>OZ022566.1:17253660-17816572 GCA_963991005.1 Barypeithes pellucidus
AAAAGTCGCGCGCCGCAGACCGGCGTGTCATTCTACATGTAGCAACTTGCAAGCGTCTGGCCGGCCGAGCCGATTTGTAGTTGAGCAGTCCACGACTAGATCATTGTTGTGCTTGGTGTCTTTGCAAACAAGTTCGTCAAATGTCTCTACAGACATCCGGTAGTATTGAAAAAACTTCTCAGGATATCTCCGATGATCTACGAAGCTAAGATGAAATACCCCTAAGGTCAGGCGCTTAGCACCAACCGGGTGTACCCACCAACGTCTTTTTTTACGTTTTTTGGCCAAAAAACTTAATACCGTTAATTGGTGAACAGCGATACACCCAACTTGTACGGGATCCATAGCCAATATGAGGCGTTTTGTCGCTAGTCTAGAATGGGTCGCGTTTCACTCGCCGGTTATACGCGCTACAAAGGCGCGGCGTCAACACGCTCGTATAGAATGGGCAAAATTTTCAAGCGACTGAGCGACTAACCGGTCGCGTTTTTGTGGCTCGTATAGAATGGGCCTAAGTTGTAATATTTTTATAAATTTGAAATAACATAGAACCACCACAAACGAAGCAGCTACCCTATATGTCTTCCATCTTTCTAAAAGGGACGAAATAAATAACGTATATACGCCCTTAAATGTATACACTGACAAAAATGCATTTACCAATGTCGTGGGTTACAAAATTGGAGCTACCTCAACCCACCTTTCTATGTTGTTCTAACTGAGCCTACGAATTATCACAAATTATTTAAAAACGCTACAGTAATTCAGGTTCTTTTGGTTCGCCTCAACCCAGAAAGAGATTTTTTATCAACATTTTAAACATATTTGGGATCACCACAATTCCTCATCTTGTAACTATTTTATGAGTTACCTGAACTCAGTTTCTGGGTTGGGAAAACTTGCTAATTGATTATAAACTGTCGTTTTAACCCGAACGTGCATTATTTTAACTCATTACCATGTGTAAATTATTTTGATTTGGAATAATTCAGGAAACGTGCTACAAAACCCCATATCGTGGGTAAAACGCAAGATCGTAAGGTCACGGAAAGTTCCGAATTCCGTTTGCGGGATTTTTCATCTATGTTCTCTGTGCGTGAAAATTTGTGTTTTGCATAATTTTGGTCAGTTGGCGTAAAATGGAGGGACAGGAGGGAGATGCATACAAATTGTTATTATTGGAATGGAGCCTTATTATTTATAAGGAATCGTCATCACTTCGTCCGCATGGTTTCTTAGCCGTAGTATGCTCTCCTGTCTATAATTCATTTGATTATTTTTTTTTTTAAATATACAACAAAAATGTCATATCTTGAAAAAACAAAAGGCAATTGAAGTCCATAATATGCAGGCGTTAAATCAAAGAAACATTTTGAGTTCCGATAGTCCACAATTTAGGTACTGGTAGTCCAAAATTTAGAGTCTGGTAGCCCAAAGAGTGAGTTATTCCAGCCACCATCGTAAGCTAGAACAACTTAAATGTCAAGCTTTGATAGCTCGAATCATGAATTAATCTAGTCCGACTAGTAACGCATCACAATTCACATACTGGTAGCTACGGTAGCCCATCAATAATTTAATACGGTGGGGCGTGAGCTATTCCAATGCATAAAATAACCCATCTTCTGCGCTATCATAACTTATGAATAGTGAGTTGATGCAATTTCTTCAATTTGGTTTCCGTAATTCAGAGGTCTGGGCAGTCCCCTATTAGCAACACGCTTCGGTCTAGGACAACTCATATTTATTTATTTATTTATTTATTTATTTATTTACTTTACCTGCCTTACAGGAACATTTCCCAACTACAAGGCAGGGCAAAAGATATAGGCACATAATCTTAATTGAACTTAAGATAAGATAAATTTACATTGCATTACATTATATTACAAATTTGAAAACTTATTTAGTCTTACAATAAACAAAACAAATATGCAAACCGTATGATATAATTGAAAAGCAGTTTAGTGAGGCACCAGCTTTTTAACTATGTTTATCGAGCAATTAAAAAAATCCAATTCATTGTGTTTATTGTATTTGTCACACATTTTAAAAATAGGAGAAAACTTCAAAATATTTGTCCTTGGACATGGCAAATAGAATGTTATGTTTTGCCGTGAACCTAAGCGCGGCACGTTGAAGTTAAGCTTCGTCAAAATGTCCATACAATCCAACTGATTGTTTAATAATTTAAACAAAGTAATCAAAAGATGGTAATCACGGCGATCACTGAGAGATCCGTAATTAAATTCCTCAAGTAACCTGGATTGAGGAAAACCCTGGATGGGATATATTCCGTCTCTCTTAAAGCTAAGATATTTTAAGAATTTTCTTTGAGTTATATCAACTCGAAATTTCGCTCAGTGTAGTATCTGACTGAAAATGATGTGTTATGTTACTGTTTTAAATAATAAATAATGAACTTTCTGAGCTTTCTGCGCCGGCTTCCTTTCAAAATGAAAAATTACATCATTGTACAATACAGTGAATATCAAGTCCGTGCAAAGTTAAAGTTTCAAAGTTGTCGTTTGTTTATACACTTCGAGTTTAAAAGTTTTGTACTCAACATCTAAAATGCAGTTGCTTTCCTCAATAAAGTCATTACTCTTTTGGCATTTTTAAATTTTACCCTAGAATGGTGCATTGTTGTAAATAATAGAGCAAAGCTTTTACTGATGATTTTCACAAAACATTATTAAACACTGATATAATAAACCTAAGGGTGAACAAGTTTTAATCAAGCACACTACAATAAAAATTGTAAAATGATATAAATAATAAATAAAATTTGCTGCTTTTATTACTTAAAATGCACTTCTTAATATATACGGAATCCGAGAATAAATCTAGGATGTAGAAAATATTATTTTACATATAAAATGTTTAGATTTTCAGTTCCTACGGCCGATGAAGCGTGCATAGAAATATGTTGTTTATTTAGCCATTATGGCGAATATCATATTCAGTAGACGTAGACGGAAAATAGGATTTTGACACTAACATAATCGTTTTGTCTATGTAACAGACGATATAAAGAGGGATCATCGTGTTTGCGATTGAAAGAAACCGTCAAAATAATTTTAATATTGTGCATTCTATTTGAGCAAGTATATTTTTAAAAATAAAAAGTCTATACTTTTCAGGTGGTATTAATATCAAATACCAATGTATGGGAAAATTATTATTTCCCAGACCACCCGATGATACCTTATACAATAAGGGCGTATTTTTGTCTACACAGTAGCACTTTAAAATACTATTTCAGATTGAATGGTACTACAAAGAAAAGGAAGCCTTTTCCATTGATGTAACCACCTGCAGACCGGTTTCGAACTCTATTGTTCTCGTCAGTACAGGGTAGGTGTACATACCTATCATTGGAGAAGACTCTAATACTTCACGCTGTATTATCAACGGTAGTCGAGAAAATACAGCGCGCAGTTATTAATACCACCTGAAAAGCTTTTATTTTTGATTTATTCAAATAACGTCTGTTCAGATTGTGTGGGACTGCTAAAAGATGGCGATGCGCGCTGTATTTTCTCGACTACCGTTGATAATACAGCGTGAAGTATTAGTGTCTTCTCCGATGATACCTGTACTGACGAGAACAATACAGTTCGAAACCGGTCTGCAGGTGGTTACATCCTATCAATGGAAAAGGCTTCCTTTTCTTTGCAGTACCATTCAATCTGAAATAGTATTTTAAAGTGCTACTGTGTAGACAAAAATACGCCCTTATTGTATAAGGTATCATCGGGTGGTCTGGGAAATAATAATTTTCCCATACATTGGTATTTAAGTACATTTTTGTTGTCTATAATCAGGCATATGTAATATGTACATCTATACAATTGCTGGGATTACCAATCTCTATCAGTTATATTACGAATATAAAAGATGTATAACAAACTTAAGAATGTATTAGATATTAAGTTTATTATACATATTTGTTTGGGACTCAAGTCTTTCTATTATCTATGCAAATGATATCATTTTGAAGAACTATAATGTGGTTGCTCACGGCGTTCTCATTCGCAATGAGAACCGTAAAGTACCAGTAACCCCCCCAAACCCGAATAAACCCGAACAAACCCGAACAAACCCCCCCCCCCCCCCCCGGTAAGGTTATGTGAACCCTAAAATGAAATAAGGTGAGACATACCAGTACCCTCCCCCAGGAAATAAAGCTATCTAGGGTACTATGGTTGCTTAAGTATGTTCTTTACCTTTCCATGGATAAAAAAGTATTTTCCAATTATGAGATAACTGGAGAACTACCTACATAAATTACCTTACGTATTTAAGCGATGCATTCACAACAAACACATTAACAAAACATTAATTTTATGCGGCAAAAGTTTGAAGAATATGTGAAACTTGTTCATATATGGTGCAGACTTTCTGCTTGTTACTGTAGGTATAAAATATATCTTACTAGTACACATCGTTATGCGGCCGAAGGGGGAACACCTCAAAAAATACAATTTTACAGTCGGTGAGAGGAAAGCGCAAGAGACATAAATTTTATCTAAATAAAAAAAAGTCATTTAGCTATAAGAATGGCACCTCTGTTAGAATATAAATTGTAATCTTCCTTCATAAAGGTTTTAATGTTATATAAAGTTTTATTTTACTGTAAACCTCAAAGGAAGGTTGATAAAGGAGAGTAAGAAACATTTTTTTATTTGGAATTTCTGAAAAATTCTCAATCCAAAAATCGGTTAATTTTTCAGAATTATAAGTGAAGTTTTAAAAGATTTTTCTTATTTTTGGATTACAAGACCAATATTTTATTTAAATTATTAAAACAATGTTAATTTATTTGTTTACTTTTTATATTAGTCACCAGGGATATGGGGCATTCCGCGAGAGATTTATTTTCAAAATTAAAGTTGACCTCCTGAGTAGCCCAAAATGTTCGTCTATGTGTCCCTAATGACCGTGAATTTTTTTAGATTTTTTTTTCGCCCCCGTTCTCCAGATATCCACGATTCAATAAAACAAAATCCGGGTTTTTGCCCATTTTTCTCGGCCATTATCTGCAAATAACTTTTAACAGACGCGTTTTAGGAGAAAATGTTAAATGGCAGAGTTGTGCTCGGGGTCCTCTGTGTTACTCTTGGAGCATATTTTTTCCGGGAAAAAAACTTGGAAGCAATTGAGTTTGCAGCTGTTCGATGGCGAGAACCACGCTGAAAATTTACCAGCTTATTCTCGACATATTTATCAAGGTTTTCGGCCCAGGTGGAGCGATTTTCAAATTGGCGAAATTTGGGGTTTCCCTATTTTTCCGGAAAAACGCAATTTTTAGGTTATGTTTTCTGGCCAAAAAAAAATTTCCACCTCGGGATCTTATTCCTCTATTCAAGCAGAACAACTTTGCTATTTAACATTTTCTCCTAAAAATCGTCTGTTAAAAGTTATTTGCAAATGAATGCCCGAGAAAAATGGGCAAAAACCCGGATTTTGCTTTATTGAATCGTGGATATCTCGGGATCGGAGGCGAAAAAAATCTAAAAAAATTCACGGTCATTAGGGACACATAGACGAAGATTTTGGGCTACTCAGGAGGTCAACTTTAATTTTGAAAATAATTCTCTCGCGGAATGCCCCATATGCATTATATTAAATGTATCAAGTTGGTGTAGAGGCAATTTTACACAATATTTAACAATAAATTTCTCTCCGAGTGCAGTAAATACAAGGATTAGGTAGTTGCCAGCAAATAAATCTAAATCCTAAAAGTAAAACACCTGATTCACTGTTAAAAGCTTGTGGTTGATATAAATAAATCGGTTTCATTATCTTAAAGAAATAAAAGAATTAAGCCCCTGCTAAGATTAATTAAAGATTTATTTTTATTGCAGTGGAAAGGTATAAAAGCAGAAGTGACTATAGTTAAAGTAGGTAAGTGTTAACCTTATACTCTGTTTACACGAGCTGGAAATTGTCGATGCCAGTTACTTGCAATGGTAGAACCGATAATCTAACGGTTGTGCCAATCGATTGTCGAGCTGGACAAAGCCCGTAACAAATGGGCTTCAAGCACCGAGCACTAAACACTTTATTTTATTAAAGAGCTTTAAAGTACCAACTGCCCACAAAAAGTGCATTCAATGAGAGCTCGCGATCCCTTTAAATTATCAAGCTTAAAAAAATAAAAAATTGTTTTGTCTTCCCCTTAAATCTTAGTTATTAAAACTTTAGTAGAATATTCAACTGGTGGAAGGTTAGATTTGGATTATCCCCCCAGGAAGTGTTTAAGTGTGGGATAACTACCCTTAATTAGTTATTGTATTTGTTATTTCCGAAAATCCGACATTTCTAATAGCATTGTTATTGTTGTAAAATTATATTTTTCAGTTAAAAAATAAATAATAATATTTTTTGATGGATGTGAGTTTTTGAATCAGACTGGCCGCTTATAATTTTGCAGTGTCAGCGGTTTGGTTCCCGCTTTCTCTTGTTGTAACGGCCGCTTCGTCAGCAGTAGATTAGAATGACGCAATGTAGCGTTGGGAAGGATGAAACAAAAAAAAATTGTTCCGGACAGCAGTTTTTTTTAGTCGATTTTGGATTCTTCAAGTACGCGGTATACCGTCGATTGGGGCTTCCCAGAGTCGTACTCAAACGCGATTTAGTTTTTTTTATTAATTTTTACGGAAGAAGGGGGGGTCCGTATTTTCGGCTACAGGTTTTAGAGTGTTTATCACCGAAAATTCCGAGAAAAGTCAAACCGCGGATCTTTCCCTCAGTAAATTTTATTTTCAAACACTCGTATGTTTCAGTGTGAGGATAAATAACGCTGACTCGTCTTCAAACGCTCGTGTAATTGGTGCGAGTATAAATAAAAACCTACACATCTTCGAGTGCTCGTGTATTTTCGGGCGAGTATAGATAAAAACCTGAAATTGATCCTCGAAAATTCGTAGCCTTCCGTACGAGTATAAATAATGCTGAGATGCCTTCAGATACTCGTTTTGGTGCGAGTATAAATAAGTTCAAACATAAAGAAATTTCGTTAATGCAACGTGGGAGAGACACTCTGTATTTTTTAATACAAAGTCTAAACACCATCGTTTTGACGTTTATCATGTTCGTTGGAAAAAGCAGACTGGTGCGTACCCCCAGTAACGGTCCACCCGCGATTTCCAAATTTACCCGATTGTGATAAAAGACATTCTGAGTCCGGAATGAAGAAGTAAGTCTTAAAACAATGAAATTATCTTAAGTTAGTATTAGCAGTCACTACCGTGAGTTATAATTTTTCTTTTGGAAATTATTAGGGTAGTTGAGATCCCTTTAGTTGGGAATATAATGCTAGCTTAGGTTTATTTTATATTGTAAATAACAAAATAAAACTAAACTTAAAAATGAGAGTTCGTGATAGGAGGAATGATAGGTTGGTTTGAAAGAACAGAATGTTAGCATATGTTAATTCTTCATTGTAAATAATTAACTTTCGAATACTTCGGTTCGCGTTACTCGACTGACGTAAGACTAACCCCTTAAATTCACCCTCATTGACAACAGATAGTAAAATTAAATAAGTAAAAGCCCTCCGTGTTCAATATAATAACTTGCATTGTTATTGTATTCATTGGACATGCCCGAGCCAATACCAAAATACAAAAGTATAGTCTGTCCTAAAGTTAGGCCTCGTCCTACGTTCAAATTAATATACTTTTAAATTAAAATCAGTCATTTTACTTTCTGAGACATAAAATTTGTCCTCATTTCTTCATGCGCTGGTGGACTGCTGACAGCTTCCAGTTGGCGGGGAAAGGATGGTGGGCATAGGCGTAACTAGAGGGGGGGCCAGGTGGGCCATGCCCACCCCAGATTGCTCTGGTGCCCACCCCAGTGTTTCCGAAGTTCGAAGCCATACATACGTCATAGTGACACTTGCCATTAAAATCCTACTAGACCAGGGGCCAGGCCCCCCCTACAATATCATTCTAGTTACGCCAATGATGGTGGGCCCACCCAAGACCGACTGACACGTGCGTGTCAAGTCGGCAATGGCATTATGCCTGACATCCCTACCAACGTAAAACTAATTAAGTATGAACGTCTTCGGTTGCGATGACTTTTTCATTGCTAAGACTGGCCACTTTACTCATAGTGTCGACCAGTTCTTATATTTTCAAATTTAAATTAAAAAGTTTAATTTTAGATTGGCTTTAAATAAATAATTCCTGGGTGGAGAATTCACCTCTGGATAGAATTCAAAAATGGGGCAAAATTAAATTTCCAAAAAATAGCCGTCTACTTAATAATCTGATTAAATTAAATTCAAATAAAACTTAAGGGGAAACTTGGTTATACGGGGGTTATCAAAAAACGTCTTACGTGAAACGCGCATATAAGGAGAACGTTTAGAGTTACCTATCATTTATTAAGCGCAAAACGGACGGACGTTTCGGGCTACTTACTCCACTCATATCATGGTATAATGTACGTATGTTCCGCTTGAAAAAAATTCCTTCGTGTCCCTTTTCTCACTTCGGCGACATTATTGCGACTAGTCCTTTTAAAAGGGCTTTGTTTGGTTTAACACTAGCACGTTTACATGTCCGCGGACTTTACATATATTAAGTTTGACAAAAGTGTACATTAACGCATGGGTGCAAGTATATTTCAATTATATTACACGTAACATTGATTCATGTCTTTCTTTAATATCGGCTGCAGTATTTCTAATTGAACTGATCAGCGAAATGTGCAGGAGCACCATCATGATGATAGTACGGTTGCACTCTGATGTTTACAGAAACCAGTCATGTGATTTAGCTCGTGTAATTACACGATTTGTGTGTATTTTCATTGCTGTGTATGCAATTTGCGTGTAAATAGAAATCTAGCACTTTGTTACCTTCAAGTTTTGTTCTATTTTTTTTTTAAACGGAGCCCAACGACATCTGTAAGCTTGCTTTCACAAAATATTAAAAGTTGTGTATTTGTGTGACTAAACGCGTGTAATTTATCCAGCTAATTGTGTAATTTCACCAATCCATTGGCAACGCTGACAGGACCATCCACTTCGTCCTCGCAATTCATTTTGTAAAAAATATAAGTAGCGCCGTCCCCTGAGGCGATTCTCTACACTAGGTCTATACTACACCCAGTGGCACAGCCAGAAACTTTTTCGGATATTTGTATTTTATTTAACTCGACAAAAAGTCAAAAATTCAACCATTTACAAGAGCGCTAGACAACTTGATAATTTGATAACAAATAAAAATCGGATAAAAACCTATGAGTTTTTTTTAAATTATTTTCACGCTCCTTGAGTTCGGTCCATTACTCCCGACTCATCCTGTATTTGTAAAGAAAAAACTAACTGCAATAAGCGTGAAAACTATAGCGCGAAGTTTCAACTTTTCGCTTAATGAATACGTTATTATTTTTTTAGGCGATAACTTCTGGGAAACTTTAAATCCGTGAAATTTGTCGGCTAAGTTCGTTCAAATCAAAATGTTTTATTCAGCTACAAAACGAATGTCATTTTGCTGCAATGTAAAAACTGTTGGAAGTTGTTCGGACTCGTCTTGATTTGCTAAATAATAAATTGGAAAAGTTGTGTAGAATTGAAAACATTTAATCTAATTTAGCAGCGGTTGTTTGTCGAGAATTGGATTGAAGGTGGACTTCCGATTTAAATTAAAAGTCTTTCTGTTTGTCTGAAGAAAAAAGAACCAAGCTTGTAACTGAAACTTTTACGGATGTTTAATTTTATGGCAAAATGCAACTGTCAAATAAACTTTTCCCATTTTTTATTTATGGGCGTTATAAGTAGTGTTGGGAAAAACCGATGATTTTAATAATCGAGTACTTGATACTCGAGCGATTGTCATAATCGGATGAATCGCCTGAAATTCCGCTTCACCAAGCTATGACGTCACCGACTGCATTACCGGCAGCCTAGCCGTTTACATGTGATCAGGTAGGGTATTTAGCAGGCACATAACTACGGGTGGGCACAGCCTATTCCAAGGAAAGGTAAGAGAACCCTGCCTAACAACTATCGACCAGTCGCATTGCTTTCAGTTATATCAAAAGTAATGGAGAAAGCTATTAACCAACATCTTCGAAAGTACCTGGAAGGCTTCAACATTATCAGCGATCATCAATATGGTTTTCGGAAGTCCAGATCAACTGGATATCTTCTAGCCTATGTCACCCATATTTGGAACAACGCAATCGAACATCATGGGGAGTCTCGGGCTGTTGCACTGGATATTTCTAAAGTTTCTGATCGTGTTTGGCATGAGGAGCTTCTAAGTAAACTGCGATCCTATGGTATGCCCAGTCGATTATGTGCATGGTTGTCTAGCTTCCTTAAGAACCGCTCTCTGCAAGTGGCGATTGACGGATTTCTCTCAGACACCTTCACCATCAATGCCGGTATTCCTCAAGGGTCCATATTGTCTCCCACTCTCTTCTTACTCTACATTAACGCCTTTCTAGTGAAAACTAAAAGTCCGATATTTAGTTTTGCTGACGATAGCACACTTATCTCATCTTTCTCTTTGAATGCCCAAACATCGGCTGCCGACGCACATCTTCGCGGCCAGCATGAAGTATCACGCCTCAACAAAGACCTGGAAGAAATTTTGGCTTGGGGTGACAGTAACCAAGTCGAATTTAACGCTAAAAAAACCCAGGCAGCAGTTTTCTCTAAAAAGGTTAACATTACAGAACCGGAAATAGTCAATCTGGGAGGAAATATGTCTTGGCATAACCACGTTGTGGCAATCACCAAGATAGCTTCTCAGAAGCTTGGGGTACTCTTCCGAACCAGAAAGTTGTACACACCTCAACAACTTTTGACACTATACAAAGCCCAGATTCGACCATCACTAGAGTACTGCTCTTATGTCTGGAGCTCTGCACCCAAACATACTCTTCGGCTACTGGATTCCATCGAAAGGAGGGCTATTCGTCTGATCGGAGACCACGAGCTGACGAAGAACCTCGACAGCCTAGAACATCGAAGACAGGTTGGGGATTTGACTCTCTTTGACAGATATTTTCATGGAAGGTGCTCGGCTGACCTTGCCCTCTTAATTCCGCCCAGAGCGACGAATAGCCGAAATACACGACGAACCACTGCCGCCCATCCATATGTGGTTAAGCTTAGTACTCCTCGAACTTCATTAATTAAGAATTCTTTCATCTGGAGGACTTCGTCTTTGTGGAACGACCTTCCCGAGGTCGTTTTTCCCAACGAATATAACCTCCAACGATTCAAAATCAACGTGAATGGCTTTTTGCGCACACGCACCACTCCCAGAGTGCCCTAAAGGATTTTTCCTATAGTGCTTGTGTTTGATCATAAAAAAAAAAAGAAAAATTCCATTCCATTTTAGTTTACGACGCACGCCAATAACTGAATGCAACTACGTCCACACTGAGCATTTTATGCACACGAAAACTCTTTGATCTTTGCAGAAGACCGACAGCAGCCGGAATCTGTTTGTGCGGGTAAAAAATTTACGCGCACATACATTCGTGGCAGGTCGCGCCGTATACATCTGATCAGTTTTACGCGCAAAAAAATTGTTCAAGTCAATACCCAGCTTTATCTTTACATGCAGTTATCACTGTTGGACTACGGACATACGGTTTAGACATATTTTATTTCTATATTAGAATTTTAACACAAATAAAATAAAACATTTGATGCAAATCTCTGTCAACATTAATATACCCAAAAATGTTTATTTTAACTTTATGTATGACTTGTTTGCATTGAATTCATTGGACGTATTTTATTTCCCGTTTTACTGTAATAAAAACAAAATCCAACACATTATTACTGGTAGTTTTCTGGCAAACAAATGAAAATAGTAATCAAAAAAACGTATATTTGGATAAAATTTTGCTAGATTCGCGCGTGAAGTATGTCGCAAAACTTTATTTTGCTGAATCCATGTTGCTTTATGACTTTCATAATAAAAATGTTATCTAAACCGTGTTAAAATAAGATTATTAGTATTCCCAAGAGAAACTTTCAATACCAGGTACTTTAAATCCGGTTTAATGCTTGTTTTAGACTAGTTAAGATTAACTTTAGGGTATTGGTATTTTTAACCTACATTTTATTACCCTGGATGATTCTAGCGATACTTCCAGAACTAGATTAAAATTCTTACAGTTACTACTTATTTCAAAGAAAACAACTACTGTATTATATTTCACGATTGATGCGTACATGATATTCAACTTAGTATCGCAACAACCTAAAAAATTATTTTATCCATGATAAAAATGTCTAAGTCTTCCATTGTGTCCATGATTACTCCTATATTTCCCTGTTTTTGTTAGTATAGTATTTGCAGGATTATATCGTTGATCTTTTGACTGAAATAAAACCTCATTATCCCTTGGACCATGAAATAAATAAGGAAATCCCAAATTGTAAAACCTTTTCGAGCAGAGCCGGACCAGATATACAAATCCTAGAAAAAATCGGAGTGATTCTGGCACATTTAGAAGCATTGACGAAAATGATATGGATTTATTAAGAAGAAAGATTTACCAAATGTATGAGGCACAACTCCTTAAAAATATACCTGAAAATAACGTCATTGTAATGGCAATGCTAGTTATCATAGTCGGCAAGCAAAAATCATTCCCAATTCTAATAATACAAAAGCAGAAATTCAAAATTTTATGATTGAAAATGATTTATATTTTGAAGAAAGTTACAGAAAACGAGAACTGCTAGTATTAAAAGCTTTTAAAATAAATAAGGAATACTAGTGTGACAAACTTGCAGCAGAAAATGGACATACAGTGTTGCGTCTTCCTCCGTACTATTGTATATTCAATCCTATTGAGCTAATATGGCACCAATTAAAATCCAATATTAGGAGAAATAATATTTCTCCATTTCTCCTACATTAAATGCATCTGTAGTAGAATTAATTAAAAAAGAAGTAAGAAAAATCTCTGCAGACAGCTGGAAAAACTGTGTACAGCATGTACTTAAGGTGGAAAATTCTTACAATTGTATGATTACAAATGTTCAACCCTTAATTATAAGTTTAGGCTTAGATGAAGATAGTGATAGAGATACAGAGTTAAATTTTGAATAAATTATCAATAGTTTCTTAGAATTTAATTAATTTTTATTGTACTTGTTATCATAATAGTTATACTTTTAAATTATATTATTTTCAATTATCATTAATTGTTATCATTATTTTACATTTATTATAGGTACCTAAAACTAAAAATACCTATCTATTTATTTTAAATTATAAAAATAAATCATGTGGTGTGGTATACATTTTCAAGCCGGTCCTGATCACATTTATTCAAGAGGTTGAGGCGTATACAATAGGGTTTAATCAGGTAGTTTATTTATGGCAGTAAGAGTCAACTATACCACTCCTCTAAAATAGAAACTCCTACAAATACACTGCCCCAATTAAACTCTGTCAACTACTACAAACTGCTCTGTCCCAAACTCTAGAATCTGATTTCTACCGGTCAAAAATTATTAAAATTGGTTCATTATTAGTTCGGATGGGGATTTTTGAATAAATTAATTGGAGTGGTGTATTATCGTCTCAATTCTGTTTGCGAAATATATGTTTGGAGAATCCTGAACATTTCTTTCTTAT
Source organism: Barypeithes pellucidus (assembly GCA_963991005.1). Lineage (NCBI taxonomy): Eukaryota > Metazoa > Arthropoda > Insecta > Coleoptera > Curculionidae > Barypeithes > Barypeithes pellucidus. The sequence goes on from OZ022566.1 coordinate 17,267,298, forward strand.
TATTTTAAAGTAATTATTTAGAAATAAGGCCGAATTTATTAACCTTTGTAACAGCCAGAAATAATTACATTTGCTAATTGTTAATTTATCTCCCTAGATATTTAGCAGGGCTCTTTAAAAAACATCCCTCGAATCGCAAAATTGTCTTGCGCGCACTTTATCGAGTTTGGAAATTAACGTAAACTTGACATGCATTTGAAATAACTTGTTGCCATTTAGAGAAAAGGGTTGAGCTCTATATTTAAAACATTTAAGTTCGCTCTTGGTATTTCGCTTTTGGGAATCGGTTGATGGGACTTTTTTCTTCTCGTCGTGGAATTTAATTTTAAAATATAAAACAAAATTAGGATCGTTTTAAAAATACTTGTTCGTTAAACGAAATGTAACTGGGATTTAGATTTTCGTAACAATAGGTGGCGAACTTAAGAGGAAACATACAATCGATCGATGAAGTCAAACGAGGGAATGCAAGGATACAACTTGGAAGGATAACCGATAAAATTTTGCTATAATTTAATTGCAGTTCTTAATAAAAGTAATTCCAGTAAAAATACACAACCATAACATGGTTACACTGACAAAACTGCATTTACCAATGTCGTGGGTTACAAAATTGGAGCTACCTCAACCCACCTCTCTATGTTGTTCTAACTGAGCCTACGAATTATCACAAATTATTTAAAAACGCTACAGTAACTCAGGTTCTTTTGGTTCGCCTCAACCCAGAAAGAGATTTTTTATCAACATTTTAAACATATTTGGGATCACCACAACTCATCATCTTGCAACTATTTTATGAGTTACCTGAACTCAGTTTCTGGGTTGGGAAAACTTACTAATTGATGATAAAGTGTCTCGTTTTAACCCGGACGTGCACGTTAAATTATTTTGAGTTGGAATAATTCAGGAAACGTGTTCCAAAACCCCATATCGAGGGTAAAACGCAAGATCGTAAGGTCAAGGAAAGTTCCGAATTCGTGCTCGTGCAGGTTTGGTGAGGTTCATTCCATTGTTATTCGTCAGCTCTCTATTTGATTATAAAATGTCGTATTAACCCGGACGTGCATTATTTTAACTCAGTACCATGTGTAAATTATTTTGAGTTGGAATAATTCAGGAAACGTGTTCCGAAGCCCCATATCGAGGGTAAATTACAAGATCGTAAGGTCACGGAAAGTTCCGAATTCGTGCTCGTGCAGGGCGGTTCATTCCACTGTTATTCGTAAATTCTCCTTCGATCGCGCGTATAGACACCTATTGGCCGTTGCGCCGTTTGCGGGATTTTTCATCTTTGTTCTCTGTGCGTGAAAATTTGTGTTTTGCATAATTTTGGTCAGTTGGCGTAAAATGGAGGGACAGGAGGGAGATGCATACAAATTGTTATTATTGGAATGGAGCCTTATTATTTATAAGCAATCGTTATCACTTCGTCCGCGTGGTTTCTTAGCCGTAGTATGCTCTCCTGTCTATAATTCATTTGATTTTTTTAAAATATATAACAAAAATGTCATATCTTGAAGCAGCAGCAGAAGGCAATTGAAGTCCACAATATGCAGGCGTTAAATCAAAGAAATATTTTTAGTTCCGATGTCCACAATTTAGGTACTGGTAGTCAAAAATTTGGGGTCTGGTAGCCCAAAGAGTGAGTTATTCGAGCCACCATCGTAAGCTAGAACGACTTAAATGTCAAGTTTTGATAGCTCGAATCATGAATTAATCTAGCCCGACTAGTAACGCATCACAATTCACATAGTGGTAGCTACGGTAGCCCATCAATAATTTACGACGGTGGGGCGTGAGCTATTCCAATGCATAAAATAACCCATCTTCTGTGCTATCATAACTTATGAATAGTGAGTTGGTGCAATTTCTTCGATTTCGTTGCCAGCGGTCTGGGCTGTCCCCTATTAGCAACACGCTTCGGTTTAGAACAACTCATATTTGAGTTATACCAACTCGTAGTTTTACTATTTTTATAGTAAATTTAACTAAGTCCTTCTTTCCGTGTATTGTAATATTTTGCTTTAATTGTATCTAATGGAAAATATAAATTCTTTGCAGAAACAACAAAGGGTCCCCAAAACAAAAGATTTATAAATACATCTTCGGTACGCCATTGGGAAAAATCCATTAGTTTCTTTGAGACCAACAAAACGTTAACTATTGTAAGGACTATATAATCTTATCACATAGGCTTTGGCAATTTATTTCTTAGTCACAATAGCTCAAGAAAAAGTCTTTTATACAAAAGATACAAAAACAACACATGACAGGGCATCTTTGCTGGGTGGAATAAACACAATAGTGTAGATAATTTCAGTTCTTTTGGAGTTAGTCAAGGCACACCCCACGCTATTAATCGCTAATCACTTAGACGCTGGCATTTTTATGTCACGAATAAATACTTTTTATATTTCTAATCTAAATAAAAAAATCATTCCAAGCAAGATGTTTGCATATACTCTAAAAATCGTTTATTTTTCTTATATTTAAAAGCAAGCTATTGCTGCCAAATTTTAAGCCACTATTACATAAATGATTTTCTATTTTTCCTGTAGATCTCCACTTCGAAACCGCATTTACATTATAGGCGGACCAGCGGCTTAGAGAAATCCTATTTTTTTAAAAGCTTACGCTTAGGTCTGAAACTAAGCTAAAACAAAAGAAAACTTCGGTCTCCTGACAAAATCGGCCAGAAAACACAAACGAAAAATAAGAAAACATTTGCACCCTTTATATTTTAAAATAAATTTTAATTTCGTTTGTGAATTGAAATATAATAATATAAACATTATACCAAACGATGGCAATTGGTTTGCCATCGTTTGGTATTATGTTGTTGTAATTATTATATAGGGTGGACGTTTATTGAGGAGAAGTACAATAAACTTTGTAATCTAAAATATATAAAAATTTTAATTTTACAGTTAAAGTCTGAACTCAACACTGAGCGAAATTTCGAGTTGATATAACTCAAATATGAGTTGTCCTAGACCAAAGCGTGTTGCTAATAGGGGAGAGCCCAGACCTCTGAATTACGGCAACCAAATCGAAGAAATTGCATCAACTCACTAGTCCTAAGTTATGATAGCACAGAAGATGGCTTATTTTATGCGTTGCAATAGCTCACGCCCCACCGTCTTAAGTTATTGATGGGCTACCGTAGCTACCAGTATGTGAATTGTGATGCGTTACTAGTCGGGCTAGATTAATTCGTGATTCGAGCTATCAAAACTTGACATATTAAGTTGTTCTAGCTTATGATGGTGGCTGGAATAACTCACTCTTTGGGCTATCAGACTCCAAATTTTGGACTACCAGTACCTAAATTGTGGACTATCGGAACTCAAAATATTTCTTCGATTTAACGCCTGCATATTGTGGACTTCAATTGCCTTTTGTTTTTTCAAGATATGACATTTTTGTTGTATATTTAAACAAAAATAATCAAATGAATTATAGACAGGAGAGCATACTACGGCTAAGAAACCAAAACACAAATTTTCACGCACAGAGAACAAAGATGAAAAATCCCGCAAACGGCGCAACGGCCAACGGTCTATATGCGCGATCGAAGGAAGGACGAATAACAATGGAATGAACCGCGCCAAACCTGCACGAGCACGAATTCGGAACTTCCCGTGACCTTACGATCTTGCCATTTCCCCTCGATATGGGATTTTGGAGCACGTTTCCTGAATTATTCCAACTCAAAATAATTTACACATTGTAATGAGTTAAAATAATGCACGTCCGGGTTAAAACGACACTTTCTAATCAATTAGTAAGTTTTCCCAACCCAGAATCTGAGTTCAGGTAACTCATAAAATAATTACAAGATGAGGAATTGTGGTGATCCCAAATATGTTTAAAATGTTGATAAAAAATCCCTTTCTGGGTTGTTCGCGAACCAAAAGAACCTGAATTACTGTAGCGTTTTTAAATAATTTGTGATAATTCGTAGGCTCAGTTAGAATAACATAGAGAGGTGGGTTGAGGTAGCTCCAATTTTGTCACCCACGACATTGGTAAATGCATTTTTGTCAGCGAACACAATAATTTTTTGGAAAATATGACGTATGATATGTAGTTACTGTAAAATTTCCTTCTTTAAATTAACAGCAAATATTCTTAAGTTTTAAGTATTTACTTCAAAGGAATTAAGTTTTTAAATAATTTATATAAGCTTTCAATTTTCAAGTTAATGTACGTAAGCCTTTCATTCTAATTAATTTTTGCTGTTTCAATAAAACCTTATATTTCAGTCACCCAGTTCCGTCATGACGTTCTACAAAATAAACATTCAGTAATTCAGATCTAAAGCTAATTAAATTAAAATAATTGGTATGAAATCAAAACTTTTCATTTTTATTTGCATTTTAATATTAAAATGTGTTTCATTTTCAATCTAAATATTGCAAACAAACGTATCTACAATTTTCAGTTAGTAGTTTCAGTATTTGTTTTGATAGTTTGCATTGATTCCTGCATATTTTGGGATTCCATATTGACTTAATTGCGTATGCAGTCTGATAGAGTTGTTTTAGTCAATTCTAAAATCACATTTAGCCAATAATTAAGGGAATAACGAATAATCTTGTATTTTAGCATAAACAAAAAACGTTTTGCGATAACACATATGGCAAAAAATATCGGTATATTGTTTATAATAAAATCCTCATACTCGGCATCGGATTAAATTTTGAATTGTAAAATTTAAGTTTAAGTTACTTTAAGAGCAACAATCGTAGAATTATACTATTGCCACAATCTGATTAATATCAGCTCCAATTTTATTATCCTTACATGTGTGGGCATTCCCGTGTGTTATTTTTGATTTCCTTTTAAAGTTTCCAGCCTTTGAATTTCGTACTACAAGAAAGACGGATAGATATGACCAATTCATAATGCGATAAACTCCCAAATCGACATGGCTTCAATGGGCGTTTCGTTTTACTGCGCACGTATACCCAACGCCGTATGTCTGAGCTAGACCGAAATCCGTGTAAACCAGACGTTTGTCTCCCAATATAAGTTGTTGATCCGTTTTTCTTTAACCTTCGATATTCAAAGTTCGGGTTAAATAGCAGGAACATTACATAGTAATTATCATGTGGCATTAGATTATAACGGGAAAGAAACTACTACTGCCAAATAAAAAATGGTTGGTCAGTGTATGCTACGGCTACTGCTACTGCCACATACACGTAATAAGATTTTTTTAATAATAAAAACGAGCAAAGCCTCAAGTCCCGAAAAGTTATAATTTTTCTTTCAACCAGCCTTTTCTTAAATTCGTGCTGGACATACAAACATAACGGCCAGCGAGAAATTATAGTCTACTATTTTATTTTGCAGTATTACCCTGCACAGTGCAGTGATATGTGGCAAAAACGGCAAAAAGTTACCATTTTATACACATTTGATCTCCTAGGTGGTGAAATATGCATGCATGCGCCTATTAAGTGATGATGGCGATAGTAATGAGTTTGAATTTAATTGTTTTAATGTTTATTTGACCAGGCTAATCAGAATCAGGAACACCTTTTATATAAACATTTTTAAATTGTGAATTTGCAAGTGGCAATCTCTGAAATGCTTCATTTATAAGTTAGATGGACACATGCGAAACTTGTCTAAAACTATTCAGAGAACCTAAAATCCATGCCTTGTACGTAATTTTATATGAATAAATATAGTTCAATAATTCAGTTAACTATAAGTTTTTATTTTTGTTCATTGTTCCATTTACTCTCTGCACTGTGCTCTGTGTCCTAAAGCTAAAGGCTAAAGCACAATTTAATAGGCGGGTTTGGGGGTTTTTTATTGGGGGTTAATAAATTTTTTTCGCACACTCGCTGGACTAAGCAAAATCCGGATATGTGGTGGTAGTTTTAGAAGACAGGTTTGGGATATAAAGCTAAATTTATCACAGCAATGCCAGCGTGCAGAAAATGTTTGTTTTAAATCGACATTTTCACATATTACATTACATTAAAAATACAAAATGAAACAGAAAATATATACAGGGTGGCCCATCGAAAACAGTCCAGCATAGTTTACGGCTGTGTACGTGAAAATTCAAAAAAAACCTGGGACCCGTAAACTTGTGATTTCAGGGGGACACGTTTCACTATTAATTTCATCCCTGTAACCTCAACCCCCTAGCGGGGGCGGCTACTGCCCTTGTTTTTTCAAATGGGAATGGGTATGTTCTGATACATCTTTTTAAAGGGCATTAAATTCTCTTTAAAATGGCGCTTCGTTTTGTAAATTTTAGCTACGCGCCACCGAGCAACCGTATTTGAAACATTTCACTGCACCTCTTATCAAGTACACAGGTTTGTGCGTAAACAATTTTTTTTAAAGTAATAAATATCAGTCAATTCAACTTTATCTTCAGTAAAGTGGTTGATCCAGATCTACATACATTATTTCTGCGCTATTATTTTCTTTTGATTTGATCGTGACATAAAAAATGGTTTATTCTATTGAGGAGAGAGTGGAAATTATTTAATTGTATTTTATAAACAATCAATGTGCAAGAGTAACGGCAACTTTGTTTAATGATAGATATCCAGATAGACATGTACATCATGGTTATATCCTAGAATTAGTGGCAAAATTTCGGCAAACTGGTTCAGTGGCAAATAAAAAGAGGATAATTCAAAACCCGGTAAGAAATGAAGCAGTAGAAGTAGCTGTTCTGGGTCAAGTTAGTATGAATCCAACATTAAGTATCAGAAAAATGTCTGATGTAACGGGAATTTCGCGGACCACTGTACAGAGAATTCTGAAACATTATAAATGGCACCCATACAAAATACAACTTCTCCAAGAATTGAATGAAGATGATAATGACCGCCGTTTACACTTTTGTGAAGTAATGTCAGAACAAGTATTAAATTATCCGAACTACCTTTTTAACGTTTGCTTCTCAGACGAATGTTCTTTTTTTCTTAATGGCACTGTCAATCGACATAACTGTCGTTACTGGTCCGACACGAATCCAAGGATTTACCATGAGGTTCATACTCAAAATCATCAGAAATTAAACGTTTGGGCTGGTATTTTCGGTGATCACATAATTGGACCATTTTTCTTACCGGGAAATTTAAATGGAGATACTTATTTAGACTTGTTGGAGAATGCTGTCAACACAGCGCTGATGGAAATTATGGAAAACGACCAACGTTACTAGGAAGAAGAAGATGGATTGGGTGGAGGGGTGCTATTGAAGGGCCCGCGAGATCGCCCGATTTATCTCCCCTTGATGTATTTTTGTGGGGACATCTAAAATCCAAAATGTATCCCACCCAACCCGAATCCTTAGAAGATTTACGGAACCGCATTACTAATGAATGTCAACAAATTACACCAGACGTTCTTCACAATGTCCGAGAACACTTTGAACAGTTGTTGTACTATTGTATGGAGGTGAATGACGGACATTTTCAACATTTAATAAGATAACATGTAAGTATTACTCAATAAAATTACATTTTTTAAAACGCAACTCCTCGGCGGCGCGTAGCTCAAATTTACAAAACAAGGCGCCATTTTAAAATGTATCACAACATACCCATTCCCATTTGAAAAAACAAGGGAAGTAGCCGCCCCCGCTAGGGGGGTTGAGGTTACAGGGATGAAATTAATAGTGAAACGTGTCCCCCTGAAAACACAAGTTTACGGGTCCGAGGTTTTTTTTAATTTTCACGTACACAGCCGTAAACCTTGCTGGACTGTTTTCGATGGGCCACCCTGTATAATATATTTTATGATATTTTAACCTACTCAGGATTAATAGGTTTATTTCGGGATATATGATATCTTTGAAAAAATGTTCTCCCTATATAGGTACATCATCCTGACCTGAATTCCATATTTTTAAAACCACGAAAATATCATCTACCTCATATTTTGTGGTCGAGATTCTAAAGGAACAAGTTATAAAGGGAAAATTTCTATAGGCTTTTTTTAGAAATATCCCATATCCCGTGATACTTAACAACACCCCTTCGTTGCGTTTTTGTCCTTATTTCAGTGAATAAAATAAAGACTTTATTAGCGGCAGCTTAGATCTGTGTCCCTTTAAGCGCGCCATAATTTTTGGCGGCTAAAGCAGAGGGGCTTTAGTTTATATTTTAGATTACAGGTTTACTGTTTCCTTTAAAAAATCAAGCAGATAATTACAAGGACGAGATAATTTCTTACACAATCTGTTAAATTTTTCTATAGGCTTGCCTGTCATTTACCTACTTTGCATTAATGTTTCGTATTGATGACAATCAATACAAATTAAAATTTTTCTGTTTATCGACAGGCGGACAAAATAAATTGAAAAGGTATAATGTCAATGCCGGGAATCCTTCTATTTACCTTATTTACAGACAACAAAAACCGTTTACAATAACACTAACAATGGTGTTTTATAAAATGCCGAAATTATACATAATATATAGTCATTTTAACAGGGACTAGATTTTTATGAAGCGACTAATTTTTAAATGGGCAAACAGGAAAGGCGACCATATTGTTGTCGGAAGGAAGGAAGATCATATTGAATTAATCCATATATACACAATATAGATTTATGCTAATAATATGCATATCTAAACTTGATAGAGGGATCGCCCCCTAACAGAAATTTGTTGGTCTATACCCCCAGATACAGGTGATACTAGAAAAATATAGGGTGTCCCATATCTTATGGGTCATAGAGCAACTGGAAATACTAAACATCAAACTAGACCCATCAAGTCATATAATGTTTCTCGTCTAAACGCTAAAGGGGCGTTCTTTACTTTGGATACCTTTAATGCAAAACGCAGTGGACACACACTGAGCGAAATTTCGAGTTGATATAACTCAAATATGAGTTGTCCTAGACCAAAGCGTGTTGCTAATAGGGGACAGCCCAGACCTCTGAATTACGGCAGCCAAATCGAAGAAATTGCATCAACTCACTATTCATAAGTTATGATAGCACAGAAGATGGGTTATTTTATGCGTTGGAATAGCTCACGCCCCACCGTTGTAAATTATTGATAGTCTACCGTAGCTACCAGTATGTGAATTGTGATGCGTTACTAGTCGGGCTAGATTAATTCATGATTCGAGCTATCAAAATTTGACATTTAAGTCGTTCTAGCTTACGATGGTGGCTGGAATAACTCACTGTTTGGGCTACCAGACTCCAAATTTTAGACTACCAGTACCTAAATTGTGTACTATCGGAACTCAAAATATTTCTTTGATTCAACGGCTGCATATTGGGGACTTCAATTGCCTTTTGTTTTTTCAAGTTATGACATTTTTGTTGTATATTTAAAAAAAAAATTGTATGCATCTCCCTCCTGGCCCTCCATTTTACGCCAACTGACCAAAATTATGCAAAACACAAATTTTCACGCGCAGAGAACAAAGATGAAAAACCCTCAAACGGCGCAACGGCCAACAGGTGTATATACGCGCGATCGAAGGAGAATTTACGAATAAGAGTGGAATGAACCGGCCTGCACGAGCACGAATTCGGAACTTTCCGTGACCTTACGATCTTGTAATTTACCCTCGATATGGGGCTTCGGAACACGTTTCCTGAATTATTCCAACTCAAAATAATTTACACATGGTAATGAGTTAAAATAATGCACGTCCGGGTTAAAACGACACTTTATAATCAATTAGTAAGTTTTCCCAACCCAGAAACTGAGTTCAGGTAACTCATAAAATAGTTACAAGATGAGGAGTTGTGGTGATCCCAAATATGTTTAAAATGTTAATAAAAAATATCTTTCTGAGTTGAGGCGAATCAAAAGAACCTGAATTACTGTAGCGTTTTTAAATAATTTGTGATAATTCGTAGGCTCAGTTGGAACAACATAGAGAGGTGGGTTGAAGTAGCTCCAATTTTGTAACCCACGACATTGGTAAATGCATTTTTGTCAGTGCATATATATAGATATATCTACTGCTCCCAGTTTATTTAATTAAAAAATATTATTAGAGAAGAAAATGTAGGTTATTATGTTCTATCGGCCATTTCGTAGCCTTAAAATTGAAAAAAAGAATAGACACAATATACCTATACATGTATATACTTTACCTACTTTGCTAATCAAAAAGTATTATTTTACACATGCGGGCGGTCTGTCTGGATTCACTTTAACTGCCCCGTTAGTCCTGAATTAAACAAATCCAAGGGCGAATTAGGGTTAGCAAAAAAGGCATCGTAAAACGAGAGAAAAAACGTACGTGGCATTGAGGTTTCGAAGTTTTCCCATTTTTTGTTGGTAGTGACATTGGCGTCTCTGGATATATTTTAAATTACCTTCCAAAAGAAAATTATTGAGAAAGAAACCAAAATACCGTGTTAAGGATTAATAATTTTTAAATAGATGAGATAGATGCCGGATTTACGTACAGAACAATATTTGAAAACTCCTATTTACTATTTCTTAAAAACGAGCAAATTCCCGCTTCTTGGGGGCGGTGTACTGTCCCCCAGTACCCCCCTTATCTACGGCGGTGCAATCATCCACATAGAGAACAACAAATAAAGGGCGAGTCAGCATCTCGCAAGATGCGAAACACTCATACCATATGTAATGTGTGGTCAACGTGGAAACGAAATAATTAATATTATCACACAGATATGGAAGATAATACAGAATTACAAATTTTTCAAAGAATAATTACGTTCAGCGCTGCATTTTCCATTTTACAGATCTGTTCTGAGCCAGAGACAATAATTGTCCTGATTCTATTGGCGTAGTTTGTTGGAAAATCGTCTGTTTGGAGACTTTTCGATGCTAACCAGTATATTTTTTATTAAATCACCAACGCCTGCTCAAGGGCGGATCCAGAACCTCGGTCTGGGGAGGATCAAATTTCGTTTTGGGGGGGTCATACAAGGAAAAGTTACGCAAATAATACCCTGTCGCGTTAGTCAAGCCGGTATATAGGGTATTTTTCATGTTAAATTGCTGGTTTGGGGGACCTGGACCCGCGCTTGTGCCTGTTCAAATTAGCGTAGTATAATTAACTTCATTTTGATTTCTTTTAATTAAAGGAAAGTATATTTTTGAGCGCAGATTACTCGGAGTCAGAGTAGAATAAAGCAAGATGTTGAACATACCCCTAAAGTTTTCCGGTATAATGACAGCTTGACAGACATGTCATCGGGTTTGTGATTACACACGGAAATTTCCAGTTTGTTCTGTTAAAGTTTAAACAATTTTTATTTATTAGAATTTATTTTTTATTAGTTTTGTGCGTCAAGTAATGGATGATATTGAATTCGCCCATAGAGCACGAAAGCGTATAAAGGAAATAAAGAGAAAAGCTAGACCAGGTAGGTGTGTTTTTATAGATAACCTCAAATAGTGCAAAAATCAAAGGAATTTTCCGTTATAACGCCTTTATAACGTATTTCTAATTATTAAAAAGGTAAATATACTATATAGTCTAAATGTTTTCATATAAAGAAACAACATTTTCAAATTTTCCAACATCAATTCTGACATGAACAAAACTGCAGCTTAGAGCGACTCTAGAATTTCTTAGAATGGCCAGATATCATCTCTTATTCCACCATGACCATGCTAAAAGCACATTCTGCAGTTTATCTTATTTTCAGAACTAAATACGAAGGAGTCTTGGTACCAACACAACTATGCAAACCACTTTCAGTCTTTTCATAACTTCACAGATAATTGTGATCGAATTGATCAAGGTAAAGTGTCACAGAGAGAATTTATTTCAAACTATGAATTACCTTACAAGCCGGTTGTGGTAACTGGATGCCAGCTAGGATGGAGGGCCAATGAAAAATGGACCCTGGAGAAACTGTCAAAAAAGTACAGAAATCAAAAATTTAAATGTGGTGAAGATAACGAAGGGTACAGCGTTAAGATGAAAATGAAATACTATGTTCACTATATGCTCCATACTAAAGATGACAGTCCATTATATATTTTTGATAGCAATTTTGGTGAGGTAAGTTTTCTTGCTTATTATATTATTTATTTCCAAAAAAAATATATCAAACTGTTTTAGCACCGACGTAGAAAAAAACTTTTGGAAGACTATGAAGTGCCATTATACTTTAGAGATGATTTATTCAAATACTCAGGGGAAGGGCGCAGGCCCCCTTATCGGTGGTTTGTTATGGGACCAGCACGGTCTGGTACTGGAATACATATTGATCCACTTGGCACCAGTGCCTGGAATGCCTTGGTTACTGGACATAAAAGGTGAAATATTTTGAATTTGCCATAAAACCAACAGAATATTGGTAAAATAAGATATGAACAAATGTTTGTTTTTAAATCTCATATGATATCTTCCATCCCTTAGTAGGTAAACAAATAAGGTGATAATGAGGATGATATTACACTACTGAGCACAGACTTTCTTTTCTAGATGGTGTCTATTTCCTACAAATACACCCAAAGAGCTTCTTAAAGTAACTGGTAGTCAAGGTGGCAAGCAACGAGATGAAGCAATTACCTGGTTTAGTATTATTTATCCAAAAACGAAAGAACCTACTTGGCCTGAGGATTGTAAACCCATTGAAATTTTGCAAAACCCTGGAGACACTGTGTTTGTTCCTGGTGGGTGGTGGCATGTAGTACTTAATCTGGATAATACAATAGCTGTTACTCAGAACTTCTGCAGCAGAACAAACTTTCCTATTGTAAGTAAAGATTTAACGTTTAAAAACTGATGTTCAATGCTTGAGCCTGAAACACATGAACAATACTAATGCTAATTTTAAGGTGTGGCATAAGACAGCAAGGGGAAGACCAAAATTGTCAAAGAAATGGTTAAAAATACTGCGTGAAAAGGACCCAAACCTAGCAATTCTCGCTGACCGAGTAAACTTGCAACATCCTTCAGGTATGTAAATAAACTCGTAAAGATTTCAGCACGAATACCCCAAAACCACACCTCCATTTCTTTGTCGCTCTACTCTAGTGACAAGATGCACTCTCTCCAATTAATATAAGAATGATATAGAATACTGAACTTTTAGGAGTAGCATCAGATAGTTCAAGTAACTCATCAAGTTCCAGTTCGGATTCTGAGAATGCAAAGTCCAATTCAGAAGATGAAGACAGTGGTCAAGAGTCGATTACTGCTAAGAAGAAACGCAGAAAATCTGATAATGAGTCTGAGCGTAACAAAAAAGCAGTACGCAGAAATGTAAGTAGCAGTTTCTATTGATATGACCACTTTTCACATTGGTAACAGTTAGTTATTTAATACTTTTTCGCATCATACAAAACTGATCATGATGATTAGGTTCTCTGGAGCTGTATGTAGTGTTTGATAACAGATATAAAATTTATTTGCAGAGTAATGATAGTCCCCAGAGGCCAAACATAATAAATCCAAGAGCTTCCATGTCTCCTGAGCAAATGGCAATCGACGATAGCTAAAGCTTCGACATAGAAAGTTTTTATTAATCAATTTAGTTAAATTATTGTATTACAATTAATATATTCATTTGTGTGCTTTTAAATATTTCCAGCTAGGATAATTAGAGAAAAGCTATTTTTCATACCTTTTTTAAGAGACGTAAAGTAGAATAACAAATTAGGAAAAGTTTGAAAGCATACGTTAGTTATTAGTTTTTTCAATTTATTCTAAAGAACTAGTCTTTTTTGACCAAAAATAATGTGAAGGATACTTGATCATCTAGCAATAATAAATCTTCACATTTATAAGGTATAAGAAGGCTTTATTCCTTAAAAAAAAATTAAAAACTACATTTTTATACTCATTTTTGGATACAAAATTATTAATTTAATAAAAATGTAGTTTTTGCGTTTTATTTGTAGGTTTTGTATTTATTAATAAATTACTTTAAATCGTTCTTTCAAGTATTATCGATTGGTTTTCTCATAAATTGACTTGTTTTTTTTTTCAACAATGTGCCTTTTATAAATATTTTGTCTGTGCTTAATATTTTTCTATAGATATACTGATGCCAAAAATTTAGATAGAATAACAAATTTATTTTATTCAATTGTACTATATCCCAATATTTAATATGTAATAATACATCAAAATATAGTGGTTCTGTGATACAGGAGTGATACGATTTATTATTTTCTATACCGAGTTAAAATTAAAATCGTTTGTGTTGTGCAGTTTTATTTTAAAGGCGACTTCAACGGTATCGCAACACAGACAGACAATATGCTGCTTTCAGTGCTTTCTATTATTTTCATATTCACTGCCAACCACAGAACAAAATGTATCATCAAATTTTCATGTCATCTCGCAAAATGTGTATTTAATTTTCGCTCAACTATTTTATTTTATCGATTTTAATGTAAAACATATACTATTAAGTTAATTGTTTGCATTGTATTATTATCCATAATTATCGCGTTGTGCCTTTTAAAATATGTATCTTTTTCCGTTAATAAACAAATTTAAATTCAACAAAATCTGGTTTTTTCTTTCTTTTATTTTTATTTAGTTTAATCGCAGGTTTACAGACAGTTTTTTTTTAATTAAAGGGAAATGAACTAATTTGTAATATACCTAATCGCAAAATTTCACGCTTAAGGGAATAGAATATAGACGAACTGTCGAGGCAATATCCTCTGCCAGGGGCATTGGCGTAACTAGCGAGCGACCAGGCCTTTGTCGCCTCCCTTTAGCCGCATAGCTACGGCGTCTCTTGCACACTACAGGAATACCATAGTTGCGCCACTTGCCGGGGGCACGCGACACTACCCTGCGGAACTCCCGAAGTCACCGAAACTTCATCGCACACGGAATTAACTGACCTCATCATCTGAGACTTGTCACCCAGGAAGTTACTAATTCAGTTCGTTACTCTCTTGACACCAATCGCCTCGGTCCGAAGTTAATTGTAAGGAACAATATCGAAGGCTTTTTGGAACTCAAAAGGTACATCATCAAGGGCATTAGTTATACCCCGAGGTAAAGATTGTTTCACGAAAAATAGATATAACTTAATGACTGCAGTAAAAGTACCTGGACAATCCCATTATTTATGACCGTTTGTTATTATTATATGGAAAGGACCGGATTGTAAAAAATATAATTAAATATAGGCACATCAGGTAGGTAGGTTGCTTAATTTATATTTAAATATCTTTTTGTGGTAAAATTTGTTAGGTTTTGAGGAATGGTTCAAGAATTGTCTTTTACCAAACATTCCTCAGAATAGAGTGATAGTAATGGACAATGCGAGCTATCACAGTCGCCAATTACATAAAGCTCCAAGCTCAAATAATACAAAATTGGAGATTCAGAACTACATGGCGGCGAATGATATATATTTTGAAGAAAGTTATAAAAAAGTGATCTTTTAGAAGTTTTAAAGACATTTTGTATAAAAAAAAGTATATTTTTGTGACACATTGGCAGAAGAAATTGGACATACAGTGCTACGGCTCCCACCCTATTATTGCATTTTTAACCCCATAGAGGATATGTGGCACCAGTTAAAATCACTGGTTAGGTCTGAAAATATTTCTCCGACTTTAAGTTCTAGTGTTGTAGAATTAATATCAATCAATCAATCAATCAATAATGCTTTATTATCTTAAGAAACAAATTCTTATTGACAAAGCTGAAATAAAGTAACACCATTACACATTAAATAAAAGGGAATAAAAAAAAAATTTTTCAATATAGGTACAATTCATTCACATCACACTGAACAACAATACAGAATAAAAACAATTAGCGGATGTTATCACTATAAAATTCATCCACAGTGTAATATGCTCTTGCAACGAGGAGTTTTGTTAATTGTTTCTTAAATCTCATGTCACACTGGATACTTCTGATACCCAGTGGAAGAGAGTTAAAGAGTTTCCTCCCATTGTAGAAAAAGGAATTCCTCACTAGAGCCGAGTCTGGGATCGGCAAGGCCAAAGTGTGTGTCTACGCAAGGGGTATGCTAGGGCAGTTCTAATTATAGATTTTTTTCTTATAAGGCAAACCGTTTCAAGAATCAGCAGACAAGCAGCAGTTAAAATTTTGTGCTTAATGAATAGCGGTCTGCATGAATCTCTCCGACACAAGAATCGGACAGCTCTTTTTTGTAAGATAAACACCCTGTTGAAAAGATAGTCAGAACAAGAACCCCAAAAGCAGATGCCGTATCTCAGGTGAGACTCAATTAGCGCAAAATAGACATTACGAGCTATTGCAAATTCCAAATCACGAGACACTACTCGCAATGCATAGCATCCGCGAGCCAACTTTGCATTTAAACTCAATAAGTGACCATCGAATTTGAACTTAGAATCAATGAAAAGCCCCAAAAATTTATTCTCCCCCACATTATTAATAACCCGATCCTGTAAATGAATATCATTTATACAACATTTAAAATTTACAATGTTAGTCTTTGAGATGTTTAGTGACAATTTATTTGCATCACACCAATCCTTAACCTTAATAATATCAGCCCTTACAGTCTCCTCCAGGATTCTGTCATCTATATGATGCCACAGGATCGTTGTATCATCTGCGAATATAATGAATTTTCCAGAGATATTCAGCATTGGTAAGTCGTTCACGTATATAAAAAAAAGTAAAGGCCCCAGCACAGATCCCTGTGGCACCCCTGACGCAACCTCCAGTGGGGTAGACAATCCCGACGAGACCTTGTTGACCATTGCTCCAAAAACCTCCTTAATTTCATAAATATTAGTAGGATTGAAGTAAAACGTTTCAGGCACATTAACGCATGCTTTAATGATATTCCCCCAGGTAGTTGGAAAAATTCAGTCCGTCACGTAATAACTGTAGAAAATTCGTATATTAGTCTGGATCGTATAATTAATCCAATTATAATTAATTTGGTTGAGGATAGCGATTGCGAAACAGAACTATCTATAGAATGATATTATAAATGTAAGAATGTATCAGATGTTAAACATATACTGAACGGTAAATAAAATAGTTTTAATAATTTTTCACATATATTTGATAAATAAAAGATATGGATGGAATATACAATACTTGATTTTTATGAGTATTACATCAAGCTTTGCTACTTACATACGGAATAAAAATAAATGTATACATCTGATCTGCTTATAAAATAAAGACATATTTATAACAATACTAAAATATAACAATATTTATAACAGTTGTAAAAAGTTCTAATTTCTAAAAAACAGATATTTATAACAAGGGAAAAATTTACAGCTAAACAATATTTTAACAATTGTAAAATGTAGGTTTCCATCAAAAGGTAAGTTTTGAAAAAATACACAGCAATATTTATATGGAGATAGTTGGCAAATATAAAGTTGGAGTTAATTAATAAGATTGTCACTGGAAAATATTATACTATTGTTTTAAATTTACTGTTATGGTCCCCCGATGATAAAAATGCTTGGTTGAATACTCAACTTAATATTTTGGTATTTTTTTTTTTTTAAGTTTATAAAGTGGAGTACCAATTACTTTTCTTAGGACTAGAATAAGTCATGGACATTTACCTAATCATATCAAATCAACATTTTCTTATGGGATCAGGATAGAACAGCATTTTTCTTTGAAACACTAAATACACTACAACGAAAAAACCCCAATTAATTATGGAATATTCAAAAATGCAACGTCCAAATTAATAAGCAGTTATTTCGTTTAGCCGATAGTAAATAGATCCTACTTTGGGACAGAGCAGGTCACGTCCTGAGATAAGTCTAATTGAGATGCATGTAAATTTCCTAAAATTTGGCATATCTCCCATAAAAATTGAATTTAATTTTTGAATTAAAACAATTAGAGATATATCCGCCATCTAGCGGGAATCTACTCAAATTCAAGAGAAAATATACTTGAATAGTGACCACATTGTTAAGAATCGCCAAAAACATACAGGGAACGAAAAACAAATTATAAAATTTAAAACAACTAAAAGAGAACCTACCGTCTACCCTGAAACCATGCAGTAATTAAAATCCATTTAAAGGTGAGACTTAATAAAAGGTTTTAAATACAAATTAAACGATTTGTTAACGGGTTCCGCGTTAAGAGGGCTCTGCTGTGCCGCGTTAAACAATCGTTCATAGACGTTTCCGTCGAATGCTCCTAATGCAGAAGCCAGCACCTCATCTCGAAAATCAAAACTGTCGACGAGGCTTACGGCATTGGGACGTATAGCAGCTAGCAGGTCCTCTAGCCATGACTGTAGAACTTCTATGTCTCTTCCTGTTGTTTCTGTAAACTAAAATTGAAAACGGCTTAGACGTTTGTCCAGTTTCATTCGAACGTTTCCGCATGAAGAGCGAGGGAAGAAAAATTGCCTTTATCTGAAGACAATGAAGCCGGCCAGCCGGCTGCACATACAATAAAGAATCAGAGCTCTTACTCGTTACATATTTTAAAAAACTTACCCTTAGAAGATAACCCGACAATTTTAAAGCCTGCGTTACAGCATACAGTTCCATCAACTGTTGCAAGACAATCTGTAGCTCCTTAGAGGTACTCAGACTTTTAACGGTTTGATAGTAAGTTTCGACAATGAACGTTCTTCCATGTACTTCTGCCGCTTCTACTAACTCTACTGATGTGTTATTCCACGCTTCTTCCGATCCCTGTCCTCGTCTGATTCTATCATTTATATGATTGTTAGCCAATTCAATTTTCCTGTAATAAAACCAAAGGTAACAAAAAAACGTCTAAAAGTAGATGAGAGGAGCGATTGTTCTTACCCCGCAGCCGTTTTTTGTAGGGCAAAAATAATCCAGTCGACGCTTTTTTCGAACGGTCTCCTTTGATGTAAGGCTGTTTCTAGGTACCGAACAGATGGTAGTTTTGATAAATTTTGCTTGTTCTGCCACATTTTTATCAAATATCTTGCACTCTGCAAGAAGAGGACTGTATTTTCCCCTTCGTACGTGCACATTGCTGTTACCAATCCATACGTTGACGGCAAATTCGATGACGTCATGTATCCATGACCTCCACATGCCAGCCGGCATGTTTCAACTCCTAATGCCGCGTCCGCAGTGCTCACTGCTTTTAATACGCATGATGTTGCATGAAGCTAAAAAAAATCATTGTTATACACTACCAACCAAAAAACCAGCAAGGTGTAAATGACAAAAATATGCACAGTACTTTTGTACCATGGTATATTGGAATGGAGCAAGGTTCCGAGGCTACGATATAATTACCTCAGGTAGATTGTCTAGTTGTCCCTGTTCTAGCTGACTACTAATAACATTGTATACGTCCCACAACCAGTTAGCCGCATATTGGAATGCGAAACATGTTGCTAGATTAGGAAATAGCTTATGTTGCTGCGTTACATAATCTATGATTTGGGTTTCGGGTTCTCTGCAACAAAAATCAAATCAAATCAAATCATTTATTCATGTTTATATACCACAGTATTTACACAAGTCAAGCAGTAACGTTAGAACGTTAGAAATATTATTAAAATTGAAAATATTACAAGAAAGACATGAAAATTCACATTCTTCAAGTTTACACATAAGTATATTTAAAACAAGTTAGTTAAAATCAACAACAGAAAAAAGCCTTACAACATGTTGAAATTGACAATTCACAAATCCGAAAAGTCGTAATTAAAATATTCAGCAGTACTATAGAATTACCGAGGAGAAAATTCTTTAGAACCCGCCTAAAAACAATTGGGGACATTTCCCGAACAGGAGGCGGCAATTTATTATAGCTGGTAGGCTGGCGGTAGAATCTGGGAGGAAATATGTCTTGGCATAACCACGATGTGGCAATCGCCAAGATAGCTTCTCAGAAGCTTGGGGTACTCTTCCGAACAAGAAAGTTGTACACACCTCAACAACTTTTGACACTATACAAACCCCAGATTCGACCATCACTAGAGTACTGCTCTCATGTCTGAAGCTCTGCACCCAAACATACTCTTCGGCTACTGGATTCCATCAAAAGGAGGGCTATTCGTCTGATCCGAGACCACGAGCTGACGAAGAACCTCGCCAGCCTAGAACATCGAAGACAGGTTGGGGATTTGACTCTCTTTTACAGATATTTTCATGGAAGGTGCTCGGCCGACCTTGCCCTCTTAATTCCGCCCAGAGCGACGAATAGCAGAAATACACGACGAAGCACTGCCGCCCATCCTTATCTGGTTACGGTTAGTACTCCTCGAACTTCATTATTTAAGAATTCTTTCATCTGGAGGACTTGATCCTTGTGGAACCTTCCCGAGGTCGTTTTTCCCAACGAATATAATCTGCAACGATTCAAAACCAACGTGAATCGCTTTTTGCGCACACGCACCACTCCCAGAGTGCCTTAAAGGATTTTTCCTGTGCTTCGTGCTTGTGTTTGATCATAAAAATGAGGCGCACTCCAAGGAAGCCAGGACCATCATGACATCTCCGGAGTCGTTTGTAAGTCGGTACTATATGCACTCGATTTCGCATTCCATAAGAGTGAACATCCTCATGTCTCCTGAGCTTATGCAGGTTGTTCTTCACACACATCAGACAATCCAAAATAAATTGGGAAGGCAACGTTAAAATCCGCAGGGACCCAAAAGCCTGCCTACAGTCCTCTCGATAAGATAGGTTAGCAATTATCCTTACTGCACGCCTTTGGACTCGAAAAACATCCATCGCACCAGTGCAATGGCCCCAAACCAAGATTGCATGTAATGTGGGAATGCAGAAGAGCAAAATAGGCCTGCCTCAGGACACCCTGTGAACAATTGTCCGAAAGCCTACGAAGTAAAAATGTGTTTGAGCTCAGCCTGGAGACCAAGAGGGACGTATGATGACTCCATAGTACACCTAA
The DNA here is from genome assembly GCA_963991005.1 of Barypeithes pellucidus. Lineage (NCBI taxonomy): Eukaryota > Metazoa > Arthropoda > Insecta > Coleoptera > Curculionidae > Barypeithes > Barypeithes pellucidus. Next base: position 17,288,109 of record OZ022566.1, read on the forward strand.
AAACCTAACCGGTTCATCTTCCTCAGGAAGCCATCTCATCGAGAAGACCATTCTTTGGGTTTGTTCGAACAACAAAAACCTTAAAGGTTTCTTCCGTTTCATAAGCTGATGAGTATTTTTTTTTTAATATAAAATCCAAGAAACAATTTTTATATTCTACAAAATCTATTTTCCTTGTAAGATAAAAAATTAGTAATTCATGTTATAAATTTAGATTTATCTAAAATAGAAGATTTTTTTGTAAGTGATGCAGATAACATAATATACTCATCAATTGTTCGCTTTTTAATCTCGAGTATATAAACTCCTGGACAAAATTAACGCAACATCATAAATTTGCCATATTTTTGATGCTATTTTTTTTCTGAATTTATGATTCGATTTGAATGGTTTTTTTTGCATTGTAGGTTGGTTCCTTGACAATGTCATAGTTTTCGCTGTTTATGATAAAAATTTAGTTTTCGATTTATACTGGGTTTATTAAAAATGCTATTTTTTTTTCCGCAAATTCGTATCACCCTGTGGAGTATATTAGCAATTAGCATATCGCAGTTGACATTAAACGGTAGATCCATCTTTCCCCAACATTTTCTTTTTTTGGTTTAGTTCATTATCTCTGTTATTAAAGGAGATACACCGTTTTATAGCGTAACATGTTTTTATAGACTTTAATATTCAACACATTCATTGTTAAATGTTTTCAAGTAGGTTTCAAGATTAAAATACTCGTCGGGCAACTTCCGAACAGTTTTTTTATCAGTATGGCGAATTTTATTTGACCTTTGTAACTTTAAAACACAACATCTGCTGACACATCGCTTGCAATGTCAGAAACAGTCCATGGTCTACTTGAAAACATTTAACAATGAATGTATTGAACATTAAAGTCAATAAAAACATGTTACGCTATAAAATGATGTATCTCCTTTAATAACAGAGATAATGAAGTAAACCAAAAAAGAAAATGTTGGGGAAAGATCGACCTACCGTTTAATGTCAACTGCAATATGTTACGGTTGCTAATATACTCCACAGGGTGATGCGAATTTTCGGGATAAAACATAGCATTTTTAGTACACCCAGTATAAATCGAAAATTAAATTTTTATCATAAACATCAAAAACTATGACATTGTCAAGGAACCAACCTACAATTTAAAAAAAATCATTCAAATCGGATCATAAATTCAGAAAAAAAAATAGCATCAAAAATATGGCAAATTTATGATGTTGTGTTAATTTTGTCCAGGAGTTTACATACATTTTTCAAAAATACTTACTCTGGTTTAATTTGGCACTGCCTTCTGACGGCACTATATCTTGTAGCAATAGTTACGGCTTTTTTTAGATAAGTTGCGGCATCTTGTACCAGCACAACCCTAACGAAAATCATTGTGCCGTAGGTCAGTTTACTACTCGGGGAGCTGACATAGGTGCCATCCTAAAATTTAAATAAAATATCATTTCTATGAACTGAAAAATTATTTGCACTCATATAGTGTATAAGAACTGCAAACATTTCACTCACAGGCAAAACTTGATTATTTTTCATTAGCATATTGGTCCTAGGAATTCTAAAATTCTCAAAACCCAGGTATCCGTTATTGGTGCTGTTCATGCCCAATTTGCACCCAATTTCGCCAATCTTAATGCCTGGCAATGGCTGGTGGGTTTCTTCATCTCTTAATTGGACAATAAAGGGATGAATACCTTGAGAGTTTCCTTTTGTGTACATTTGAGCCACTACTACAGCATAATTAGCGGAATGTCCCACTAAAAAAATTGTTAAAAAGACAATTTATTAAATCTGTTATATAAAAAAGCAACATAATGTGAAAAGAATTGATTGGAGATAGGAAACATTCACAATGAAAGTGCATCGGCTTTCGAAATTCATAAGTTAAGATAACTTTTAGGGGAATACTTACAGCCGCCAGGCCACCATTTATATGACGTAAGAGTTGGGCTATTTAATACAAACTCTTCAGTTTTCGAATCATAGGTGGCGATCGTCTCAAGACCTCTAATGAAAGTGCCGTGGCCAAGCTCAGTCTAAAAAAAACAATCGAACATGAATTTACGATTTTCTCAAATATGTAATATCGATTTACCTGTGCATAAGTGCCAATAATACTACAATCCCATGCCTTCTGTATCCATTCGGCTTGTTGCTCAAAGTTACCCTGTCCCATGATTGTGGGAATAAACATGACATAGTGCAAAGTCAGAGGATTTCCATCTCCTAAGATTGCTGACCCTAACTGTCCTCCCAATATTTCCCTAAAATTATTTAGTAGTATTTTTGGCCCCGCCACAAAATAATCATCTCCTTTGATTTTTATTTGACCCTTGTATATTATCTACTGTCCACATATAATAATATGTCCAAACTTGCATACTTATAAACATCTTTGTCAAAATTAATTATTTCCAATGATCCTCATGATGTTCTTATAATATCAATACTTAGTAAATAGATTTTGAAGAAGGCCATAAGCATGTCAAAAGTGTATAAATATTATCGTTGCAACACGCCCTCATGGACAAGTGATAAAATTAAATTCATGACATAAAGGAATAGAAATTAATCATTTACTGAAAGTGTACATGTATGATGTAATTAATGGTTTTTTAAATAGTACAAATACAATAAAAAATACCCATATTAGGAACACAGTTTCAATGTGATAATTATCATATTAAAAACGAATATTTTTTTTGTTTTACAAAGTTGCCTGTCAAGAAGTAAATTATTCTAATAATAAGTGGTTTTAATGTTGTAGAACTGGACTTATTTAATGTTTATTTAAACCAGTATGCCTCTGCCTCGGAATCATTGGGTGGTGGCTTCCGATTGCGATTTTTCTTTCAGACATTAACGTTTTTTCTTTGAAAGGGGAATGTTACTTTTTTTTCGTATAGCTTGAGGATATATATTTTAATTGATTCCAACAATATAAAACTGATTTTCTGCATTGTTCATTTTAGTGGATCATCCCGTTTTTAATAGGATCAATAGGGGGGCCTCAAGGGCGGATCCAGAACTTCGGTTTGGGGGGGTCAAATTTCGTTTTGGGGGGTCATACATGGAAAAGTTACAAAAAGTAATACCCTGCCGCGTTAATCAAATCGGTATATATGGTATTTTTTATGTTAAATTGATAGTTGGGGGGGGGGGGGGGGGGGGGTTTGGGGGTTGTGAACCGCCAGTGACAAGTACCTTATTTCATAGTACCCCCTTCATTCATACCTAAAATTGTCCATACCACCTCTTCCTTCACTTTGCAGTTGCTGTACTTTTTTAAAAACCAGGCATGCTTTCCGGATTGCCTCTTCATATTTCTCTTTATGACTTAAATATTCTGCTGGAACTTTTGACCTTAACTCGGGATCGTCCAGAAAATACTTCTCTGCAAGTGCAAGAATATTATTTAGCATTCTAATAGCTTTGTTGAATTTTTTTGTTACAATTTATCGCTAATGTTATTAGGGCTAGTTAACATTTTCATATTATATGCTTCCCCTACTTATTGTTGGTTTGTTCTGATGTCTTGATAAGAAACAAATCAGAGTAAAAATACATATCATAGTTGCTTATTTAAGTGGATATATTTTAAAAGACTACATCTCATAGACGAAAAGTTATGCAAACATTTATGGCAATATCTTTCGCAAAAGGTTTCACCAGCCATAAGCTCATCTAACTAAGTCGAGAGCTGTGGGTAATAACAATAAGAACCATTAAAAGTAAATAATGATAAAATAACCTGCAATTAGTAGCTTTCTCCAAAGAAAATAAGTAAGTACCTCATTAAATGTTTGTGGAAAATGTACAAAAATGATAATTTACCTCTTTCCTTCCTTTCCTCCGTTTTCGTAGAACCTCCATCCAGCAAATGCGTTAATTCCAGGGTATTAAAAGTGCATTTCCTTCTTTCTTTATCCAAATCTGGGTTGATTTTTTGTGGCACACTCATTTTTAAATTAAAAATATATCACAGTTCTAAAATGATTTCATACACAAACAGCAATAGCCAAAGTTTAAGTGACTGCCTTCATAGATAATCAGCAATTAATAATTTTTCCTAAATAGATTCCAAAGATCAATAATTAATACTTTATCATCAAACGCTTTCGCTTGTAATCAGGACAAAAACATACTTTTTAAATGCGTGACAACCGACATGACGGGTCATGACGTCATGACAACACACCACACTTGACAGGTTTGAACGACCTCCGTCCACTGTTGCCTTCAGTATAGCACTTTATGAATCCAAGATTTTCGTATCTGTTTTCGCAATTTCCGTATAAACCGAATTAATTCTGCATCAACGGCATCACCGCGTACTGGGACACGTACTGGTACTAGCATGGTATAAAGACACTCTTTATACCATGTTGTAGTTGTTATATTTTCTTTGGTTGTAGTTGTACACAGTGGAAATAGAACGGGATACCCGTCCTGTGGTCCGGCATAGCAAATTAGCAGCGCTAATTTACTGTGCTTGTTTAAAAAATATAAATCTTTCGATTCTTACTATGGTGTTCGACCGTTCGTATCCCAAAAGCAGAAAGATATTCCATCGGAATAGTTTTCTCAATGGAAAACGCTCTATTGGTGAACGCTATTGGCGGCGTGTCTAATGAATATGTTCCATAGATTTCCTTTTAGCAAGCGGTTATTCCCCGAATCATTGCAATTTGTCAAATTAAATTATATAGATAGATCCTGCTTGTTTACATATTTGCCCTTTTATCTCTTAGGAAATAGAGAAGGATGTTTCTTCGACTTCACATCACCTAATATTCCTCGAAAAGGCTGTGGATCAAGCGCGCACACAGCTTAAAAATATATATATATGTAGGTATAGGTAAAACTACCTACTACCACCAAAACCATCTGCCTGCACTGTTTTTTAACAGCATTTTTTTATTAGCTTAAGCCGCGTTCTCAGAGCTACGTACTGTCGCCAGCGACACAATCCTAACCAATCAGAACCGTTTGCGTCATTACCCCTTATCCCCACCATCGAACAGTGCCGAAGTAGCGGTGTTGTCAGGTATCTGGTGAAATTTTACCAGATCTGGTGATTTTTTGTGATTTATAAAATATATCTCCCCAAAACGAAGCTGGTAACACCCGAAAACGGACTTTTTAAAAATGTTTTTCATTGTACACCAGATTATTCATAAAATCACAAAATAATCAACAGATCTGGTGACATTTCACGAGATACCTGGCAACGCTGCGCTGTATGTCATTATTTTTTTATATATTTTTTATTTTGTTTTGAAATTTGAACCTCAGTTTTCCGAACAAAGGTAATTACTAATTATTTTGCCGTGTAAATTAAATTTGTACTTTTGCTTTTATAAGCTGTCATCGAAAAAATCTTTAAAAGAATAAAAACCTAACCTCCAAGAGGGGAGAATTTTAATCCAACAGCCAAATTTCTTTTCCGCAGTCCACATACTCGCACAAAAAACGTAAATATTGGCCTGGTACAATCGGAAGAGACTATCGACTATACTATAAGTTTTTTAAAGAAATGTGACCATTTCCAGTTTAAAACATTAAAAATTCAAATTATATTCCTGTAAAAATTCTCCATCGCTCTGGAGCTAAATTTAGAATAAAGTTATCTGCAGAAGAAAGTGCAAGAGTTAATAATACTGGTAAAGCATAATTTTGAATGAAAATTGTAAACTGTTTTTAAGTCGGAAGGTATTTTGTTAGCACTCCCGAGCAGTACTAAATGTAACAAAAATCAATTTTTATCATCCTAACAGTTGGTACAGTCATTATTCGAATAAGTTGAAAATTTTAAAACGTTTTGTGTCATGCTCATAAGTAAATAACAATGTCTAATTTTAACTATTTATGAGGGAAACGAGCTGCGACAGACAAACGGACAAACAAACATGCATACAGACATCAAGCGCTTCGTTTTTCCAATGTTGGTACGGACCAAAGCTATTACAAACTACAGATAGAAAAATGTACATTTCTAGCCTACGCAACGACTGCAAACACTTTCCCAAATCTTTCGGTCATTATTGCAGCATAGCCAGATTGATATATTTATCCCAAAGGTATCTTGCAAAATCGCAATTAAAGATTTGTTAATTTGGCAAATAGAACTGGTTTAAGATTATTCAGTAATTGCTCTTAAAATCAATTTATTTCCCAATAATTTTACTATAAACTGTAAAAAGGCGATGAGAGATTCTTTAAACAAATATTATTATACTTAAAAGTATCAAACGAATCTTGAACTAATCCAACTGCACTTTGGCAACAACTATTTCTATTTTACTACGATTCGGGCCCAAAAGATAAGCAAAAGGTGAATTAATACTCATCTCGTAAACATTGCTATGTTTGCCCTTTGATCTAACGGATTGTTATATATTTTGGTTGATTCATATGTAGTTTGTAAACGAGTGGTTCATTAAATAAGGATTTATCTTTTCATCGGTAAGTATGGTTATGTTTGAATATTTAACCATCTGATATAGCCAGACTTCAACATTGTTGCCATTCAGCCAACAAACATGTAGTTCTCTCTTCCGCCCATTAATTATTGTTCAATAATTACAGCTCGAAATCTTTTGATTGCTAAACTGCTTTGCATATAAAAATAAAATATTATTAGTTTCAAGCTTCCCCAGTAAAATTGATGTTTTGGTTGGTGAACGCAGAAAACAGAAAACCAAATAAATGCACATTTAAAATATTGGCAACTACGATTCACTTCACACATACTTATTTTCGAAAACAATGAAACATTGATCAACCAACACTGATGGAAACCTTAAAATGATATTTTTAAACTAAATATTACCTTAATAAAATCTCGCAGGCTGCTCTAATCCAGCTTGTGTCCCGAATGTTTAGCTTGCAGGTTTAAGTTTCCATGGTCGCAGTCAATTGAAGCCCTCGGACCGATCCAAAAAACAACAATTTTTTGCAGCAACTGGTCCTTAGGGAATCGGCAATTAAACAGACACAGAAACCAACGGAGTTTGATTGGATGAATCTACTTCAAATACTGCATATACATTTTTATGAAGTTACGATTGCTTATAATAGCTGCTTAAAAGCATTGTCATCATAACGCGATAAAAAGTTTTTGTTTAATCATTCATACCCCATTTTGAAATTGTCAATACGATCAGTCAGATCATTCCTGTACGTTAGACTAGGAAAAGTCGGACCGATTTACCAATCAGATTTTTTCTGTACGTTAGACTAAAACAAATCGGATTGATTAAGGCGCGATGGGGTTCAGCAAAACGATCAATCAGATCATTCCTGTACGTTAGACTAGGAAAGACCGGACTGATTTATCAGCCAGATTCTTTCTGTACGTTAGACTAAAAAGAATCGGATTGATTTGACCTTGGTTCCTGTGTCTTCTGCTACCCTGGAAAATTCGCGTACCGGATTTTATAAATTTTCTTTAGTGCCCATGACCATGATCCTAAAACAAAGTAAAATGCGTTTAGTTTTCATATAAATAGGCAAATTTGAGTAAATTAGCAAAGTGTAGGTCATAATCGACACGAAGGCTTATTTGAGAAATTGTACATTTTGACATGAACAAGTGATTGAGTAAAAATTTTAGGTCAATGCTAATGAGCATATATTATTAAAAATAAATAGCCAACACTAGCGAACTCCAGATGAGTTATGAAATAAGAAATACCTGTTCAGGGAAGAAGGCTTGGGGGAAGCCAAAGCCAAATAATAAAATTAATTTCAGTTCACATTAGTTGGGAGGGAAAAAAATATTTTCTTGAAAAAAATTCTAGTTCTAATCACAACTAGCTATAATAAATTCATTAACTAATTAGCTAACTTAGCTTAGCTGATTCTTGCTATTCAGGGTGTAACAAACACGTCCCTCACCATTGGAATTTCGGAAACGGTAAGAGATACGAAGTCGGTTACATTGGGGCAAAGTTGCATAATTATGGACCCAATAATATGCCACAAAAAAATCAAAAATAAATACAGGGGCTTTCAAAACATTTGAAAAAATCTAACATTTTGCGTTTCGGTTTTTATTTTTTGCTGACTTTGTTCGAAAAGATGTCCAAAAATAAATTTCACTTTTTCATTGTTACTTTTTATTCTTCTCAAGATGGCATGATCAGATCTTATTTAATACGACGTTTCGTCTTTGGGTCACCATCATCGACTTAATTTTTTTAAATACTATAATACAATTATAATTTTAAAATCTTCAGTTTCGTCGAAACAAAAGTTAATTACAGGAACGGACTAGGGTTATTTTAATGAAGATGGTCAATTTAAGGAACAAAACGTCGGAAAACCAGTAAGTCTTATATTCCAACGAACGTAGATTTAGTTCCTCTTTCATAATTTAAACAAAGTTAAGTTGATGATGGTGACCCAAAGACAAAACGTCGCATTAAAGATCTGATGATGCAATCTTATGGAGAATAAAAAGTAGGAATGAGAAAGTGACATTTATTTTTGAACAAAGTCAGGAAAAAATTAAAACCGAAACGCAAAATTTTAGATTTTTCCAATTATTTTAAAAAGACCCTGCATTTATTTTTGATTTTTTTGGGGGATATTATTGGGCCCATAATAATGCTTAACGGAAAAATAACATTTAGTTATACAGGGTGTTTTTTAATTGAGTGCCGAGATACTGAATGTGAATCTTTGGGTTTTTTCGGGTTTGTTCGAAGAAAAGTTAATACAGTGCAACCTGGATAATCCGGACTAATTAAAACCGCGGTCATCCGGATTAGTAAATAATCCGGATTATTGAAGCGAGACAGATTTTTTATTGAAAAACGAAACATTTAATAGAAAACAACTAGAAAATAGTACCTACATAAACAAAAATTATTTAAAACAGAAGCATACTTATTAAATTTTATATTATTTTGTGAAGTAATTTGTAATTTTTGTTTGCTTGAATTACCGACTACTATCAAATGCTGATCATAATGTATACAATGCAGTTGAAATGTTTGGCCGGATTATTGAAGAATACGTAAATTCCATTACTAAGTTAGTAACTAATAAGACAAAGGAGAAAAACCGCAAATTTCAAGACACTACCATAAACTGACACTGGCATAAATATTCTTATTTGAATCGGTACATGTGAAAAAAAACCATAGCAACAATGAGTGAATTTTATGAACATAAAACAACAACTAATGCAAAACACCACATTGAACAAAAATATTTTTTTTTCGAAAACCTTTAAACCTTTATCGACATTGATCACGAGTACCTTTTTTTCAGCTTAAGGTTTAGAGTAGTTTGAAAGGGCGAATTTTAAGGAGACTCATCTACTAACCAATATACTAAAAAAATATTAAATTACACCTAGTACTTAATAAATTATTTAAAAAATAACGATTTCCAGGGACGTCCGTAGGGGAGGCTGTAGGAAAAAAATTTATAAGAACTTCTCCTGTTATTTTTAAGTGTTCTATCTGAATCCGGGAGATTGTCCACATATTTTGGGACACCCTGTATATGGTATATTAGGAGCAAAGCTCGAAAAAAAATAACCAACAGTTTTGCTCAATTTTGGGATTTTATAGCGAAGTTTAATTTACTTTCGGGCTTTGACCTTCTCCAAACAGTCAGACCTGGAATTGTGCAATTATGAAACGACCAAAGCGTGGCAACAATTTTTAGTAGATCGATACGTAAATTTTAAAACTCAAAAAAAGTACGTGGGAATCATGTTATTTAAATTTGTAGGATAGTTAATTTAGTCAATTCATAGAAACATTTAAATAAATACTGGATTGAGTATGCATACCTTGTATTAATATCCTCTAAGGCCTCAGCAACTGTTTCGGCCTTCCATGGCCATCGTCAGTGTTGTACGGCCCTGAACCAGGGGGGGGGGGGGGCAACAACAGACAGCTGCTTACCCATTAAAAACAACAACCTAAAATGCAAACAGCTGCCAAGAATATATAAGGACCATTCAAGTTTGACCACTTATAATATATTCTTAAATCCTAAAAAAAACTGTTAATTAAAACACAAAAAGGGTGGTTTTGTACATCAATATTCGAAAATATTGGACAAAACCTTTCCTAAAAATAAAATCGTTAATTAAAACCTAAAAAAAATGTATAAAATTAATATAAACCGGTGGTTTTATATATCAACATTTGAAAATAGTGGACAAAACCTTTCCCAAAAATAAAATCGTTAATTAAAACCTAAAAAAAATGTATAAAATTAATATAAACCGGTGGTTTTATACATCAACATTTGAAAATAGTGGACAAAACCTTTCCTAAAAATAAAATCGTTAATTAAAACCTAAAAAAAATGTATAAAATTAATATAAACCGGTGGTTTTATATATCAACATTTGAAAATAGTGGACAAAACCTTTCCTAAAAATAAAATCGTTAATTAAAACCTAAAAAAAATGTATAAAATTAATATAAACCGGTGGTTTTATATATCAACATTTGAAAATAGTGGACAAAACCTTTCCTAAAAATAAAATCGTTAATTAAAACCTAAAAAAATGTATAAAATTAATATAAACCGGTGGTTTTATATATCAATATTCGAAAATATTGGACAACACCTTTCCTAAAAATAAAATCGTTAATTAAAACCTAAAAAAAATGTATAAAATTAATATAAACCGGTGGTTTTATATGTATATCAACTTTTGAAAATAGTGGACAAAACCTTTCCTAAAAATAAAATCGTTAATTAAAACCTAAAAAAAATGTATAAAATTAATATAAACCGGTGGTTTTATATATCAACATTTGAAAATAGTGGACAAAACCTTTCCCAAAAATAAAATCGTTAATTAAAACCTAAAAAAAATGTATAAAATTAATATAAACCGGTGGTTTTATACATCAACATTTGAAAATAGTGGACAAAACCTTTCCTAAAAATAAAATCGTTAATTAAAACCTAAAAAAAATGTATAAAATTAATATAAACCGGTGGTTTTATATATCAACATTTGAAAATAGTGGACAAAACCTTTCCTAAAAATAAAATCGTTAATTAAAACCTAAAAAAAATGTATAAAATTAATATAAACCGGTGGTTTTATATATCAACATTTGAAAATAGTGGACAAAACCTTTCCTAAAAATAAAATCGTTAATTAAAACCTAAAAAAATGTATAAAATTAATATAAACCGGTGGTTTTATATATCAATATTCGAAAATATTGGACAACACCTTTCCTAAAAATAAAATCGTTAATTAAAACCTAAAAAAAATGTATAAAATTAATATAAACCGGTGGTTTTATATGTATATCAACTTTTGAAAATAGTGGACAAAACCTTTCCTAAAAATAAAATCGTTAATTAAAACCTAAAAAAAATGTATAAAATTAATATAAACCGGTGGTTTTATATATCAACATTTGAAAATAGTGGACAAAACCTTTCCTAAAAATAAAATCGTTAATTAAAACCTAAAAAAAATGTATAAAATTAATATAAACCGGTGGTTTTATATATCAATATTCGAAAATATTGGACAACACCTTTCCTAAAAATAAAATCGTTAATTAAAACCTAAAAAAATGTATAAAATTAATATAAACCGGTGGTTTTATATATCAACATTTGAAAATAGTGGACAAAACCTTTCCTAAAAGTAAAATCGTTAATTAAAACCTAAAAAAAATGTATAAAATTAATATAAACCGGTGGTTTCATGCATCAACATTTGAAGATGTTGGACAAAACCTGAGCTAAAAATAAAAGGTTATTAGTAAAGGATAATGACGGTTATGCATCAAAATTAATTCGATTCCATTTCTTCCTTTTTCTGGCTTTTATTGGCCATGGATTATAGATTCCCCATCGGTTCCATGTTGGCCAGTATAATGAATAGTGTGGCTAAAACAAATGTATTAGTAGACGGCCGATTTATTTTAAATTAATTTAGGTATCTATATTTAAATAGTTCACCAAATATTGTACATTTATACCATACCAGAAAGCCGTCCTCCATAATTTAATAGGCTTGTTTCTTCAGTTGCAGCTTCTTATTTTCACTCACTTCACTAACTTACCAGAATCGGCAACGTGTCCCATCTTTAAGAGCAATAACAAAGCTCCTTCACCATATTTTAGTGATTATAAAGAGATGCGCACAGCCCGATTTTTAAAAACTATTATTAATATCTTAATAGTGTCCAAAATTTAATGAATGAGAAAGAAGAAACAAAATGGTGCGGACCTATATATTGCTATTGCTCTTAACCCTTCATTCTTTCACCTGTAGCAACAGAAAAGGAAAGAAAACTATCTTACCTTTCAATCATGATAGAAGCGAAGGTGATGGTATTAACAACGGTGCCAATTGCAGCAAGACGGATCAATCCACATTCAAGCAAGCACTTGAGTGAGGAATGACCCGTAAAACACTAAAGGTAGTAGATAAGCTACAAGAGTTCGGGGCCAAATACCACCACTTTTACATGTTATTTCTTATGGGAAAATTTAAGGTTCGATCTGCATTTTTTTCTACCGACGCCCAGCGTCGCGACGCCCAGAATGAGAAGAACGTGAGAAGTGTGGAGATGAATGAAGAGCAATATCATCATTTTTACAGGTATTTTCCCATAAGGAAATTTAGGGTTCGATTTGCATTTTTTTTTACCGACGCCTACCGTCGCGACGCTTAGAATGAGAAGAACGTGACGCAATTTACCAGTGGCTGTTAGCGTCTCCACCATAACCATCAAACTTTAATATTTGATTTAAATTTTACTTTTTGTGTGTGTGTGTGTTTATCGCAACCATTTCAGGATGGCTGATAAATTTTCTATTTCATTATAAGTAATTACTGATTAAATACAGTTTTTTTTACTTCTAAATTATCCAAAAAATAGTTGAAAACATCACATTCAAAGTGAAAAAAAATCTCTTAATTCTTACATATCAGTTTTTAACGTTTGTTGCTTTTAAATTTAAACCCCTAATTAAAAAAAAAGATTGAAGGAAAGACACATACACACAATTTAGAAAATTATAATTTCCCATCATAACCCTTTAGAGATGGCCGATAGATGATTTCTTTAATAGCCAAGAGGCAACAATTTTCCCTGATCGTGTCTATAAGACATATGGAAAACACTGTATATACCTAACTCTTTAAAAGTGTCAACCTCTTTTGTAGGGAGGGATTATCGATCACCAGAGTCGGTACGTCTCCCCTCGGAAGGGTACCTGTCGTGTTTCCATGCGGAAAAAAGTCGATCATCCCTTTATATCACAGAAGCCAAATCGTATATAAAATATTTAAGTTTTAACTCTATTATTTATCGCAACCCTCTCAGGATGATTTAATAAATATTCTATTTCATTATAAGTAATGACTGAAAATTTATCAGCCATCCTCAAATGGTTGCGATAAACACACACACACACACACACAAAAAGTAAAATTTAAATCAAATATTAAAGTTTGATGGTTATGGTGGAGACGCTAACAGCCACTGGTAAATTGCGTCACGTTCTTCTCATTCTAAGCGTCGCGACGGTAGGCGTCGGTAAAAATGCAAATCGAACCCTAAATTTCCTTATGGGAAAATACCTGTAAAAATGATGATATTGCTCTTCATTCATCTCCACACTTCCCACATTCTTCTCATTGTGGGCGTCGCGAAGCTAAGCGTCGTTAGATTTAAAATGCAGATCGAACCTTAAATTCCCTTATGGGAAAATACATGTAAAAATGACGATATTTGCTCTCCATTCATCTCCACACTCCTCACTTTCTTCTCATTCTGGGCGTCGGTAGAAAAAAATGCAGATCGAACCTTAAATTTTCCCATAAGAAATAACATGTAAAAGTGGTGGTATTTGGCCCCGAACTCTTGTAGCTTATCTACTAAAGGTCACTGTTCACTTATTCCAGGTTGTAACAACAGCCGAAGACTTGTTTGCCGACAGCGCGAAATGGACGCTTCCAACACCAATCATGCTCACTTACCTGAAACAATAGAGAACATTTTTAGTTACACAGTTTACATCAATAAAAGTTTAATCAATTATTATAGGTTTGATAAAATTTGATTTTTGTTCTTATTAATTTATACGTTAAATAATGATATGGCGAATGCGTCACTACCATTAGCTCTAAAAGCGAATATTATGTATCTAAATCTAAATTACATTGTGTTATGATTAGTACCAACCCTTTTTTATCCTTACTTATTTATCGGTGAAAAATTTTTCGACGACACAATTTGTTATCAACTTTGAATTAATAGTTATAAAAGTCCAAAGGATATAAATTCTTAACCAGAGCAGTACTAAATGTAACAAAAATCAATTTTTATCATCATCCTCACAGTTGGTACAGTCATTATTCAAAATTGTTTTTACTGCCCATCACAATAAATGTTTAGTCATTCGTTTTATGTCATGCTCCTAAGTAAATAACAATGGCTTGTTTTAACTATTTATGTCAAATGAAACGATCCCGAGGGAAACGGGCTGGGATAGACAGACGGACAAAAAACACGCATACAGACATCAAGCGATTTGTTTTTCCAATGTTGGTACCGACCAAAGCTATTACAAACTACAGATGGAATAATGTACATTTCTAGCCCACGCAACGACTGCAAACAGTCTGTCCCACCTCTTTCGGTCATTATTCCAGCATAGCCAGATGGACATATTTATCGCAAAGGCATCTTGCAAAATTGCAATTAAAAATTTGTTAATTTGGCAAATACAACTGGTTTAGATTAATCCGCAATTGCTCTTAAAATAAATTTATTTCCCAATAATTTTACTATAAACTGTGAAAATGCGTATCAAAAGAATCTTGAACTAATCCAACTGCACTCTGGCAACAACTATTTCTATTTTACTACGATTCGGACCCAAAAGATAAGCAAAAGATGAATGAATACTAATCTCGTATATATTGCGATGTTTGTTCTTTGATCTAACTAACGGATTGTTATATTTTGGTTGATTTGTGTTTTTTTGTGATTATTGGTGAAAAATCGTCTTTATTATAAACAATCATGGTGCATTCATCTGTAGTATGTAAAAGAGTGGTTCATTAAAGAAGGATTTATCTTTTCATCGGTAAGTATGGTTATGTTTGAATATTTAACCATCTGATATAACCAGACTTCAACATTGTTGCCATTCAGCCAAAAAACATGTACCCACATATACCCATCCACCCATTAATTATTGTTCAATTGCAGCTCGAAATCTTTTGATTGCCAAACTGCTTTGCATATAAAAATAAAATATTATTAGTTTCAAGCTTCCCCAGTAAAATTGATTTTTTGGTTGGTGACCGCAGAAAACAGAAAACTAAATAAATGCACATTTAAAATATTGGCAACTACGATTCACTTCACACAAACTTATTTTCGAAAATAACGAAACATTGATCAACCAACACTGATGAAAATATATTTTTTAACTAAATATTACCTTAATAAATTCTCGCAGGCTGCTCTAATCCAGCTTGTGTCCCGAACGTTTAGCTTGCAGGTTTATGTTTCCATGGTCGCAGTCAATTGAAGCCCTCGGACCGATCCAAAAAACAACAATTTTTTGCAACAACTGGTCCTTAGGGAATCGGCAATTAAACAGACACAGAAACCAACGGAGTTTGATTGGTTGAATCTACTTCAAATACTGCATATACATTTTTATAAAGTTACGATTGCTTATAATAGCTGCTTAAAAGTTATGTCATCATAACGCGTTAAAAAGTTCATTTTGTTTAATCATTCATACCCCATTTTGAAATTGTCAATACGATCAGTCAGATCCTTCCTGTACGTTAGACTAGGAAAAGTCGGACTGATTTATCAATCAGATTTTTTCTGTGCGTTAGACTAAAAAAAATCGGATTGATTAAGGCGCGATGGGGTTTGTTCAAAACGATCAATCAGATCATTCCTGTACGTTAGACTAGGAAAGACCGGACTGATTTATCAACCAGATTCTTTCTGTACGTTAGACTAAAAAGAATCGGATTGATTTGACTGCGCGATTGGTTTCTGTGTCTTCTGCTACCCTGGAAAATTCGCGTGCCCGATTTTATAAATTTTCTTTAGTGCCCATGGCCATGATCCTAAAACAAAGGAAAATGCGTTTAGTTTTCATGTAAATAGGCAAATTTGAGTAAATTAGTAAAGTGTAGGTCATAATCGACACGAAGGCTTATTTGAGAAATTGTACATTTTGACATGAACAAGTGATTCAATGCTAATGAGCATAAATTAAAAATAAATAGCCAATACTAGCGTACTCCAGATGAGTTATGAAATAAGAAATACCTGTTTGGGGAAAAAGGCTTGGGGGAAGCCCAAGCCAAAAAATAAAATTAATTCAGTTCACATTAGTTGGGAGGGAAAAAAAATGTTTTCTTGAAAAAAATTCTAGTTCTAATCACAACTAGCTATAATAAATTTGCTAACTTATTTAGCTGATTCTTGCTATACAGGGTGTAACAAACAAGTCCTTCATCATTGGAATTTCGGAAACGGTAAGAGATACGAAGTCGGTTAAATTGGGGCAAAGTTGCATAATTATGGGCCCAATAATATGCCGTAAAAAAATCTTAAATAAAAACAGGGGTTTGGTTATATTATTGTAAGTAACGATAGTTACAATACATGTACCACAATGTGTCTAAAAATGTTACTTGGGTAGGTACTCTATACGGAGGAAAACTGATCGATTGCTTGAAAAAACAACTTGTTGAATCGCTTCTTCATTGAGTTTTCAAATAAAATGCAGTTGATTATTTTAAATTTATAATTTGAATATTAGAATTTTCAAACACTTAATTTCACTAAAGTTTATAAACTCAATGAATGCTTTAGAAATTTGTTTTTTCAAGCAATCAATTAATTTTTCTCCGTATAGACATCAGTAAAACTAGTATAGAGTACCTATATATACAATCGTTTTCATTGTACACTTGAAAAAATTTTATTTTCGGAATAATTTTTATATAAGTAGAGAACAGTAAACATTATTTATAAAGAACAACTACTTTGTCATTAAATTAAATAAAAATATACTTTTCAAGTGTAATATGAAAACAATTGTATATTAGGTACTCTATACTAGTATTACTGATGTCTATACGGAGAAAAATTAATTGATTGCTTGAAAAAACAAATTTCTAAAGCATTTATCGAGTTTATAAACTTTAGTGAAATTAAAAATGTGTTTGAAAATTCTAATATTAAAATTTTAAATTTAAAATAATCAACTGCATTTTATTTGCAAATTCAATGAAGAAACTATTCAAAAAGTTGTTTTTTCAAGCAATCAATTAATTTTTCTCCGTATAGACATCAGTGAAACTAGTATAGAGTACCTAATATACAATCGTTTTCATAGTACACTTGAAAAAATATTATTTTCGGAATAATTTTTATATAAGTATAGAATAGTAAACATTATTTATAAAGAACAACTACTTTGTCATTAAATTAAATAAAAATATACTTTTCAAGTGTACTATGAAAACAATTGTATATTAGGTACTCTATACTAGTATTACTGATGTCTATACGGAGAAAAATTAATTGATTGCTTGAAAAAACAAATTTCTAAAGCATTCATAGAGTTTATAAACTTTAGTGAAATTAAAAACTGTATTTTATTTGAAAATTCAATGAAGAAACGATTCAAAAAGTTGTTTTTTCAAGCAATCGATCAGATTTCCTCCGCATAGAGTACAAGTGTTTTCATAGCAGCTCACGTGAAAGAATTGTATTTTCGGAATAATTTTTATATAAATGTAGAACAGTAAACATTAGTTATAACGAACAACTGCTTCGTCATTAAATTAAATAAAAATGTACAGGGTATTCCACTTGCAATAAACACGTTTTTAATGGTTGAATTCTTTCACAAAGAACCTCGAATTGTGACCACCCTGTACATTTTCGGACAAACTTGACATATTTTTGAGACCTGATGATATTCTGTTTATTCAGTAAGAAAACTTTTTTAGTCCAAGAGCTAAGGTAAAAAAAATTATGTTAATTATTTCATCACCATGCATTTGAAAAAGGAATTACAAATAGTCCAGATATCTCGAGAACTAGAAGAGTCAGAGAAAAAGATGTTCTACAAAATTTGTTTAGAATTTGATGGTTAATAGAAAAATATAATAAAAATTACCATGTTGTATTTAAAAAACGAGAGTTTGCAGCTACTTCCGGTATAAACGGAAACGACAGAAACATGTGAATATTTTAGTTAAAGAGAGCGTATCGATAAACCTTAATTCTCAAAGTTTCAGAAACATATGTGCAGTAGTTCTCCATAAAGTTCTAAAGCAAGCCCGTCGTGAATCACCCTGTATAATTTTTCGTTAGTATACAGGGTGTTTATAAAAACTTGTGCCATCGCTCGTATGGTAATTTCCTATCAAAAAAATTAGACAAACAGATCCGATAAACATGGCTTTAGTAATTTTAGTGAAATTGGGTTATGAAAAGTACCTAATAAATAAAATAAAATATTTTAGCAATACAAATGGTGGGGGAGTGGAACCCAAAAAAATATATACAGGGTGTCCCACCGGGAACCAATTCGATCTAAATATGTCGGAGTTAATTAGTGAAATCCGTCATTCCCAGAAATGCCTAGTCAATTCACGTATTGCCGGCAAATAGTGTAACTCTACGTTTGGTACACCGTTTGCCTAAGAGTATCAGGCATTCCCTGTAATGACGGAATTCTTTCAGTCAAGCGCTGTACTTAACTAAACGGTTTAAGTTACCCTCTGTTTGCCGGCTTTAGTCAATCATTGCAATTAGGACAGTGTTGCCAGTAGTGCATGAAAATAAGATATTTTACATTAAAAGGTTTGTAAATAACTGATTATTGTCAGGAATTTCCTTAAAATTGAAACGAATTTTCACCTCCATCAATTCCGTAATATTCCATGGTTTCTTCTTATAAAACAATTCTGGGTGCTTCAACATTTCATTTTCAAAAAAAAAAATTACTACAAAGATGTTAACAGTTACAGCGTTCGACTAAAACCGGCAAACAAGGTAACTTAAATCATTTAATCAAGTACAGCATTTGACTGAAAGAATTCCGTCATTACAGGGAATGCCTGATGATCTTAGGGAAACAGTGTACAAAGCGTAGAGTTACACTATTTGCCGGCAATACGTGAAATGACTAGGCATTTCTGGGAATGACGGATTTCACTAATTGACGCCGACATATACATAGGCAAATTTCGAAAATTGGACAATACGCTAATGTTGATGGGGGGCAACTCTCAAAATATATTTTTAATATGGTGTCACAAATGAAACACCCTATATATTATTACATTTTTGGATTCTACGCAAGATTCTAGACAAATTTCGTATATCATGTCCTGCCCCTAAGTCTGTGTTTGCAATATTTAAGGTTTAATGTCTAAAGTAACATTTGCAGACCTTAAATTAATTATTAATTATTCCTATAAGGAAGCCTTGATTGTTTCTTTGGAGTTGAATTCAAGGTTAAAAAATACCTACTTTAATAGATTTTATATAACTATTAATACAGGGTGTTCAAACAATGAAAAATTAAATTGAGAAAATCTACATTTTCAAATGGAAACTCCAAATTTTATAACCATTTTCTATTTAAAATTAAAAATAAAGGTTTATTTGTATAAGGTTGTCTATTAAAAAAATCTGTAGTTTCAGAAATGCTAAAGAAATAAATTTGTTATAATATGTTCTTGATATAGCTTACCAAACACTGGAATTTCATTTCAAAGTGACCGAAACCCAAAAACAAACTATCTATAGTTCTTGGTATTATTATGGCCATATAAAAATATAAAATTGGCAAATTTTTGGAATCGACAACCTTATATAAACTTACCCTTATTTTTAACGCTAAATAGAAAATAATTATAATATATAATTTATATCCAATATACGTAAATTTCATTACTAAGTTAGTAACTAATAAGACAAAGGAGAAAAACCGCAAATTTCAAGACACTACCATAAACTGACACTGACATAAATATTCTTATTTAAATCGGTCCATGTAAAAAAACCATAGCAACAATGAGGAAATTTTATGAGCATAAAACAACAATTAATGCAAAAAAACCATATTGAACAAAAATATTTTTTTTTCGAGAACAGTTCACTTTATCGACATTGATCAAGAGTACCTTTTTTCAGCATATCTCGTATCAAAAATATTATTGTTGTTCCTTCATCTTACAAGGTATAAAAAAACATTTTTGTGTCCTAGTCCGTCCCTGGCAAACTAAATAAGCCAAATGTGTTTAAAAGGGCGAGTTTTAAGGAGACCCATCTACTAACCATTATACTTACTAAAAAAATATTAAATTACATCTAGTACTTCAAAAATTATTTAAAAAACAACGATTTCCAGGGACGTCCGGTATGGGCCCGTATCTCCGTAGGGGAGAGGCCGTAGGGAGAAAAATTTATAAGAACTTCTCCTGTTATTTTTAAGTGTTCTATCTGAACCCGGGAGATTGCCCACATATTCTGGGACACCCTGTATAGGGTGTGTCATTTAAAATAATGAAGTTGACACCGACTTCCAGTTTAACCGGACGTACCATAATGAAAATGTTTTAGCCCAGTGCTCAAATCAACATTAGCATACTATCCAATCCATAATCATTTTGTGCTCTTATTAATACATATTAATAATATTTCTGAAAAGAAATTAAAAAAATGTGCTATGCTATTCGAACTCATTAAAATATCATTTTATCAACAAACCACCTTATAGTGCTCAATAGATATCATAGTAAAGCTAGTCCGTTTCGGGCTTGTTCGTAACATGCCGCCCAGTTTACCCCCTCCTCAGTGGCGTAGTAGCCCCCCCCCACGAAATGTAATGTTTTAACCAATTTATTCAAAGATGAATTCGTTAGGAAAGATATAAATCTTGATTTTACTAGATGTTTGTTTTTAGTAGATGATTGTTTTTGTTCGTTGTTGTTTAAACACTCAGTATATTTTTTGTTCAGTTAATAATTAAGTCAGAGCTAGTGACGCATTCACCATTTCGTTTTTTGATCAATATTTTTGATACTATTTCGTTTTATCCTAAAAGCGGTTAATTACCTGTTTTTAGGGACCAATTGCTATAAGTTTAGGGTAGAAATTTTTTCAATTAATAAATTAACGGAAGCAAGAAACGAAATTTTGACAATTTGCACAAATTTCATTTCTTGTATAATTACGCCACTGCCCCTCCGAACCAAAAACGGTCCTCGTCGACTCTAGTATCCAGATTTTTCCGCCCCAATATACTTGACCCCCCCCCCTCTTCTCATTTACGATTTTAAGGGTAACAGTTACCTCTCCCAGTGGGTTACTCCATGAAGGCTTTAAATAGTTTTTAAATTCCTTTTAGGGTATTATTTAACAAAAAATTTATAGTGGGGGGGGGGGGGGGGGGGGTAGTCCTCTTTTATTATTATTGGACAGAGATTTAAACGATCTTTAAAAATTATGGGTCACTTGACCTCCCCCCCTCCTTCCCATTTAAGATCTTAAGGGTAACATCTACCCCTTGGATTCTTGTGAAGGGCGGGACTTTTACAATAAAATTTTATTTTTATTTACCGAAAGCGACCTATTAAAGGTACATACACTTGCGAGCAAATTGCGCAACGAGGGTTGTTGCGCAACGAGTTGAGCATGAATGCCGCTGTTCGACGCGTTGCGCAACATCGAGTAAAGCTATGGTAAAAACGGCTCAAAAAGAATTGTGGAAAGAGTTTATAAGTATTTATCGCCAGTTACTACCCCAGTTATGGAAGGTAAAAAGCGAGGAACCCGTTGCATGATAGCGCATGGGCCCCTTGTGATGTGACTTAAATACTTCTTCTCTATTATAAATTTATTTATGGAACTGTGAATGCTGCTAAACGTATTTTGAAAAAAAAAATGTTTAAAGACTCACCTTACAGGGAACAGAGCAAAACTTCGTTTTAGGATGACACTATTACCCGGAATTCCGACAACTCTTTAAGCAGTGGCAGGAGCACCCTGTCCTGGACGTCGAATTATCACGCGGGATAATTTTCCAGAAAAAATAAAACCGGCGAGTAGCGAGCTCCTTTCGAACCGACCACTGCAAATAAACTGACAAAGGAAAGCAAGGCAAAGGGATTTTGGTGCAAAAAATTCGTTTGTTTTTCTAACGATTACTCGCTTACATTGTAGAAAAAACGGCATGACTCATGTCGATTCGTTATACGTCCGAGATTTTTATATACAAATTCATGCCGTTTTACGAAATTTAAAATGAATTGTATTTTGATAGGTATAATTTTATTTTTTAAAATAGGGAATTTATGTCCCGGAGGATCCTAAATTTTTGTATGAGGCGGTAACCCTTGTGTCATGTCATTTGACTTGTGTTTCGTAGCGTTCTTATTAGAGAAATTAGAATTACCGGAAAATTTAACGCGGAAAATTGGGTTTTCTGAAATAAATAAAATATTTACTAATACAGGGAGTCCATTTAGTGTGTAATTCTTCGATATCTCCTATATCGTGGATAGAAGGGAAACTTTAAAAATAAATATTAGCGGAATGTTGAAGACGCATATTTTAAAAGTATGTTTAAGTATACAGGGTGTCCATTTTTGGGTAGTTTTACGGGGTATCTCTGTTATTAGTAAATATAGAAGGATGCTGTTTTCGCAGCACTTTTCTCTACTTTTTTGTCAAACAGAAGATGCCGTAATCATTTTGGGACACCCCGTAACGTATCAAAAAGAAATAAAATGTTCTTTTTGTAACTCTTTATGTAGAATACAGTGACGTACTCAGATTTTTTCTACATTCAATAATTTCCAAGGAAAATAAACAAATTTGCTTCTTTAAATGGGTCACCGTATATAAAAAAATTGTATATTTTTGAAAAACGTATATTTCGGGCCTAATACTAAGACTAAAAATAAAGTGTTATATATTTGAAGCTTGTTACAAACTAAATTATATTATTAAAAATATAGGTATAGGGTGAAAACAAATTTAACGGAGATACCCCATAAAACTACCCAAAAATGGACACTCTGTACAGTGTGTGTCATAAATGAAATGACCTATATTTTTACTCGGCATCAGTGCCCCTCCTTATCGTTTATGTAACCCGAATTTTTTCCCCAATCTGTTGCGGTGTTGCAAAGATATTATTAATTTTCCTATTTTTATTGCATTGGTACGATCGTAATAAACATGCTACAGATTCTTTATTGATTTTAATTAGATCAAAAAATTTTATCTGGATTTTATGAGTACTATTTATAAAATTTTACAGTTTTATACAGGGTGCTTTAATTTTACTTCCAAACTTTGGGTTTGTTTGGATTAAATTTACTCAGTATTTTCAAATGGAACACCCTGTATATTTCATCAAGAATTGAAACTTCTACTCCTTATAAGTACAAAATATTTTATTATTGTCTGTAGCGTAAGCTTAGTACTCCTCGAACTTCACTATTTAAGAATTCTTTCATCTGGAGGACTTCATCCTTGTGGAACGACCTTCCCGAGGTCGTTTTTCCCAACGAATATAACCTCCAAAGATTTAAAACCAACGTGAATCGCTTTTTGCGCACATGCACCACTCCCAGAGTGCCCTAAAGGATTTTTCCTATAGTGCTTGTGTTTGACCATAAAAAAAAAGCGTTGCCAATCGTAATGATAAATCTTGGTATTATTGGAAAGATATTTAAACAACCTTTAAAATGATGTGCCCTTCATCCCTTCTTTTTCTTCGTTTACATTTTTTAGTATTTTTCTGTATTATATTAAATACGAATATGAAAAATTATTATTTCCAGATCACCCGATGATCCTTATACAATAAGGGCGTATTTTTGTCTACACAGTAGCACTTTAAAATACTATTTCAAATTGAATGGTACTACCAAGAAAAGGAAGCCCTCTCCTAACAAGCATAGACTTTTTATTTCTTGAATAGATTTTTTTAAAATTTGATTTAATCAAATAACGTCTGTTCAGATTATGTGGGACTACTAAGAGATGGCGCTGCGCACTGTATTTGATCGACTACCGTCTAAGTGAAAAGGAGTTACAGGTATCATGCCTGACTCAGACGGTAGAAAGCACTTGCTAGAGCAACAACAACAAAAACAGGCTAAAACAGCTGATTACACAAAATATGGTAATCTCAGTCATGACATAAAGAACGAAATAAGAGCGAAGAACCGTCTCAAAAATAGAGCGTACAGAACTGGAGATCCGAGGATCAAACAACAGGCAAACCAGGCAACACAGAGGGCCAAACAGCTGCTTAGCGGCTTGGAATCCGAGAGATGGGAAAGGAAGGTCGAAAGCCTAAATACACAAGATGGATCCCTCTATCGGATGACAAGATCGCTTGTCAACGGAAGTAGGACACCAATGCCGCCCATAACAACGAGCGGCAACACTGTAATCACTGAACCTCAGGAAAAAGCGGAAAAATTCGCTGAAGCACTCTACGAGCAATTCAGCGAAAATCCGGCTACAGATGTAGACCTAGAAAATCGGATCAACAGGACTGCCGAAATATATAAAAGCATGGATCACCCTCCTGAACCAAATCTGCAAGAAGTCACCGCAGAAGATGTCAAAAAGATCATACGTTACGTAAAGGTCAAAAAGGCTCCCGGGCTAGATAGAATCACCAACCTATCACTGAAAAATCTACCGGAGAAGACAATAAAGGACATAGCCAACATCGCAAATGCTATACTGAAAACTGGACATTTTCCCGCCCCATGGAAACAGGCAAAAATCATTATGATAGGGAAATCAGGCCAAGACAGAAGAAAATTGACCAGTTACAGGCCAATCAGTTTTCTGTCTTAACATAAGCAAGATAGTGGAACGGTTAATTTCGGGTAGGCTCACAACCTTTGTAGAAACTAACAACTGTCTACCAGTGGAGCAGTTTGGCTCTAGAGCTAACTTTTGCACCGTTAGACAGACGACAAGACGCTTCCAACATAATCAATGGATTCAATAGACGGAGGAGCACGGGAGCCGTCCTATTCGATATCTGTAAAGCTTTTGACAGGGTATGGCATAACGGGTTAATTGTCAAAATGATCAGGCTAGGAGTACCAAACTATATGATAAAACTTATAGCCTCCTATCTTGAAAATCGATCGTTTAAAACTTTTGTTGAAGAGTGTTACTCTACGTCAAAAATAATCAGGGCCGGAGTCCCACAAGGTTCGGTAATAGCCCCCCTACTCTTCAATATCTTTACTTGTGATATCACAATGCATCCGTCTTGCGAAAAATTCATATACGCTGATGACACAACCATAGCAGTGACATCAAGAAATCCAAAACAAATAATGCTGGCGCTAAAAGAAAACATCATTACTCTGGAAAAATGGCTCAGCAAGTGGAAAATAAAAATCAATCCAGAAAAAACACAGGCAATTTACTTTACTAAGAACTCATCAAGGTTCAGAAGACCGGAAGGCAGGGTCACTGTAGGAAACAAACCAATCGATTGGAGCCCAAGCGTAAAATACTTGGGACTTCACTTCGACAAACGCCTCAATTGGAAAGTAAATACAGCCCACAGGAGAAAGAAGGATCACGCCCAACTGAGCACTCTATACCCGCTGCTCAACAGTAGGAGCAAGCTAACAACCAGGACAAAAGTCATGATGTACAAAGTGCTCATCAGGTTGGTGCTCACATACGGAGCACCAACATGGTGCACACTGGGTAAGCAGGACTTACAAAGACTACAGGTAATACAGAACAAGGCACTTAAAATAATACTGACTACACCTAGATATACCAGAACTCACGTTATACATCGAGACCTCCAAATTGACACAATTTCGGAGTTTCTCGATAAAATAATCGCGAAATATCACACCAAGGCTAACTTGGCCAACAACGCCAAGATAGCCTCATCGCACATACGCAGACTACCGCATCAAAAACACAGAATGCCCAAAGACTGGATCACTCGCTAAATCCACACTCCAAATTATTTAAGAACTTGTTCTGTATAAAATAAGGGTGCACGCACACTACGCGCACACTATACGCCTCTGTAAACAAATACAATAACTACCCCTCTACCTCTACACTCTACACCCAGTATGTTAACGAAGCTCTTAAAACTTGCTTATTTGATTAAATTCAAATAAGAAAGGATTAAGAGCTGTAACCGAACACACACCAAGCAACGCTTTAAGGCTTAACCTAAAAAATTATACTGATGATAAACAAAAATAACACGTTTAAGTGAAAGGAGTTACAGGTATCATGCCTGACTCAGACGGTGAGTTTTAGTCGGTCGGCTCGTCTCCTTCTGAGGCGGATCCCCTCCTTCAGAGCGGATGATATTGATGGTCTTTCCCCACAATGTTACTAGCCCGACACTACCTTGCAGCCGCGTCTGTAAGGTGTCTGTGCGCAGATTTCTCATCGTGTGTCCAAAAAAAAAAAAACACCAACCTAACCAATCATAACCGTTTACGTCATTACCACTTATCCCCACCATCGAACGGTGCCGAAGTAGCGGTATTGCCAGGTATCTGGTGAAATTTCACCAGATCTGGTGATTTTTTTGTGATTTATAAAATATACCTCCCCGAAACGAAGCTGATAACACCAGAAACCGAACTTTTTCAAAAGGTTTTTCATGGACCACCAGATTATTCATAAAATCACAAAAAAATCAACAGATCTCCTGACATTTCATGAGATAACTGGTAACACTGCGCTGTAGTATTAATTTTTTATTTTGTTTTGAAATTTGAAACTCAGTTTTCCGAAATAAGTATTCGTTGTTTTCGAACAAAGGTAAATTATTTTGTCCTAAAAAATTGTGAATAGTTTGCTTTTAAAAGTTTATTTGATCATTATCTACCTAAATCCTACAAAATTATTAAATAATTTTTAATTACATTGGTCTTTTTAATTACATTGGTGCGTTTTTTACTCACCAGAATAAATATACATATTTTGAGGACTAGAATACAAAAATAAAATTTGACGCTGTCATCGAAAAAAATCTTTTAAAAAAACAAACCCAAATATAACCTCCGAGAGGGGAAAATTTTAATCCAACATCCGCATTCCACATACTCACACCCTAAAGAAACTTAAATATTGGCCTGCTGCAATCGGAAGAGATTCAAGTTTAAAACGTTAAATTTTAGGTTAAACGAAAACCATAATGGATGTGGCCACAAATTCAAATTATATTCTTGTGGAAATTCTTCACCGCTCTGAAGCTGAATTTAGAAAAAAGTTATCTGCAGAAGAAAGTGCAAGAGTTAATAATACTGGTAAAACATCATTTTGACGTAAAATTGTAAACTGTTTTTAAAGTCCCATGGTATTTTGTTAGCCCTGTTGGTATTTTTGTAATATTATCTAAAAATTAGTTTTGTACCTCTATAGATCCCTAAATCTTATAATATAAATATTTTTAAATTATTGTAGATACAGATTACAAAGGGCAAGTATGCTCTGCACAAAGATGGCTTTGTATCTGCTTGGAATGAAGATATAGAGGAGATACAAGCTAGTGACCACCACAAGACCTAGGGTATGGAATGATGAGGAGACACTGTCAGAACGCCCATGTCTATGATTTTAGACTTCCTTATTGGAAGAATGAAATGGTTCTCCTACCTACCTACTTAACAGTGGTTAATAAAAACTACCTAGCTAGCTATTTAGTCTTGAAGAATAATCATATTAAAATACACTGCCAGATATTATTCAAATATTTCATTGCTTCGCCGCTTTCATTATCAAAGTCTCAGTCAGTATGATAAATTATTCAAAACGAAATTTGTACAAAACAAATTGTTTTCATTTACAAAACAATAACAAAATATTGTAAGGTTAGGTTACATCCGAATGACAAGTGACAGACGTCACCCCCTACAAAAAGAGTGGGGGACTGTCGCTGCGACACGTCGAAGCTCTGAGAACGCGGCTTTACAAGTTTGGCAAAGATGACGCACAACGAAAATATATCTGAAGATTTACTTTTTCTCTTTTAGATGCCGATATATACGAGGAAACCAAATAGCGGAGGATATACTAATGATACTCTTCTTAGCGCAAAACTGTACGATAGGTATATACTCTAATTACATATGTTTATAATATATTTGCAATGTACATATATGTTTTCAAATAAATATAAATATTTGTTTTTAGTAACTAAAGCCATAATTATTACACTTAATGATTGGGTTAAAAATACAACTATATTATGCTATTTAGTTTATAACTCGGTTTATGAGTTTTAAATAATCAGCTTTCAATTATCCGAAGCGGGTCATCTTATCCTCGCATCACCGAAAAGATGACGCAGCAGCGCATCTTTCTATCTATTGCTTCTAGTTCAACATGTTGTTATTAAGAAGAAAAAAAGAAAACGGCCACTTTCCTCTACTATAAATAGAGGTAGGATAATAATTAACTGTTTTATGGGTAGGATATTTGTATGTTTCCAATGTAAATGTGAGAGTCATTTGATACAAAAAGAAATGCGGCTTATTATTCCTAATATAATAAAACTTCTGAAGTACTAAGATAGTTAAAGGTATTTAATGGCAAATGAGAAATGAATAAATAATACAGTATTTTCAATTACTTCAAAGCCTCGTCTAAATCTAAAGTAGATAAGATGGCAAATAAGACTTATTTAATAAAATACACATAAAATTTAAATAATAACAAAAAATAAAATAACATTTTACATAAAGAATTCTTAAAGAAGAACTTTTAACTAGAACTTTAAACTTTTTATTATAATGATTTGTTTTCATGCTGTTCTTTAATCCACTCCTCGAAGATCTCTATATAAGTTTGTAACTCCATATTTTTTTCTAAAAGTTGTTCAATCTGTTTTGTTAGTTCTTCATATTTTTATTTCAGTAAGGTCTTTTAATTCTTCCTTGAGTTCAGTTTCATTGCTACTTGTTAATGTTAATGGGATACATATCAAAGTTGTACTAATATCGCTAATAGGTAAATCACTATTCTTTGTTCTTAGAAACACTTACCATCTAATCTTAATTTCTCTGCTAACTCTGGAAGCTCTTTGGTTAGTTGCCGATATTGACGTTCATAATCCCAGTATTCCCAGTCAAGGTCCATGTCTGTTAGATCGGAAGTTGACTTTGATAGTATTTTATTTAGACCAGACATTTTTATATTTTTCGACTACATTCCGTGTTTTTTAACTTCTTGTCTATGCTCTGGCGCTAACTGAAATATAATTATTTATTACTCAAATTCACAAAAGTAAAATAGTAGTTTTTTTCTAAAGCAGAGCCACGCATTTAAAATACATACAGCTGCCGGCAGAATTCTCGCTCAATATTGAAAACTTTTTTATTATTGATTTCTCCCGTTAAACTAAACAACCACTCATTACAATTTAAGAAAACTGTAGTGCATCCGAGGGAGATAAAACTGTTCCTCAAGAGTAAAATATTTTACTCGGACTTTTTTAGTTTGACGGTACGATAAAATGTTAGGGAGGGTCGGACTTTATACGATAAATAATATTCAATGAATATAAATTAATATTTTTTAATCGTTTTGTTTTGGGGGTGCACGTGCGCATGTGCTCCTGTGGAAGAACCGCCACTGGTCAGGCTTAAATGATGAAATTGTCAATTATTGTACAAGTAAACCATGCACACGTCATGACAAGCACCTATACGCCAGTAACAAATATTGGCCCAGTAAACCAGTCGTCTGAGCCCGGCTTTAGACCGACCCTGTTTAGTTAAAAGATGGTATGAAGGCTATTAAAAACCCCCACATAATCCGGTTACATAAAAAAACGTCAACGCGACCGACAAAAAATGCGTTTTAAAATATTCAAAATGTTGCCTTCAAATTCCGATTAAATTTTTTTTTAATTCTATAACAAGTCGTAAAAATCCAATCAGCAGAAATAATGTGCTGAATCTTTTGGCAAAGTTCCCGTTTTTAGGTAAGCCACGGAACAGGCTCTGTTGCTGCTAAATCTAATGTGACGCTAAAAATTGACGTCTCAGAATTACTTGCTCTCGTCCGCCGCTCTGTGCTTAAGTTTTTTTCTATCAACGTGTGTATATGTTTATTGAATGATTTCCACAAGAATTTCCCTCAATACCTTAGAATTAATTTTCAGAGTGTTATGCAACTACCCGCGAAGTCAAACGCGAGGTGTACACATCCAGAAGTGTTCGCGGTTCTGCGTTCGGTCGCGGTAGTATTGTGTTAAGCCCTTTAGTGTGTTTAGTGCTTTTTAGAAAGAAAATCAACAAATACACAGTAAGTTTTCGAAGACCTTCACTGAAAATTGTTCACGGATCCAGCAATACCCGATTGAAAGTGTTAATAGGCTTGCAGCTATATATAGACGGATAGTCCTCGCAATAGCAAGCAGTATCTAAAAACGTAAATTTTCTTCGCCCGAGAAAACTAAAAGTAAACACAACTCACTTAATCTGTCATTGGTTTCTTATTTTTGTTTCGCGTCTTACAGCATTCACCTAAATATAAAAGATGTGGCGGATTTGTCCGAATTACAATTTTAATCAGATTTAGAAAGAAGTTCTATTACATACATCAATATTTTTCTAGGAAAATACCGACTTATACAAAATAGGTTCCTGTTTTTAATATTTTCCAATATTTATTAAAAACCTACGTTTTCCAAATGTTATTTGGTAGATATGACTATTTACGATGTTTTTCTGTGGTCTAAAATGCGAGATAGAAAAAGAAAAAACACCATAAATACCAAATTTTTGAATTGAAAACAGGGCCATCATTATTTCCAGTATTTTAGTTGGCTTAAGTTCGGTAGGTGCCAAGCCACCTAAAGGGACGGTATACATAGAAAGAAGGCACGATACATAGAAAGAAGGCACGATATAACCATACCATCTTACAGTGGTAAATAGTGCAATTAAAGTCTTTATAATATCCAGTTTCAAAAATTTGTTCTTAAAGCAAAAAAAACATTATTATAGTTGGGACATTCCGGGTTCTTTCCCTGCACCCTACACACAGTGGCGGTTCTTCCACAGGAGCACATGCGCACGTGCACCCCCAAAACAAAACGAATAAGAAATATTAATTTATATTCATTGAATATTATTTATTGTATAAAGTCCGACCCTCCCTGATATTTTATCGTACCGTCAAACTAAAAAGTCCTACCCTCCCTAATATTTTATCATCGCGTCAAACCAAACTGTATAGATCCGGCAACCGTCCCTCGGTCGAGGTAAATGAAGATTATGACGAGACTTGCTCGCACGTGCGATTAAGTAGTGCAATTTCTCTGTAATAACAGGTGGCGGGTGGCAGCGGGGGATAGCGGGGCTATGGCGATTTAACATGGAAAAGAAGGCGCACAGTCTTTGTGTGCACCGCGCTGTTGTCTGTTCGTGCATCTAGTTAGAAATTCGAGCGTGTATGTTTTAATATTTTAATATTATATATTTATTAAGTTAAAATGAATAGTTGACGGTGGACTATTTAAGAAATAACTTTAGCTCTTTGAGTTTGTTCGGGTTTGTTCGAATTTGGAGCAAGTTTTTGAGGTTGGAGCAAAAAATTGAAGTGAAGAATGCGGGAACACCTAAACCCGAAATTAATTTAACGCAGACCACAAAAAAAAAATCTAGGGACTTTATTAGAAAGTTTAAAAATGAAATATATGAAAAAAAATTTATAGAGGGTATTCCAAACTTAATGAGGCTGTTATTGATCAATTTTATACAATTACGAACCGAAGAATGGACTTTACGTTTAAGCACTATTGTGTAGGGTCGATAAATGTTGTGTATTTCGATAAATGATATGATTTTAAACCATTTTATTTACGGATTTAAACTAAAAAACACTGAAAATATGAAGAATGCAAACTTGTCAGTCTCGTGGCTCGATTCGTTCTTGTCATAAAACAGTTAACTATTGTTCTCGCCTTGGTTGCGCCTAATGACGTTGCCGTAGATGGCGTAGTGGTATTAAACATCATTCGGTTTTCTTGATAACTCGTAGATGGCGGTAGTAGTATTGGACATCATTCGGTTTTCTCGATAGCTCGTAGATGGCTTTAGTAGTATTAGTAGTCGACTGTATACATATTGTTACGAGGGTTGCAGGCGACGACGTTAAGATTCATGCTATACACACTAAGAAAGCCTTTCTTGTTTTCCAAAAGTTTTCCTTGTGTAAAATTAAAAAATAAATAAAAATATGTTTTACCTAACGCATTTTCTTATTACTTTTTTTCTTCCTACATTTAAAACGCCTAGAAAGTAATTGTTTGGTCGTTACACAAAAATAAAATTTTAAAAATAATTTCACCATACTTGTGAACCCCCTCTATCATAGGTCACGAGCCGCCACTGCCTACACACCTATTAGTTATTAGATATAGAAGACTTTATGTTAATGTGCGTAAATAGCGTTGTAGGTTACAATAAAGAAAAACATGCAGCACATGTATCCCCTGGCTAGAGGCGATCCACTATGCCCGTTGGGCTTTCATCCCCAAGTGAGGTGGCCAACTAGATGCAAAAGGTGTTTCAGGTGAGGCCTAAAATAAATTATTTTCAGCTGCTATAATGAATTTACCAAAGTTATAACCTTGTACTAGTTTTAAATTTATCTTTTTGTATGTGGATACATTATTATTTATCATTTAAGATGTGTTAATTTTGAAATGTTAAGGTAGCAAGGGTATTTATTATTCAATTTAACCATGGGCCCCTGATTTCAAGGGTATTTTGCGTACTTTTAAAAGAAATTACAAAAATTAAATTAAGATTCATGTAATAGGAATAGATTTTACAGAAAATATAGAGCGATTGTTGTTTTACCTAAACATGTCAAAAAATTATATCTTTAGCACGTAATGTTTCTTACAAAATCGGAACTGTTCGAATTTGAAATAAAATCCAATATTATGGACCTAAGTTAATTTTATAATTTTTCTTTATGGAATTTAAGGGATTATAAAGAGCATGGTGGTAAAAAAAGGGACGAACCAAGCTTAAGACGAGATACCTCCACCGCCTCCACGCCTAGCTTATCCTTAAATTTAAGGTAAGTTCTTATTCGAATACGTTGTAGATACCGCGTTACTTTCTTACTTGGTGGTAGTAAATCCGATCTATTTTGGACGCAGTAAGCAGTAGAAAGACTAAGTTAATAGAAAACTGTTTTTTGCGTCTTAATGCCAAATACTAATTAATTGTATATAGAACCAATGCAGATTTTAATTTAACTTACAACTCAAGGATTGGACGACATGTTTGTTTTTAATTCAAACTGAACATTAATAATATTTGGCAATACATAAGATAGCGGTCGCTGGTTAACTGGTTTAAAACAAACAGTTTACAAATCAAAATCAGACATGTGACGTCATTGGTGTTATACATATTTATTTTGTAAATACAGTGAAACCTCTCATAAGGGACACCTCTAATGAGCGGACACCTCTATTAAGCGGACATTTTTTCATAGTCCGGAACTAGGTATATGAAATTCCATGAAAATCAACCTCTCTTGGGCGGACTCTCCTTCGGGCGGACGCGGACAGGCTGTTTTCATACAAAGAGTGCGAAAACCCTCCTTTAAACGGACAAAAAAAATTTAAAAGTATTTGGGAGACGAATAAGTACGGTGCAAAAACTCTCTGAAGACAGACCGGCAACCAATCGCATATGAGTGGCAGCGCGAAAAGACTTCGCCGAATGAAAGTATGTGTGATTCCCCGACAGCAGTCCGCCGTTTATTTGTGAGTTGTAAGGTTAAAATCGTAAACAATGGCAGAAAAATGTCGCGTTTTGAGTCTGATAGAGAATATTGATGTTGTGGAAGTTTGTAATTTGATAACAATGATTTGGGCGAGTTCATTAACATTGGTACCATTGTGCTATTAGAAGATGATACTACATTCCTACCGTGTATGCAGCCCAAACTGAAACCACATCACTATCTGGCGACGATGAAGGAGTTGAATGCAGTAATCAAACAAATGTCACCAATTATCAACAATCCATTAGTACGGTAAAGGAATTATAAGAGTATGCAAAGAATAGAGGTGACTCTACAGCAATGGAATTGTTATCAGACTTGGAATTACATTTTCTGCTACGTTATTAGATTCTTTTAGTACTACATCCTAACTAAAACTAGTGTATTTTTGTTACGTTATGTTTATTTGTACATACATATACATAGTAAATTTTGCATTTACATATTACCTAATAACAAATTTCCCATGGGCGGACACCTCTATTAGGCGGACACATTTAGACGGTCCCGTAGGTGTCCGCCCAAGAGAGGTTTCACTGTATATCACTTTTCCTAAAAACACTTTTCCGAATGTAAATAGGAAATTCCTGATCAAAAATAAATCTTAAAATAGATGAGGAAAGTAAAAATATGATATTTGTTTTTTTACTAATATTAAGGGTCTCGATAATAAGCATGGGGAAATTTTTCGGCGCTGTAGTTTTTACTGGGTTAGTGTTGCAAGACGATATTCGAATGAAATTTAAGTACATTTTCTACATTTTTATTTACCCCTCTCACCATTTTGAGAGGTGAGGAGTAACTTTGGCACATGTGTACAAAGAAATTGGTTTGCGGAATTATGCTTAACTACAGTGAAACCTCTAATAAGCGGACATGTGTTCATGGTCCGGAACTAGGTATATGAGATTCCATGAAAATCAACCTCTCTCTTGGGCGGACGCGGACAGGCTGTTTTCATACAAAGAGTGCGAAAACCCTCCTTTAAACGGACAAAAAAAATTTTGAAGTATTTGGGAGACGAATAAGTACGGTGAAGACAGACCGGCAACCAATCGCGTATGCGTGGCAGCGCGAAAAGACTTCGCCAAATGAAAGTATGTGTGATTCCCCGACAACAGGTTAAAATCGTAAACAATGCCACAGAAATGTCGCGTTTTGAGTCTGAAAGAGAATATTGATGTTGTGGAAGTTTGTAATTCGATAACAATGATTTGGGCGAGTTCATTAACATTGATAGCAATGTGCTATTAGAAGATGATAGTGACCCCCATTCCTACCGATTATGTAGTCCAAACTGAAACCACATCACTATCTGACGACTCTGATGAAGAAGTTGAATGCAATAATCAAACAAATGTCACAAGCCATAAGTATGGTAAAGGAATTACGCAAACAGGTCAAACTACGTTATTAGATTTTTTTTAGTACTACATCCTAACTAAAACTAGTGTATTTTTGTTATGTTATGTTTATTTGTACATACATATACATAGTAATAGTTTTGCATTTACATATTACCTAATAACAAATTTCCCATGGGCGGACACCTCTATTAGGCGGTCCCGTAGGTGTCCGCCTAAGAGAGGTTTAACTGTATATAAATAAATAATATATACAGGGTGTCGGGTAAGTACATCCTAATCCCTCGGGGCATATAGAGGAGGTCAAAATAAACCTTCATATATTCATATCATAGAAAAAAAAAATCCTAAAGTGTCCCCTAGCGAAGACACCGAAACCCCAAAGGGGTACCCAACGATTTATTTGGCTTTATTTCTGAACCGACAGGTACCTATAATTTAATGAAATTTTAATATGTTATACAAGCCACAAAGTCAAGAGTCCCTTTTTGAAAGAGAAATGAATGTGATTATTATACAATTTACTTGCTTTTTTTAACAGTGAGAATAGTTCAAAAAGGAATTGGGTATCAAGTTCAAACCTAGCTGTAGAAAATGACAAATCAGGTAGTAGTAGTGACAGTGACTATTCAAATCCTTCGTCCTGGATTTCGACTCCTGATTTGGCCAATCTGGAGGACGACACACAGCCTGTTACTACCGTTAGCTTCAAATTGCCTAAGAGGAAGCAAAAACCTATTGATACGGGCCAAAGAACAGGTAAGGATTTAATAACACAGTACACAACACATACCTCTAAGAAACCTTTTAAATTCTAGGGGGCGATTAAGTTACATACAAAAATAAATATTTACCAACGAAATTGATAATATAAATTGAGATAGTAAATAAGAATGCAATGCAATTATTATTTTGGTATCTAATGTAATTGTGGCATTCACAAGTTACATATTATATAAATCAAAATATGAAGAACAAAGTTTATTCTAATTACGAGCTTGTTTTTAGTTTCCGATAGTTTTTCGATAATTAAACAGAGAAATACAACATTGTATGACAAAGGTGATAGTTTAGCGACCAGAGCAAAGAAACTTCAAGCGATAAAAGAGAAAACTGATAGAGGGACCCGGCGGATTCAAGTAAAAGAAGTAAAAACTATTTCGGAGGAGCCTAATAATCACGATGTACAATTTCTTATTCAAGTAATTGATGTTTTTTGTGTGTTTTAACCCCACTTTTACCCTAAACATATTTTTTGGTAGTGCTTTATTGTAGTTATACCCCAAATACATATAATTTTCGGTAATGCCAATAATATTTTAGCAACCAACCAATGTCCATAAAATATAGCTTTGAAGGTGCTGCATACAAAATAAATATATGGTAAGAAACTAAATATCCAAGTCTTAAAATAAAAAAGTATCTTTGCAGGGTGTTTTTAAATAATTTAAAATGAATGAATTATATTGAAAATAAACGTCATACATTTTATTAATAGCTGGAAAAAGTAGATTTGTACTATGCATACTTTTTAAACACCCTGTATAGCTAAGTACGCACATATTCATGATTTACCAATGCCCTCCTATCGTCAGTATTATAATATACATATGTCGATATCTTATTCTCCCATGGAAATAAAAACTTTGCCTTAAATTATTTATTTAACAAGTATTATTTTTTGCGATCGACATAAAAGAGCATAAGCCGCGGATCAAACGACCAGGTGCTGGCTGGGGTATTACGGTGGACGGATATACAGTAAAAATCAGGCCAAGTGCAACGTATACAGATTTAAATTAATCTTAGCACTAATAAGTTATGCTGAAGAAAACCTAAAGAGAGAAAGTATTGTTTCTAGTAACTGTGATTTTATTCGTGACGAGCGTTTAAATCCCCAAAAATCTCGAAACTGATTTGAGATATTAGACTAAATTTTGGTATAGACCATTATAAGATAAAACAACACATTTTGCAACAAGTTTTTTTTTATCTTAAGCCGGTTTCGTAGGTGCAGCTACATCTATTTAATTAAGTGGCAACTACTAGAAAATAAGAACCGTTAATAAAAAAAAAATAACCAAATGCTTCCTTAGCAACAGATAAACTCGGTACGGTGTATGAAGTTCGCTAAGCAATAAAACCTCTTGAGCAGGATAGTCGGTGGCTCTCAAACAATAAATTATATTTTAATATAAATAAAATAATTTAAAGTAAATAAAAAATTAGTTTAGGCAAAGAAAAATAATTATTTTTTTAGCTTTTATAGTATTTAGGCAAATTAGTTTTACGAATTATTTTCTTATAAAGTTTTGGTTCTAAAAAGAACCGATGTCACCATCTATTTGAAACATTATTGGACAGCTCGCAAAGCACTTTTCTGTTGTTCGTTTTTTTTGTATTTGAAGCCCAGCTCTTTTAAAATGATGGGCAAACTGGTAGTTCCAATATCGCAAAGTTCTTTCTTCTTTATCTTTTCAAGAATAGCTTTGAGGGTAACATATTCCTTGGCTTTATACATATCATAAACAATACTCCTAATCGATAGTTTTATCCCATGGGATAAATCAAAGGTTTTAGAATAATGTAACATATTTCCTAAGATCTTTGCATGTTTCCCTGGTAAGAGCCCCTTTCTTAGAAATTGTCTGGGGCCCCCGTTTATATAGTTACGCCACTGGAAATATCCTTAGAAATGAAAAATAACTCTGATAATTTCATTTTCTTCTCGTTCTTTAATTAAATTGTTAGAAAATTAATTTTTACCATTTTATATTATATATTGAACCACTGTCCAGCAAGCGCCGGGCGCTTATATTCTTGGTAAATAGATTTTCTTTTAGGAGAGGATTTTTATTTTATATTTAAAATTACCTCTTGAATTTTATTTAATAAATATTATTTTTTGCGAGCGGACGACGGCGTCCCTTGGACCGATGCCGGCCTAGCCGGTGTCGGGGTTCAAACGAGTCGCCGCCAGCAAAAAATATAATTTAAAATAAATAATTTTAAAAAGAGAATTTTTATTTCCCTGGGAATTCCATTCAAATATCGACTATAATTTGTATGGAAATTCGATGAAAGAATAGAATATTGGTTCTTTGTTCGAATTTAAATTTTAATAACATAACAGGGTCATGCCAACGTTTTGCACATAGAATTTGCATGCTTCTAAAACTACCGTAACTGACCTACTGTCTAAAAAATATCTAATCGGAATTATGTAATACTTAATACTTAATTCAATGGTATGTATTCAAGAATACCAAGAATTTTATCAAGCCATCTTAGAGATCATAGGTTAGTACCTACCTTTAGAAAGATACTGATAAGGTGGTATCAATTATTACCTATAGATAGACTAATTTCACACCATTCGCTGCTTTTGAATGTCTATAGCAATCGTAATCGCACTGTCAAAACTAACACTAGCACTCCTACTAAAACGTGTTTCTTTGTTTGCATTATGAAGAGTAGGTGTGTGTCCACAACGGCGCACCGCCCCTCGCCCTTAGCCTGGTACCATAGCACCGCACAGCCTCGCTTGAGCTTCGCACAGTAGTCCCTCGTCATCGAGATATAAACATGGACTGTGCGTTGTTATCTTCTTCCGATGAACAAGATATTATTTTAGACTCTAATATAACAAAGTGGTACTTATATGCTTAAACAAAAATCAAATTTGCCAGTTCATCCCATTAACGTAAAGCCAAGATTCAATGGAGAATTTTATCACCTTTATAATGATCTAAGGAAATATTCCCAACGCTTTTTGAACATAGAATGCATAGAGATACTTTTGATTATATCGCTACTTGGATTTTTATGTAGGACAACACTATTTAAAATAACAATATGTTAAAAATTATTTTAGTAAGTATACCTTATTTTTTTCTAATTAATTAATTACGACCCTGTTTAAACGTATTTTTAAATGTAACATCCTGTATATTAACTGATTTTCCGATTTCACGTCAAATTCTGAATATAATTTATGTAATATAGCCTTCATCGGAAGAAGATGAAAACGCACAGTCCATGTTT
This sequence comes from Barypeithes pellucidus, assembly GCA_963991005.1. Taxonomy (NCBI): domain Eukaryota; kingdom Metazoa; phylum Arthropoda; class Insecta; order Coleoptera; family Curculionidae; genus Barypeithes; species Barypeithes pellucidus. Next base: position 17,327,398 of record OZ022566.1, read on the forward strand.
ATATCTCGATGTCCAGAAACAAACTGATCGACAGTCAAGGCAATGAGCTAGGCTCGGTGCGCCGTTGTGGACATACACTTACTCACACATTTAATAGCATTTCTAAGGGATTGGCAGTGTAAAATATGCCTAAAGTAGAGCTAGTAAATTCACTAAATATAGAACTGCATATTTACTGCTAAAAATTACTTGCACCATATCTTTCGTGACGTCTAAAGTAAAGTTAAAGTAAAAACATAATTATGAATTGGTTCTATTTTAAAATTTACGGTAGAAATTCCCAAAAATTGTTGTTACAGTCACCTTCTAGATGGTTTACTGGAAATTCAAAAAAAAATCCAATCTTTTCGAATTGGAACCCCTAGGATCTGCTATTATATGTGTGAAGAGCAATTATTTAAATGTAATAATGATGTATTTATAGCCAGAAACACTATTCCTAAAGAATATAACAAATGAAGTGGCGCTTAGAGAGTTAACCGGTAAAAAACGTCATGTTTTTCTGGCTATCAACATCATTTCACGATAATTATTTGCTTATCAATTGTCATAACTTAGGTGAGAAGAAACGTAAAAAGAGATGACTCAGTGGATGGTTCAGGATCAGGATCTGATCACGATGATACAATTAGTAATGCTGGAACTGAAACTACTGATACGACACTTGTGGGAGCAGATAATGAGGTCAGGGAGCAAATGGAGAGCCTCAAAAAAGAGCTAGAGTCTACAAAGGCGAAATGTGATCGACTAGAACGAGATAAAAGTGATATCTTGCTAAGAAGGCTGGCCGCCATGGAAACTACAACTAGTAAAACCACTGCTACCGAGGTTTTGAAGCTACAGCAAAAATGCAACGAACTCCAGCAAACGTTGGAAGATTACAAGGATGAAAAACGAAGCCTCACCCTTAAAGTCAAAGAGCTGGAGGCCGATTTGGACCTTAGACCAACAGCTCAGGAAGCTCAAAAGATAGCTGATGAACTCAGATCTAAATTATTGGCTGCTGAAACTTTATGCGAAGAACTAATGGATGAAAACGAAGATATGAAGAAGGAGCTTCGAGACATGGAAGAACAAATTGATGAAATGCAAGATAATTTTAGGTACAAGTTTGTTTGTATGTGCTTAAATCATAATATACAATTTTTAATTTTTAGGGAAGATCAGGCTGTAGAGTACACGTCAATTAAAAAAGAACTCGATCAGACTACTAAAAACTGTCGAATACTTTCATTTAAACTGAGAAAGGCCGAAAGAAAAGTTGAATCACTGGACAATGAAAAAACTGAAATTAATAAAAAGCTGAATGAGGTAATAACTAAAAACATATACATTTTTTTTAGTTACAGATCTTATCTGATTTCTTTCAGGTTTCTGGAAGTACTGGATCGCTATCGCATATAGATAAAATTAAACAACTAGAACAAGATCTCAAGGTATCCAATGAAGTGTCACTGAGATTACAGAAAGAGTTAGAGGAATCCAACAAAAAGTTAGAAGAAAGTACCAAGACAACTTCAGTTAAGCGTAAAGCACCTCTATTAGGCGCAATTGGAAAAAGCCCTTCTGGTGATGGAGTAAGTTCAAAATAATACATTAATCATGCTACTATTTCTAAATATTTTTTTTAGCAAAAGATCTCAAGAGAATCTCTTACAAGAGGTGGCTCACAAGATGATCCAGCCCAATTGCTAAGGGACCTGCAAGACTCGTTAGAAAGAGAAGCTGACTTAAGGGAACAGCTCAAATTTGCTGAGGAAGAGGTAATTTAATTTTATTGTATTTTAGTGGATATCGTTGGTTCCAAGTTTAACTAAGTTATTTCTTTATAATTAGATTGACAGAACTCTTCGACGAAAACTTCCAAATAAAGGGCTGCTAACCACTATTCGCTTGGACAATAAATATACTCAAACTCTGTTTAGTAGCGTATTTATATCAACTCAAACAGATTCCGCATTAATGGAAACAAATACTAATCTTATAATTAAAGCAACTCAAACCGATGATAACGAGAGCACTTTAACGCATGACAAAGGCGCCTTTAGCCCCCAAATATTTGGAAACTCGCCCCTTAATAACCTACTAGCCTCGCTACAATTCAGGAACATGCCCCTGGCACAAATGTATCAATCGCCACCAAGAATATTTTCGCCCATGGACACCTTAGTTACCGTAATGGGTAAAAATATCTTTTTATTGTGGTTTTTGCTTTTTAGGCGGAAAATTTACGCAAGAAAGTTTCAAGGATCGAAGACGATAACGAGTCATTGGTTTTGCAGCTGAAAAAAATGGCAACCAGAGCTAGAAGTACGTCAAAATAGGGCAATACTTACTAAAACAATATAAAATGAATTTAAAAAACCTATTGCTATTTTTAAAAGTTTATCGGAACCATTAAAATTAGCATGCAAAGAGTGTTGTGTGGTGTGCTCCTTTATTTTAACCAGCTTCTTTTCTAATATGTTCTTCTTAGAAAACTTTATTTTCCTTTACCGTATTAGGCCATTTTCTACAGTTGCAATAACCCATTTTTTAATAATCTTGCTTAAATTTTTCCACTTGATACTCTGTTGCTTGCTTATAGATTTTGTACTAAAGAGCCTGGTTGGTCAAAATAATTTCTGCTATACATGTGTGTGTGTAACTTGACACTGGATGTGTTCTTACCAAGAGTATTCAAAATTACAGAAAGTACTGGGATATAAGATTAAACGGTATATCCGAACAAATCTTACCAAGTAAATTGTTGGGAGTAAAAAAATCCACATTTCTAGGTCGAAAATTAAGCCCAACAAATCAAAGGTTAACTCCTGAGCCCCCAGAAAGCAAGGATCTATCTGAAGATGACCCAGCAGAACTGAAACTGCAGCTCGAGCTAAGCGAACAGGAAGCTTCTGTTCTTCGAAAGAAAGTTGAAGAACTCGAAGCTGACAATCGAAGATTGAAAATTAAGACAAAAGATCTTCACGACAAGCTGGGTGCCAAGGGACCTGTAAGAAAGGCTCTCTTGAGCAGTGATAAAGGAAATTCCATAGATAGTCAAAAAATGAAGGTAAAGATTTGCGGTGCTTACAGAGTAACATTAGATTAATATTGTTTTGTTTTTAGATATTCGAAGATGAGACTAATGAATTACGAAAAAAACTTATCGAAAAAGAACGGGATTGTGAACGGCTTCATGCTGAACTAGCTTTGAACCAAAAAGGATCTAAGAGTATCCAAAAGAGCAAGTAAATATAAGCGTATTTTAGATCATAATTTCTGACCAGCATAAACTTTTGAACACGATAATTTATCAGCTTATTGTATTACAGATCATTGGATTTGGATCAGCAAACCCTTGACCTCAAAAGACAACTGCAAGTTATCGAGCAAGAAGCATCCGTCTTGCGAAACAAGGTACAGAATTTGGAAAGTGAAAATGAGAAGCTTGCTTCAGAAAATAAAAAATTGAGTTTGCTTAAAGCTGCCAAATCACTCAAGAGTACCGACAAGAATATGGAAAAGTACATTGACCAAATAGCAATTTTAGAAGTGGAGCTGACAGACGCTAAAGGAAAAATTAAAGACCTTGAAAATAGTGCGCCTACTTCCAGTAACCGTTCCCCGAGTCGCGAAGTTAAAGTAAGTTTGAAAATAAATAATATTGTGTTGATAAACTTAACCCATTAATTTCTTCAGGGCGATTTTAAAAAATTCAGCAATAGAACGCCGAAAAAACCATCGGCCCTAACGACAAGGGATCAGCTGAAGACGATGGTTAGTGATTTGGAAAAGGAAATAAGCGAAATACTGACATCCATGAAAACAATCGAAAACGAAAAAATAAAATTAGAAGCAGAATTAAGAAAAGTTAAAGGCAGTTCAGAATTGGAAACAGCTCTAAAAGAATTAACCGAGTTACATAAGAAGTTTGAGTCGACGAGAAAAGATTTAGATGAAGAGAAAAATAAAAGAACAAAAGAGACAAAGAGAGGTGAGGAACTGACTTCTGAACTAAATAAAATTCGTGAATCATTAGAAAAGGCTACTTCTGAAAAGAAAAAGCTGAAGGAACAAGTAGACAAGTTGACTAAGGACCATAAAAAACTAATGGAAGAGAAGAAAGGACTGGACGATGAAGTTAGGGATCAACTAAGTAAGTTTAAAAGATTAAATTTTAAATACCATAAAGAACGTTGACTAGAGGTATGTGGTATGTGCCTAACACTTTGTATCTAATTTTAGAGAACCTAGACCGAAAACAAGACGAAGTAAAAGTATTAAATGGTAAACTAGATTCCATTAAACTTACACTGGAAGAAAGAGACTCAGAGTTGCAGAAACTTAAGAGGAACTCCGAAGAAATAAACAAATTAACGAATGATGTAAGTTGATGATAAACGTATCTTACACTGACAAAAATGCATTTACCAATGTCGCGGGTTACAAAATTGGAGCTACCTCAACCCACCTCTCTATGTTGTTCTACACTGAGCGAAATGTTGAGTTGATATAACTCAAATATGAGTTGTCCTAGACCGAAGCGTGTTGCTAATAGGGGACAGCCCAGACCTCTGAATTACGGCAACCAAATCGAAGAAATTGCATCAACTCACTATTCATAAGTTATGATAGCACAGAAGATGGGTTATTTTATGCGTTGGAATAGCTCACGCCCCACCGTCTTCAATTATTGATGGGCTCGTGCAGATTTAGCGCGGTTCATTCCATTGTTATTCGTCAATTCTCCCTTCGATTGCGCGTATAGACACCTGTTGGCCGTTGCGCCGTTCGCGGGATTTTTCATCTTTGTTCTCTGTGCGTGAAAATTTGTGTTTTTCATAATTTTGGTCAGTTGGCGTAAAATGGAGGGACAGGAGGGAGATGCATACAAATTGTTATTATTGAAATGGAGCCTTATTATTTATAAGCAATCGTCATCATTTTGTCCGCATGGTTTCTTAGCCGTAGTATGCTCTCCTGTCTATAATTCATTTGATTATTTTTTTTTTAATATACAACAAAAATGTCATATCTTGAAAAAACAAAAGGCAATTGAAGTCCACAATATGCAGGCGTTACATCAAAGAAATATTTTGAGTTCCGATAGTCCACAATTTTGGTACTGGTAGTCCAAAATTTGGACTCTGGTAGTCCAAAGTTTTGATAGCTCGAATCATGAATTAATCTAGCCCGACTAGTAATGCATCACAATTCACATACTGGTAGCTACGGTAGCCTATCAATAATTTAAGACGGTGGGGCGTGAGCTATTCCAACGCATAAAATAACCCATCTTCTGTGCTATCACAACTTATGAATAGTGAGTTGATGCAATTTCTTCGTTTTGGTTGCCGTAATTCAGAGGTCTGGGCTGTCCCCTATTAGCAACACGCTTCGGTCTAGGACAACTCATATTTGAGTTATATCAACCAAATATATATATATCAACTCTAGATTTCGCTCAGTGTAGGAATGTAATTAATAATGACATTATTACTAATCGTGTAAGGTCTGCGTATATAATAAATTCCAAATAATTCGTTTTTTAGGTTTGTTTGAAAGACAAGAAGCTATTGGACTTAGAAGACAGACTTGTTAAATTTGAAAACAAGTATAGCGAATGTGACAGAAAACTCAGGGAACAGAACAAAGCATTTGAAAGTAAGGTAAGTAAATTAAAATCGGCACAAATATGGAGGCAAAAATGTACTCATAATTTTAGCTTGAAAAGGAAAAACAAAAGACTAAAAATTTGGAAGAGGCTGAAACAAAATGGGAAGATGACAAGAAAAAGTTTAACTTCCAAATAGAAAATTTAACTATGAAAATTAAGGGATACGAGCACACTATAGATCAAAAGGACAAGTTGGTAAAACAACTGGAGGCAAGCCTGGCGCAAGAACGTGAATCTATATCAAATACTAATATAAAAATAGGAGAATTGGAGGGAAGAGAAATAAGTAAACTAAAAGACGAAATCAGCAAAAAAGCTGTTGTATTATCAGAACTAGAATCGAAGTTAGGACTATCAAGCAAAAATCAGAAAAATTTGGAAGGTAAGATTAAGAAATTGGAACTGGAAAAGCAGAATACAAAATTGGATCAAGAAAAGAAAATAAAAGAATTGGAAATAGATTTGCAAAATGAACGAAAAAAGATTGACGTTTTAAAGATGAACGCCGACAAAGAACACAAAAATAGAGAATTGGAGTTGAGTGCTCTAAAGGCCAAGATTAAGAAACTTGAAATGAGTTCTGGTGGTGGAATTAAGAGGGAGTTGGAGCTGAAACACTTCCAGGAATCCATTGAACGTAAAAATATTGAAATTTTGAAATACATATTTTTATTATTTTCGAATTTATTTTAGATCTAGAAAATACCATTACTAGAGAGAGACAAAACTATGATGATTTAACTGCAAAATATGAAATATTAGAAGAAGAGCATGTGGTTACCAAGGCTAAACTAGTAATGGAAAAAGAAACCCTGGAAAAGTAAGTACAATTGTCTACAAAGTATTTAGTCGTTATTATAATAGTCCTTATTTTAATTTTCAGTCAATACAAAAATCTTAAAAAAGAACTAGATCAACTGGACACGGAGCTTAGAACACTAAGAGAAACATATAATATTAAACAAGACACATGGATAAAAGAAAAACTGGATATGGAACAAAAAATTAAAGACATATCTAGGGTGACATACAGCGGTAATGATATCGAAAAACAAAGATTAAAAGCATTGTTTGAAGAAAAGCAATCAGAATTAGATCAAATTAGAAAGGATTATGACTTAATTCATGACCAAATGGAGTATATGAGAAAGGAGAACGACGAGTTGAAGAAGAAGCTCGATGATTACGAGAAGGTTAATAAAATACAGAGAAACATTAGTGCAGATTCATCAGCGATGGAAAAAGAAATGAAGCAATTGCGAATAAAGTAGGATTTAAAATTACTGTTTAATGCCTCATAATAGTTATACATATTTTTAGGTTGAATAATGCAGAAAAAGCCAAGAAGACAGAAGTAAGCGAGTGTAAGATGAGATATGAAAGTCAATTAAACGTGGTAAACCAAGAGTTACAATCCTTGCAAAATCAGGTCTTAAGGTTTAAAAGAGAGAGAGATACCTACAAACATATGTTAGAAACGGCCCAGAAGACCATTGGAGAGCTAAAGCAGTCCCCTAAGACCAACAGGGATCGGGATCCCAAGCAAAAATTACATTATGACGAGGTAAAAATTATTATACGTTATTTCAATAATTCGAATTGAATTTGTTCCTGTTTCAGCTTGAAGAGTCGAAAAATAAAGTTGCCTCTTTGGAACAACAAATTAGTTGTATGGAAGACGAGTTATCTGAAGCTCGATTAGAAAGTTCAAGACTGAAAACCGAACTTATTTCCGAAAGATCTTCATGGGAAGTTCGCCTATCAGAACTTCACTCCAAAGTAAACGAGTTGGAAGAAGAGAAGGTTCTAAATAGTGGTAGAACCAAGATAATGGGATTAAGAACACGAATGGAACTCGCTTGGCAAAAGGAAAGAGAAGAGCAACAAAGGTTGCTTCAAGAAACTGCTACTCTAGCAAGAGATTTGCGGCAAACTCTGTTTGAAGTTGAAAGGGAACGGGATAAAGAACGATTGGAGGCTAAAAGGAAACAAGACCAGTTTAAAAAGGCTTCTGAGGAGGAACAAGATGAAAATAAACGAAAGATAACAGAGCTGCAGTGCGACCTGTTAGAATTAAGAGATGCACATGCTAAGTTGCGCACTACAAATGAGAAGTTGAGGCGAGAAAAGGAAAGACATGAAAAAGAACGTGAAGAATTTAGAATTGTAAGAATCGATAGAAGAAAAACCGACCATGAAGACGATAGAAAAATAGAAAAAATTATCGAACAGGTGGATACTTTAAAACAATTAGCTCCAGAGCTGTTTTTCTCTAAAGAACAAGAAGCTCCTTACACTCCAACGCCTCCTAGACGAACCAAGTCCAAGTCAAGAGAAACATCTCCAGCTATTGATCGACGCGAGAGCTCTCTTACACCAGAAGACAAACAGCAAGAAATTCAAAAAATAATGCAGAGATTAGTTCATACGACAGAAGATCTGAGGAAAATACAAAAATTCAATGAAGATGAGGAAGAAAGGGAAAGATTAAGAAGAATGGGAATGAGAAGAGCAACTTCGACTGAAGCAGAAAGTGTGGGCAGTTCTAGATATAGTAAAAAAATTTTGAGGCAAACCTCGATCGAACGACAAGGCAGTCTTCATCGGAAAAGTTTATCTCTTGAGCACAACATCCAAACTGATCAGAAAATCTGGAGAACTGATACCAATGACAGCATGTCAAGTCTACAGTCTTTGGAATCTGACACTGATGTAAAAAGAGGCAAGCGAGATTCTAGTCTGGACAGTAGATTATCAGGAGGGTCCACGCAAAGTGATATTGGCGACAAGAAAAAGAAGAAAAGTCTGATGGGCAAACTTAAACAACTTACAAAGTCAAGAAGTATTGATGATCAGGACCCTGGAACCTTCGCCCCTCCACGAGCTTTGAGTTCAAAGGTAATAGAAATTTAATATCATTTATGTGGCGTGTTCATTAATATAATGTTTTTTTAGAGCAACTCGAGAAATAATTCAAATTCGGATATAAATGAAGAGAAGGGTAGTAAACGGGACTTAAAAGAAAGAATTACCGGAATCTTTAAACGGGGAGGATCGTCGTCTAGGAGTAATAGGTAACTTTTTAAAATTACCATATACGTGTTTTCGTAAAACGTTAAATTTATAGTTAATACTGACGATATATTTGTGTCTGCAGCATTTGATTAACATATTTTTTGTACCAGAAAGGCAGATCATAATCCTAAATGTTGTGTTGTTTTAGTGTTGATAGGAAGCAAGAAACCAGTTCCACCCAACGGCCCTTAGTGCGAAATGGTAGTAACGGAAATGTAAACTCGTCCGGGGTTAGCTAGTAATATAAGTTGTTTCAGCGATCAGCAATGTGTATGTCATACAAGACATTGATATTTAATTCTTTATAGGAACCTATTCAATAAGGGTTTCGGTCGCGAGGTTCAGAAGACGCCTTAACAACAACTTTAGTTGTTGCCTTGCGCGGCTCAAGTTTATGTAATTTTTAGAAAATAGTGTGTATGTAATTAGATAAATAAGTTTCCATTTTTTATTTCTGGAGATGTAAAGTAGGTATATGAAATACCCAATGTGACACTTTAATGTTTTGTGTAGGTACCCATTAAGTATTCTTGAGATGTTATATATAATTTGTGTATGTGTAATACGATCAACGAATGATTTTATAACAAAAGTTAATAAAACCACCATAAAAATTATTGGCCTTTAAAAAAACAGTACTTATATGGAACTAACATCAAATCTTTTTGCAAAATGTCTTTCCAGTAATTTTGAAAAATTTCCTTATTTTATCACTCGTTGATGGTATTTAAAAATCGTTTATTGTGTACAATAAAGGCAGTTGTGAAATACATAGATTGTTTTTTATTATTCGTCAAATTACGAGGGCAGAGTCAGCCCTTGCAAAATGCACCGAAAAACTTTTGGTTACGCTTTAGGGCAGTGCCGTAGATAGCTTTGTTTCCTGAGGGGGAGGTACTGGCATGCCCCCCCCCCCCCCTCCGTGTCTACGACGGTGCTACAGGACATTAATCAAAACTTTTTGAATTTGGCGCCTTTACTCTAAATGCGCCATCTACGGTTCACTGTCATAATAACTCGCTTTATGCAATTAACTCTAATGATATCGTCTTAAGATCCAAGAAGATTTGATAGGGTGCGCCACAAATAAATTACATTGACACTACCTCGAACAGGGTTGAAAACGATAAGATGAAGCCGACGTAACTGAAGTTTCAATTTGTTGAAGCTGATTTTTCATTCCATAGTTTACCATTTTATAAAGCTTATATGCTCATACATTAATGTTTAGTGCCTTTCTCGCTTGATGTCAGTTGTCTAAAACTACCTTGGGCATTAAAAACTACCCAACAGGCAAGAAATCAATACGAATCGATAGTGTAGTTCAAGTTGCAAGGTGGTGTATTGTCAAAATGGCCAACTGTAAAAGAAGTAAAGGGTTTAAACCATTTAGATTTACCAGATATTTTAGAATATTATTCTTTTTGGAGATGGATGATCTAGAGGTTAATATTTTAGGTGTATTAAGCAGTTAATTTTTTTAAATTAAGTCAGTGGCGACTCGTGGGCGATTAGGCGTTAGATAACAATCTAACACAGTTTTTCTAATCTAAAACTGGATTCGTAAAGTTAAAGGATTGGAAAACGCTATGAAATAATAGCATTAAAAAATATAATGTTATAAGAATAATAATAACAATTTCAAATATGAACAATTTTCAAATTTTTGTCACATATCTTCCTGAAACTTGTTGATACCCCAATCGACATGTCAGACAATCTAAATATGAATAAACTTTAATATAATAAACTTTATTATTAACGGCTAAAACTTCACGAAAAGAAATATTGATCAGCTGATGACCCTCGTCTCTTTCTAACCTGCTAAAAACCGGCATATTTTTTAATTAAATTGATGCAACATAGATGGCTCTCATTGCTAATTTGGGATTGTTTGGGATCCTCATCTTAAGCGGTGCTCTTTCTACCGATTAACTTATTACCAGGATGGTCGCTCTTAAGTCGAGCCTCGATGTCAATCCTAGTTTATAAAATCACCGTTTTCAATAATCTGAGATTTAAACCGTAGAGTGCGATTTAAATGTTAGAATTATTTACTAAAGTCGCACTACTGTATAACAGACAATTTGGAATAACAGTTATTCCAAATTAAATTTAGGTAAAAAAAAAGATTGTTTCACGAAAAATGGATACGACTTAATGATTTCCTGGGTCGGTCCCATTGTGTCGACAAGAGCTTGGCAATAAACAAGTGAAGTATGAAGGGACGGACTAAGGAAAACAATTAATGATATGATTATATTAATGTTAGCAAATGAAATAACATTTTTTTTAAATATTACTAGTCATATTTATTTACATTTTTAATGTCATTCTATAGATAGTTCTGTTTCGCTATCGCTATCCTCATCAAAATTAATTATAATTGGATTAATTATACGATCCAGACTAATATAGGAATTTTCTACAGTTATTACGTGACGGACTGAATTTTTCCAACTAACTGGGGGAATATCATTAAAGCATTTTCGTGTTAATTCTACGACACTAGAACTTAAAGTCGGAGAAATATTTTCAGACCTAACCAGTGATTTTAACTGGTGCCACATATGCTCTATGGGGTTAAAAATGCAATAATAGGGTGGGAGCCGTAGCACTGTATGTCCAATTTTTTCTGCCAATGTGTCACAAACATATACTTTTTTTATACAAAATGTCTTTAAAACTTCTAAAAGATCACTTTTTTATAACTTTCTTCAAAATATATATCATTCGCCGCCATGTAGTTCTGAATCTCCAATTTTGTATTATTTGAGCTTGGAGCTTTATGTAATTGGCGACTGTAATAGCTCGCATTGTCCATTACTATCACGCTATTCTGAGGAATGTTTGGTAAAAGACAATTGTTGAACCATTCCTCAAAAACTAACAAATTTTACCACAAAAAGATATTTAAATATAAATTAAGCAACCTAACCTACCTGATGTGCCTATATTTAATTATAATTATTACAATCCGGTCCTTTCCACATAATAATAACAAACGGTCATAAATAATGGGATGGACACAGGTACTTTTACTGCAGTCATTAAGTTATATCCATTTTTCGTGAAACAATCATTATATTTTAATAAATATCGTGGATCTGCAGAACGTAGAAACACAGAAAATGTTGCTTCTTAGACAATGACTTACTTGAAGTAGTAGTCGAAAGTCGTGACATTAATCAAGCCGTGTTTGAGTTTGGCGCAATTAATTGCTCTATTGCTACATGCGCCATCTACAGTTTACACATACATCATACATAACCCACCTCTTCCTTGCAGTCAGCGTTGCCACAGCTACCCCCCAAACTGGGGTGGATCTACCCCGATTCATCATGATATCACTTTCATGGGGTAACGTAGATCTACCCCGATTCATCATGATTTTACTTTCTCGCTCAAATCAAGCAAATCTACCCCTTTCGAGCAAAAATGCAGTAAACAATTGCTTCACGCTAGATGCCATAGCGGGTGCTAAAATATTTAACGAGGGAATATGACAAAATTTTAATATATATATAGTATTAATAACGTATCGGCATAAATTCTACCCCTTATCGGCCCAATTCTACCCCCGCTCCTTCCAGAAATCTACCCCCATAATAATACAGCGTGTGGCAACACTGCTTGCAGTACTGTGATGATCACTAGTGTAGACTGCAGGTAACCTAACCTAAAAGATATATACGAAGTTTGCCGGTTGCACTGGGTTATTAATTCCATATTTAGCCCCTGTGATATTAATTGAATGTTATATAATAAAAGGTAATCTTTAGTGTTAATTGTCCCAAACGGTGGTGAACCTTACAAACTGTCCTGGAAGACAGAAAATCAATATCAATCGATATTAGTGAAAATGGCTGATTGCGAATCAAAATGTGCCATATTTTTCAGGATATTTGACTTCGTGAATCTGGATGAGATAACCGTTAGTATTTTATGTTATACCAGCGTTTATGTTATATCAGGATAAGGACCAAAAGTAAAAAAATATATCTTTCTAACTTTCCAGTTGCTATGTTGAGATTATTAATTTTACTGTGTACTGACCTGTTAAAAATATCTTACGTTGTGAAATAAGAGAACAAATTTTAAAGAGAACAGGTTTTGTTCAGCTGCGCAATTGCAATTTTTGCGGCAGGTCCGTACTGGCCCGATATGTCATAAATTCATCAAAGATTTTAAAAGGAAGTTTTTCAAAAATAATATAGATATATGTAGGTACCTATAAAAACTATACTTGTTTTTGTTGAATATTAAACGACTCTATATAATACTTGCAGAGTCTGAAAGTAGGAGGTCATCTAGACAAATAAGTTAGTTATATCTGCCAAATTATTAGAAACAATAAAAATACTAGTGGATTCATTTCAACATTGCTATATAGGCTCACACAGAACAACATAACTCTTTTTTCTGAACTTACCTCCTCCCATCACCATTGTACACAGTGGCGGTTCTTCCACAGGAGCACATGCGCACGTGCTCCCCCAAATACGATTCGAATAAAAATATATTAATAATAATAATAATAATCTTTATTATTAGCACACGGCTAGCATTGTTACATATTTTTATATTAATATATTTACTTTTTTAGCCTCGAGTGGTGCTCCGCAGGGTAGTAATTTGGCCCGCTTATTATTCCTCTTGTTTATCAATGACATAAGTGTAAATCTATCCAGCAAAGTACTACTATTCGCTGATGACTTGAAACTTTTCAGAATAATACTTGATATAACGGACTGTATATTATTGCAAAGGGATTTGAACATTCTGGAGATGTGGTGTAAGACAAACAACCTGCCGCTAAATTTAAGTAAATGCTTCACTATGTCTTTTACGAACAAAGCAGATTACGTTTACTTTGATTATACTCTTGATAACACAACCATTGAGCACTGCGGAACGTTTAAAGACCTCGGGGTAGTTTTCGACAATAAGCTTTCCTTCTCCCACCACTTTAGGAGCATTCACAGCAGTGCGATGAAGGCCCTGGGATTTATCATACGGAATTCGACTGATTTCTCAAACACCAAAACCCTGAAAACCCTTTATTACAGTTTTGTGCGGTTTAAGTTGGAGTATGGTGGTGTTATTTGGCATCCGGTCTTTCATAAATATATTATTTTATTAGAGAACGTACAAAGAAAGTTTGTCAAGTTTATCGCTTATAGAGAAGATGGTATATATCCTACCCGGGGCACTAACCAGAATGCACTGTTATCTAGATTCCAGATGCCATCGCTCCTCAACCGCAGATACCTCATGTTTATGCAGTTTTTGTATCGTATTTGCTGTTCGCTCATCGATTCCCCGGAGCTGCTGTCTTATATTCTTTTCCATGTTCCTCTTCGTTCAATTAGGCACCATCCCGTCTTTTATCTATCAACTCCATCCTCTAACTTTCTGATTAAAACACCTGTATACCAATCCATGTTGATTTTCAATAATACCCTTAATGACATTGATGTATTCGGTTTGTCCAATACCTAATTTACTAAACTTATAAAGCATAAACTGTTACCTTGATGCAACCATTATCTTTCTCTCTTTTTTTTTCTTCTTTTTCCTATCTCTTGAATTTTTTTGATGATTATGTATAATTTTTTTTACAGGTCATATTGTCTTGTAATTGGATTTTACTCTGTTAGACAATACAGATTATTATTATTATTATTATTATATTTATAATTTTACAAATATTAGAAAAAAACAATAATAACAATTTAAAAATTTCCAATTTAAGCACCAGTTACCCAACCATGCAAGTGCCATGACAATTACCCAATTGCAAAATTTTTCAGTTACTAATTCACTGTTATATTTTGATATTTTGTTTAATATATGATTTACATGACCTTTTAAAACTTAGTAAACTGTCACTACCCTTAACATGTTCAGGAAGCTCATTGTATTGCCTCAACCCCTTATAAAATAGATTATTTTGACTAAAACTAGTTCTGACTCTATCCAAATAAAAGTCATTTCTTGAACGGGTATTGTATGTATGTATGTCCCTAACAAACCTGCAATTACCTATGAGATGCTCTGGTACCAGGTGATTCAACATTTTATACACAAATATCATTGTATTATATGTTACAGTTTGTCTCACACTCAAAAGGTTTGTAGAATTTAACATAACAGACCGTCTAGTATATTTATTACATCCCAGTATTATTCTCAGAGCCTTATTTTGTTTTTTTTTTGTAATGTATCTAATTCTGAATTATTCATTAAAAACAACAATGTGGTACAAAAGTAAAAATGCGGCGAGATGACTGTTTTATATACAGTCAATCTCGCCCAAGCACTCAGGACCCCTGATACACGCCCCAACACATTCAATTTTTTTGCTATTTTGTTTGTAATATACATGTAATGTTAAATTTTCGTCTATCACACACCCCAAATACGTAAACCGATCTACCATTTCAATCACCTCATCATTGATATTTACCTTATCTGTGCTTACATTAACATCAATGTTATTATGCTTATTTCTAATAATCATTGTCTTTGTTTTACTTATATTTAGTTGTAGACAGTTGTTACTTAACCATTCAGATATATTTTTAAGTTCCACGTTTAGAATATGTATTATTTCATCAATCCTATCACCTATTACATAAAATATACAGGGTGGCCCATCGAAAACGAAACAGATACATTTACTGGCAGCTCAGTTCATTTTTGGAAAAACGATCAGACCCGTCGATTTTGTTTTCGAGGGGGACACAAAATTGGAAAAAAATCACGTCAACAAGTGCAGCCCCCTGGACGGGGGTGGCACCACCCCTAAAATTTTAAATGGAAAGGGGGGTCGAGTGATACCTTATTTTAAAGGTCTTTCAATTCCCTTTATAATGATGTAAAATTCACAATACTGCAGTTCAGTAGTTTTGGAGATTTATTGATTTTAAGCTTACAGTACACTTTAATAGGTACATCTGATTAGTTTCAGAAGAAATTTGAGTAAAGGCAGTTACTTATTAATTTAATGCTTTTCTTCACTACGCCCATGGTTTGTTTTCATTTTGGTGTTCAAAATAGCGATTGGAGCGGTTTTTGTCGCGAAAAAGGTGGTTTATTAAAGAAAGATAAGCAGGGAATGTCTCGTACTTATTTTAAATAGGAATTTGTACATAGTTTGCGATTGATTCGACCAAACTTTGTTGTTAAAATACCTTTTTCCGCTTTATTCATAAATTAACCATGGTATATTCCACGGCGGAAAGGATTGAAATTATCGAAATATTTCTCGGAAATAATCAGTGCGCTAATAGAACAGCACACATATTTAATGAGCGACATGAGAACAGTAACGTGCATCGAAAATATGTCCTAGAACTTATAGCTAAATTTCGGGACACTGGATCAGTCGCCAATAAAAAACGCAACATTGAAAATCCCATAAGGAACGAAGCAATAGAAGTGGGGGTTTTAGGGCAAGTTTATGTAGATCCTACGTTAAGTACCCGCAAATTGGATACTGTGTGTGGTGTTAGTCGATGTAGTATCCAACGGATTCTGAAGGCCCATAGTTTTCATCCGTATAAAATTCACCTTGTACAAGAACTTAATGAAGACGATTTTGATCGGCGATTACAATTTTCTGAAGATATGAGTGAACGAATTATAAACGATGAACATTTTCTATTCAACACTTGCTTTTCCGACGAATGTTCCTTTTTCTTACATGGCCTAGTAAACCGTCATAACTGCCGATATTGGTCAGATTCTAATCCCAGAGTTTATCATGAGGTACACACACAGCAGCCACAAAAATTAAATGTTTGGGCTGGTATTTTTGGCGATCATTTAGTTGGTCCTTTTTTCTTGCCTGGAAATTTAACCGGTGAAATGTATTTGGAATTACTGCAAGACGCCATAGATCCTGCATTAACAGCCATAATTGAAAATGGGAATGATCGGCGGTACATTGCGAACAGGATGGTGCCCCACCACATTACGCATTACGTGTTCGACAATATTTAGATCAGACGTTTCCAGGTCGATGGATTGGTAGAAGAGGTGCCATCGAATGGCCCCCAAGATCGCCAGACTTATCACCTTTGGATTTCTTTCTGTGGGGTCACTTAAAAAGCAAAATCTATGCTACTCAACCAACATCGTTAGAAGATTTGCGACAAAGAATTGTGAATGAGTGCCTTCAAATTACTCCTCAAATATTGCAAAATGTGCTGCAACGTTTTGAGCAAAATCTTTATTACTGCATGGAGAGTCATGGTGGTCATTTCCAACATTTACTTGGCTGACGGGTCAGTTCATTCTTAATTTTTAAAGTACTTTGCTACCAAATGTATTGATTTCCACTAATGATGTATTAAAGTTTTATTTAAGTTTAAAAGCAATAAATCTCCAAAACTACTGAACTGAAGTATTATGAATTTTAGATCATTATAAAGTGAATTGAAAGACCTTTAAAATAAGGTATCACTCGACCCCCCTTTCCATTTAAGATTTTAGGGGTGGTGCCACCCCCGCCCAGGGGGCTGCACTTGTTGACGTGATTTTGTTCCGATTTTGTGTCCCCCTCGAAAACAAAATCGACGGGTCTGAGCGTTTTTCCAAAAAAGAACTGAGCTGCCAGTAAATGTCTCTGTTTCGTTTTCGATGGGCCACCCTGTATAATTATATCATCCGCAAATAGTTGAATTTTAGAGTGATGAATTATTTGTTAATGTCATTTATATAGAGAATAAATAGTGTTGGCCCCCAGTAGATTAATTTATATTCATTGAATATTATTTATCGTATAAAGTCCTACCCTCCCTAATATTTTATCGTACCGTCAATTATCGTATAAAGTCCGACCCTTCCCTAATATTTTATCGTACCGTCAACCAAACTGTATATTATAGGATCTCGATCCGGCAACCGTGCCTCGGTCGAGGTTAATGACGATTATGACGCGACTTGCTCGCATGTGCGATTAAGTAGGCGGGCATAATGTAGTTTCTCGGTAGTAACAGGTGGCGGGAGACAGCGAGGCTATGGCGATTTAACATTGGAAATGCGCACAATTTTAGCGCCGCGCCGATGTCTGTTCATGCATCTAGTTAGAAATTCGAGCGTGTATATTTTAATATTATATAAGTATTTATTAAGTTAAAATGAATAGTTAGCTCTTTGAGTGAGCAAGAAATTGAAGTGAAGAATACGGGAAGACCTAAACCCGAAATTAATTTAACGCAGACCACAAAGGGTAAATCTAGGGACTTTATTAGAAAGTTTAAAAATGAAATATATGAAAAAAAAATTATAGAGGGTATTCCACACTTTAATGAGGATGTTATTGATCAATTTTCTAACAATTGAACCGAAGAACGGACTTTACGTTTAAGCACTATACCTACACACTAAGAAAACCTTTCTTATTTTCCAAAAGTTGTATTTCCTTGTGTAAAATTAAAAAATAAATAAAAATATGTTTTACCTAACGCATTTTCTTATTACTTTTTTTTTCTACATTTAAAACGCCTAGAAAGTAATTGTTTGGTCGTTACACAAAAATAAAATTTTAAAAATCATAGGTCACGAGCCGCCACTGATTATACATTGAGAATTTTTCCTTACAGGATCTGGTGCACACTGCTGATGCTGAGCGAGTATGTTTT
Source organism: Barypeithes pellucidus (assembly GCA_963991005.1). Lineage (NCBI taxonomy): Eukaryota > Metazoa > Arthropoda > Insecta > Coleoptera > Curculionidae > Barypeithes > Barypeithes pellucidus. The sequence goes on from OZ022566.1 coordinate 17,345,785, forward strand.
CATCCTTGCCATTTCTATAGAGTTAATCTAGGACAAAATTACAATCGGCGCACAGTCATTTTATCCGTGAAAAAACGCCACGAGAATCCACCGGTTATTCGACTGCCAAGATTTCGTTTTTAACTTGAAGTCGTTGCCATTGATGTTACACCGGCAGTCGGCACGTATCACGTTGCAATCAATACCTATTGCTTTGGTAAAGCACGTGATGGTTCGCGTAGAGTAGTATTCGGCGTTAAACGAGTCCTTTGACCATGTCATACGTCTAAATTGTTTTTGTAAAAAAGTTGATCTTGCGTTACCGAGAATCCGGAAAGAAATATCTCTATACGTACTATTTTTTGCTACTATATAGCTATTATTTATACATTTTTAGTGTTAGTTGATCAAAAGGGTCCTAGAAGCTCCATTTTAATTGTGATAAAACTAGAAAGTATCATGATAATTTATTAAAAGGGCATTTAACCTAAAAAAATTAATTTCAAATGCATTAAAATCTACAATAGTACAATTTCTGTGATTTATTTTGTTGATATTAGAAAAAATCATGGCTAGTGTATCTTACCAAATCGCCAATCTTCTGGAAAAGGTTAGTATTGCTATGCATGCAAAATATAGAGTGTCATGGAAGCAGAACAATAACAATAGTTGGCTCCGATTCAGCTGAAAAACAATTGAATTTAAAGGTGACGTTCCTTAAAAAGTCACTTTTAACCCCATTTCCAAATTCATGTGAAAACCTCAATTTAAATATTTTTTAAAATGTCTATGAAAAGACCCCTTGCACCTTATGTTGATGAGGCCTCTGATGATGATGATGAAGAAATACCCACTTCGACTACTTTGTTTGAACCCTCTGCTCCAAAATTAACAAAGTTAAATGCCGAAGCTCTATTCAGAGATTTCTTAGAACAATATGAATTCAAGGTTTATAAGAGTCTAAATAATTAGCAATACATTACATTTAATTACTGTTAATGATTGATATAAATTTGCAGATGCAATCATCTGATAAGGACTTCCGCTTCATGGCCACCAATGATCTTATGACCGAACTCCAGAAAGATAGTATAAAATTGGATGATGATTCTGAACGTAAAGTTGTTAGAATGCTTTTAAAATTGCTTGAAGATAAGAATGGTGAAGTCCAAAATTTGGCTGTCAAATGGTAAGTACTAAACTATTTTATACTACTTCAAGAACTTATTTTTATTTCATTATATTGACATTTTCTACAGCTTATGTGTGGCGTCAGTCTCATTTTAATATTTCATTCTAGTTTGGGCCCCCTTGTTAATAAGGTAAAAGAGTACCAGGTAGATACAATTGTTGAGGCGCTCTGCGCAAACATGGTATCAGAAAAAGAACAGCTACGTGATATTTCAAGCATCGGATTAAAAACAGTTATCGCTGAGCTACCTCAGTCATTGGGAGGTATGTCTGGGGCTATTTGCAAAAGAATTACAGGCAGACTAACAACAGCAATTGAAAGAGTAAGTAAAATTTATTATTGTTGTGAATAAAACTTGAGCTATTTGCCTTATCCCAACCTCCACACAATAGATATATTGCCCAACATGAGCTCATGGGAATATACATTCCACTATTTTAATGAAATTTTCAGCAGGAAGATGTTTCTGTCCAACTAGAAGCTCTTGACATAATCGCAGACCTTCTGTTACGTTTTGGTCCGTTGTTGCAATCATTTCACCAATCAATCTTAGCTGCCTTGTTGCCCCAGCTAGAATCACAACGCCAAGCAGTTAGGAAACGTACTATCTGCGCATTGAGTAATTTGGTGCTCTCTTGCAATAATACACTGTACAACAAACTTATTGATCATCTAAATGATGGATTGAAAGCTAACAAAGCTAGCTCTCAAACTCGAACTTATATTCAATGTGTTGCAGCAGTATGGTAAGAAATTCTTAGTAATATTATACTAGATAATACATTGTATATACATTTATGTGCCAGTTCTCTGTCAACTGTTTAGAGGTCTGAAATAAATCATTATTATGGTTTTAATTATGTTTCTAACAGTACTGTGTAGTTGTAGTAGTACCATACATATAACATTTCTTTTAGTCGCCAATCTGGTCATAAGTTTGGAGAACATATTGACAAATTTGTTCCAATCATTCTGGAACGCTGTGACGTGGACGATGAGGAGCTTCGCGAATTCTGTTTACAAGCTTCTGAAAGCTTTGTCAACAGATGCCCCAAGGAGATCACTCCCAATATTCCAAAGGTAAATATTTATTTTCATGTCAAAAATCACTTGCAGGTAGTTATGGAGTGTGTTGGTAACCAAATATAACTCTTTTAATAGATTACTGAATTATGCCTGAAATACATGACATATGATCCCAACTACAACTATGGTGAAGATGAGGGCAATAACCCTAATGATGCAGAGGACGACGACGATGATGAGGAGAATGACGAATACAGCGATGATGATGATATGAGCTGGAAAGTGCGTAGATCCGCAGCAAAATGTCTCGAAGCCATAATCACCACTCGACACGAACTATTGGCAGAGTTTCATAAAGTTTTATCACCTGCATTAATTGCTAGATTTAAAGGTAAGTATTAGGTATTGCACCCCAAGTCCGATTTTCATCGGTATGTTCCTTTTTTTTTAGAACGAGAAGAAAATGTAAAATCAGATATTTTCCATGCTTATATAGCATTGCTAAAGCAAACCCGAGCTACGGTCAATGTTAATATTGATCCTAATGCCATGGTCATGGATGATGAGGAGGAAACGCCTATGTCTCTTTTACAAGGCCAGATCAGTCAGCTAGTAAAAGGAATACAACCGCAAATGAAAGAGAAAAGCATGAAAACAAGGTAAAAACAAACACTTATTTTCTCATACTAATTTATAAACGATTTTGATTTTATTTTAGACAAGACTGTTTCCAACTTTTAAAAGAAGTTTGTATAGTTTTACCAGGTGCTTTGGGGTCGCATATAGGCGATTTGATACCAGGAATTTTATATTCATTGAGCGAAAAAAATGCCAGCAGTAACATGAAAATCGACGCCCTTTCTTTTATTTATTGTCTCTTGACCACTCACTCGCCGACTGTATTTCACCCTTATATTGACACACTTTTGCAGCCTGTGATTGCTGCTGTGGGTGATAATTTTTATAAAATTACTGCTGAAGCCCTGAGTGTTCTTCAAGAGTTAGTTAAGGTTATAAGACCAATGCAGGTAAATATCAAAATTTAATAATATTTAGACTTTACAATGTAACTGGACTGACAAATAAATCATGAGAAGTTCCACAGCAGGAGCACCCATAAAATGTTAATTTTTAGGTTCATACCGGTTTTGACTTCACACCGTTTACAAAAGACATATATTCTTGTACTCTGATTCGTTTAAAAGCTTCAGACATTGACCAGGAAGTGAAGGAAAAAGCCATTTCCACCATGGGGCAGGTAATTTGCAATTTAGGAGACCAACTGAAAGGAGAATTGCCTTATTGTTTGCCCTTATTCTTGGATAGGCTTAAAAATGAGATCACCCGTTTGACAACCGTCAAAGCGTTGAAAAAAATAGCCGGTTCGCCATTGGGTATTGATCTACCAATTCTGCCAGAAGCAATGCCTATTTTGGGACTGTTCCTAAGAAAAAACCAAAGAGCTCTCAAGTTGAGTACGTTGCAACTGATCGATTGCCTTATCCAGAATTATCACAAGAAGTTAACTGTGCAGCTTCTTCAGCCAATCGTTGCCGAAATTCCTCCACTTCTGGATGAATCTGACCTTCACATCGCTCAGTGGACATTGATCATTTTAAAATCAATTGCTGTTCAACACCCTAAGGCCTTGCAAGATATAAATAGTGGTATTATGCCGCAAGTACTGATTTTAGTTAAAAGTCCTTTGTTACAAGGTAAAATTTATTTAAACAACCTATTGGTATGCAAGTCACACAGGTCATATTCTTGTTTACAGGTACCGCGCTCCAGTCAATGTTAGACTTCTTCAAATCTCTAGTCAAATGTAATCTATCCGGTTTGTCATACGACTATTTATTGAGATTGTTGTTGATGCCGATTACGAACATGCCCGCAAGTCAGTCAGCTTCTGTACATAAACAGGCGTTTTATTCCCTTGCCAAATGTGTCGCGGCCGTAACGGTTGTCTGCCAATCGCAGGCATTACCCGTCATACCTCAATTCATTAACGAGATTCAGAACGCTAGTTCGGATTCACAGCAGATCTTCGCTCTGTTGGTTGTCGGCGAAATCGGTAGGGAAATGTAAGTACATGTACTTGATTTATTTTATAAAAAGCTCTTATCAAACGTGTGTATGTCTTTCAGAGATTTGACTTCAGTGACTAATCTAAAGCAAGTGATCTTAAGCTCCTTCAGTGCCGTGTCCGAGGAAGTGAAATCGGCCGCAAGTTATGCACTGGGCAGTATTTGCATAGGCAATTTGCAACAGTATCTGCCGTTTATACTTAAGGAAAGTCAGGAGCAACCAAAGAGACAGTACTTACTACTACATTCAGTTAAAGAGGTAAATATTCGTCCTGTTGTGTCATCCTGACACATTTCTGATTTATTTCCTCTACAATTATTTTTTTAGGTCATTACCTGTCTCTCGCAAACTACTGAGGGTGTTCAACAGCTGTTGCCATTCGTGCCAGACATATGGGCGCAGTTATATTGTCATTGTGAGTGCCAAGAGGAGGGTACGAGGAACGTGGTCGCGGAGTGTTTAGGAAAACTGACGTTAATAGATCCGGCCAACTTGCTGCCCAAACTAAAGAGGTCTCTTAATTCTCCATCCCCATTGATGAGAACGACGGTAGTTACAGCTGTCAAATTTACAATTTCTGATCAGGTATGTCAAGTTCTACATGGCTTTTAGACGAGCGTACTTTTATATAGGCCTAAGACTATAAAATAGAAAAACAGGAGTCGAAACACGAAAAATATGAATGCCGATGCCTTTGAAGAATGGTTCGAGCGACAGATTCCATAGTTGTATTGGATTTTCCATATATCATAATTAAAAACGTAATTTTTATACTTTCAGCCAACACCAATTGATCCCCTTCTGAGACAATGCATAGGCGAATTCTTAAATACTTTGCAAGATCCTGACCTTAATGTAAGAAGAGTCGCTTTAGTAGCTTTTAATTCAGCAGCCCACAACAAACCTTCTCTGATTAGAGATCTTTTAGACAGTATTTTACCTCAACTATATAATGAGACAAATATTAAGGTACAAAATATAATTATTGTTAGATTTTTTTTTTAATTAGCCCTAGTTTTCATACATATTTTTTTTTAAATTTAGTCCTAGGTTTTCTAGATTTTTAATTAGCCCTAGGGATTCCTACATTTTTAATTAGTCAGTTTCCTATATTTTTTAATTAGCCCTAGTTTTCCTACATTTTTAAAACTTAGTCCTAGGGTTTCTAGATTTTTAATTAGCCCTAGTGATTCCTAAATTTTTTAATTAGTCAGTTTTCCTATATTTTTAATTAGCCCTAGTTTCCCTACATTTTTAAAAATTAGTCCTAGGTTTTCTAGATTTTTAATTAGCCCTAGTGATTCCTAGATTTTTAATTAGTCAGTTTCCTATATTTTTAATTAGCCCTAGTTTTCCTACATTTTTTAAAAAATTAGTCCTAGGTTTTCTAGATTTTTAATTAGCCCTAGTGATTCCTAGATTTTTAATTAGTCAGTTTCCTATATTTTTTAATTAGCCCTAGTTTTCCTACATTTTTTAAAAAATTAGTCCTAGGTTTTCTAGATTTTTAATTAGCCCTAGTGATTCCTAGATTTTTTAATTAGTCAGTTTTCCTATATTTTTTAATTAGTCATAGTTTTCCTAATTTTTTTAAATCTACTTAGGCCCTAGGGCTTTTCTTGTTGATACGGGCCATAGCTCTCAACAGTCTCAACACAAAAAGCATTTATTGGCAACCATTTTTGCCTACGTCATGGTATAAGTGTGCAGTTGTAATTTGTACTTGTTTTTTTAGAGAGACCTTATTCGTGAAGTGGAAATGGGTCCATTTAAACATACCGTAGATGATGGTTTGGATATTAGGAAGGCCGCTTTCGAATGCATGTACACTCTTCTGGACTCCTGCTTGGACAAAATAGACATTTTCGATTTTATAAACCATGTAGAATCCGGACTCAAAGATCATTATGACATAAAGATGCTTACCTACCTGATGGTCGCTAGGTTAGCCCAAATATGTCCTGGATTCGTTTTGCAAAGTAGGTCCCGCCGATTAAAGGAATATTAACATGTTTCCATAAAATTGTACCATTTCACTTATAATAATTAATTGATTTTAGGGTTGGACAGATTGATCGAGCCTCTAAGAGTTACTCTTACCTTGAAAGTCAAAGCGAATTCCGTGAAGCAAGAGTACGAGAAACAAGATGAACTGAAGAGATCTGCTATGAGAGCAGTAGCGGCCCTTTTAAGTATCCCCGATGCTGGTAAGTCATGTCGATAATATATTGTAATTGTTTCGTTTTTTTTTCATTTTTTTTCCTATTTTCAGATAAGAATCCGCATTTAAATGAATTTGTGAATCAAATCAAAAATTCGTCGGATTTACAGCCGATATTCGAATCTATACAAAAAGATTCGTCAACTTCACATACCGATTTCTTGATGGATCAAAGTTGAGCTTCATTCGCCGACATAATTAATGAACGTTTCTATTTTTTTCATTGTCTCATTAAGCAGCGTCACGGTTTCGATTTATTTATTGAGTTTTTAGTGTATGTAATTTTTTTTTACTTAGAATACAGTTTCTGCATAAGCATCCTGTTAGCACAGTGCATTTTTGTCAATCTGAATGAAATAATAGTAATTTCCGATGACTTGCTCACGGTATTTAATTTATCAATGATTGTGAATGATTTGAGTTTATGATTTAATGTATCATAATTTCCTTATTAAATGAAATTCAATTGATATTTGTGGTTTTATTGTAATTTTCCTAGTTTTCCTGTTTCCTGTGCATACCCCTGGGATAGATCTCTTTTGTCTTGCAGCACGTAATGCCCTCTTTAGAGTGAATCTTGTAGCTTGCAACGCCCGCTTAAGGGTACCAACATAGTGGAGCGGCGATGCACGCCTCTAAGATTCATCACATAATTTTAAAGGAAGGCGAACATAGTAAAGAGTTGCCGTCCGTAAGATGTGATTAATTTTAGAGAGCGGCGTGCATCGCCTCTTGGCGCGTAGCTCGCCGCTCAACTATGTTTGTAAAGATTATTTCACGGAAAATGGATATAACTTAATGACTGCAGTAAAAGTACCTGTGGCCATCCCATTATTTATGACCGTTTGTTATTATTATGTGGAAAGGACCGGATTGTAATAATTATAATTAAATATAGGCACATCAGGTAGGTTAGGTTGCTTAATTTATATTGTCTTTTACCAAACATTCCTCAGAATAGCGTGATAGTAATGGACAATGCGAGCTATCACAGTCGCCAATTACATAAAGCTCCAAGCTCAAATAATACAAAATTGGAGATTCAGAACTACATGGCGGCGAATGATATATATTTTGAAGAAAGTTATAAAAAAAGTGATCTTTTAGTCACGTAATAACTGTAGAAAATTCGTATATTAGTCTGGATCGTATAATTAATTTTGATGAGGATAGCGATAGCGAAACAGAACTATATAGAATATGACATTATAAATGTAAATAAATATGACTAGTAATATTTAAAAAAAATGTTATTTCATTTGATTACATTAATATAATCATATCATTACTTGTTTTCCTTAGTCCGTCCCTTCATACTTCACTTGTTTATTGCCAAGCTCTTGTCGACACAATGGGACCGACCCAGGAAATCATTAAGTCGTATCCATTTTTCGTGAAACAATCTTTACCATTAGCAACATGAATGGTATTTAGGCGAAATAACTTTTATACTAGCTGTTTTGACACTTTTTAATATAAACATTGAAAACAACATGTTTTGTTGCAGCCCCTTTTTGAAGATTCCTTCAAGCTAGTTTTTAAATTTAACCAATAATTTTATAGCTCAAATATGGCAGAAGCCCGATTATGCTATCGAAATATCCCCTGAACCTGGGTGCTTTTAAACAAACAAATTCATAGGTCAATAAACGTTAAAAACAATCTGCTCTTTTGATTAAATTACGGTAAATATTTACATGAATTACCATATAGGTACCTAAAATAAATAATGCCATTTGTTGTACTTTTTTATTGCTAATTGGTTTCATTTCATGATACAACCCCCCTAATATAGATGTAGGTACGTTAAATCTCCCAGTCCCTAATCCTAGGTATAAACAAAATGATTATCGACATATTTTAAAACATACATCTAATTTGGAATTAAAACAGTACTAGATATTTCTGTATTATCACAATAACCACTTATTTTGATTTTTTATATATTTAGGTAGATTTAATCGTATATTTGGTTCGTGATTTGCATATTTTATCGGTGTTTTGAATTTGACGGGCATTTTAAACCAATTGCGGCTCAGCTTTTGCCTGCCATTTGTCGATTCAGACCTATCAATTTGCGACAACACAATGGTTAACGCATGGGCACATAATAAAACGGAGAGCCACGTACAGTTCGTTTTCACTGACAGATCGTAGGAACGTCGTGGAGGTTCTTATTTACCGGTCCATGTTTTAAGTTTCCGCAACATTAAAGGAAAATGTATATTTTACAACTTTTAGCGGTGTTTTTAGTGGCTTCTTCCGCCCTTGCAAAAGAAGAGGATGTGTTGGATCTCGGGGACAGTGATTTTGACTCGAGACTCGCCGAACATGAGACCGCACTCGTCATGTTTTATGCTCCTTGGTAAGGTTTTTCTTAAGTATTTTTTATCAATGTTCTAGAGACAAGGGATTTCTTTCACAAGTTTAAATCTGTTTGTTCACTTTGGCCCCTTCATTTCGCTGTGAATTGCTTGACTCGAACTACAAAGTCTACTTGCTTCTCGAGATAAGATTTTGGCCCTTTTTTATGCTTTATTAATAGCTGGACAGATTGTTTCTTAGCAGCATCAATATTTCAAAGCTGATACTATTTTTGTGACCCAGAATATAAATAATTAACTTAACATTTTCAAATTTACTATTACGGGTAATAACAGTAGGGAAGACAATGTTGGAATATTGCAGGTGGCAACCACATTAAGTTCATAACATGAACTCCTTATATTTCAATTAATTAAGAAGCTCTTACCATTTACACAGTCAGTGTTGAGAGTTCTATTTTATCAGTACTGAGATGAATGCTATGGGCTTATTTATAACTACAGGAATATGAATAATTTTTTCCCTTAGGTGTGGCCATTGCAAACGCCTGAAACCTGAATATGCCAAAGCAGCTGAAGACCTAATCAGGAATGACCCTCCTGTTGCCTTGGTTAAAGTTGACTGTACCGAAGCTGGTAAAGAAACATGTAATAAGAACTCGGTTAGTGGATACCCAACATTGAAGATCTTCCGTAATGGTGAATACTCACAGGATTATAATGGCCCCCGGGAAGCTAATGGTAAGAGAGTATTATATTTTTTAGGTACTTAGACCATAATGCTTACTAATGGAAGTGAATGTGAAATATTCACCTTTTACAACACACATCAATATGTTTTGCAACTGTATATAAACTACATTTTCTGTTGCTAATTATATTAAATCCTAAATTTGATCACATAATAATAATGTAGCATCATAAAAACTTTGCTTCTGTTTGTTTTACTTTGTTGTTTCAGTAAAGATATATTGTTGTACAGATTATATTCATTTACTATAAAGAGACTTGTTTATAACAGTATTAAAGTATCAAATTGAAAAATTTTAACAACTCATTTTAAGCAGTGGGTTCCTAAGGAAGTTTTTTCTATTAATGTTTTTTAAAACTAGAGCTAATTTTTGTGTATGTTTTTTGAAGGTATTGTAAAGTATATGAAATCTCAAGTTGGTCCAGCCTCCAGAGAACTGAAGTCAGTTGCAGATTTTGACAAATTCTTATCATCTGAAAAGGAATCTGTTATAGTTGGTTTCTTCGAAAAGGAATCTGATCTTAAAGTTGCCTTCCTTAGACTAGCTGACAAACTTAGAGAGAAGGTTCAGTTTGCCCATACATCGTTCAAAGAAGTTTTGGACAAACAAGGTGAAACGTAAGTTAAACTGTTTTTTAGTATTATTTTTGGATTTAACGATTCTCTTCTCTTTTAGTGACGCTGTAGTTTTGTTCCGTCCTGCCCTATTGAAAAACAAATTTGAACCAGATTCTGTAACATACTCGGGACCAGCTGAAAGCAGCGACCTTAACGACTTTGTTACCAAGAACTTGTAAGTCACTTTCTGTGGTTCTTCTAACAGTCCTTGATTTTTTGTTGTTGCCAAACTGTGTAGGTACTAAAACTTTTTTATTTCTAGCTATGGTTTAGCTGGTGTACGTAGATCCGATAACCAACGTGAATTCAACAGCCCTTTGGTTGTCGCTTACTTTGGTGTTGATTATGTTAAGAACCCCAAGGGCACTAACTACTGGCGTAACAGAATTTTGAAGGTAAGTTTGGCTGTTTACAAACATTTATATGGTTTATTATTTTAATGCTGGCTTAAATTTTTAGGTTGCCCAAGAATATGAAGGAAAAGTAAACTTTGCCATTTCTCCCAGCGATGAATTCACTCACGAATTGAATGAATATGGAATTGAATTTGCCCAAGCTGAGAAACCAAAGGTTGCTGCCAAGGATGCCAAGGAAAAGAAATATGTGATGAAAGACGAATTCTCGTAAGTACAATTTTTTTTCTATGAACTGTCGATACTATTTTAAAATATATTCGGCATTATCCCATGCAGGATTATCTTAGCTGTAGATAATCCTGTGCAACAATGCTGATAAAGAAAACTCCTGTTTTATCCTCCAGTTTTTTCCATGTTCATAATTGACTGGGTTGGAAATGCAGGGAACAAAGAAACATGCAGTCATCACAGAGCTTAAAAAAAAAAATTTCGCAAACCCGAAAATATTATTATAATCGGACCTTTTTCAGTATTGAAGCGCTTAAAACCTTCGTCGACGATCTTTTGGCTGAAAATTTAGAGCCTTTTATCAAATCAGAACCTGTCCCAGATAGCCAAGATGGACCAGTCATTGTTGCCGTTGCCAAGAACTTCGAAGAAGTTGTCGTTGACAATGGAAAAGACACCTTGATTGAATTCTACGCTCCCTGGTGTGGCCACTGCAAGAAATTGACCCCAGTTTATGACGAATTGGCAGAAAAAGTACGTTTACACTTACTAGGTTCAAATAGTAATGCTTTACCTCAATTCTAAAATTCAGAATAATGATTACCATTAGCCGAATCATAAGGTAACATATTTTCTTGTAGCTCAAAGATGAAGATGTCGCTATTGTCAAAATGGACGCCACAGCTAATGACGTTCCTCCTACCTATGATGTCCGTGGATTCCCAACTCTGTTCTGGGCTCCCAAAGATAACAAGGCCAGTCCAGTAAGATATGATGTAAGTATTTTTATGTCGCCATTGTACGAATAGAATATAAATATTTTATTAAGAAGAAAATTAAGAAATGGTTGCTATTTAAGTGTATTACTTGCAAGCATATTGAGTTATTGGTGTTATAGTTTAGTGCGACGCAAGGAAGAGTCTTTAAGATAATTTTGACAATTGACAATATTATGATTGACATTTTCATTTCAGGGCGGTCGCGAGGTAGACGATTTTCTCAAGTACATCGCTAAAGAAGCGACCAATGAATTGAAGGGTTGGGATAGAAGTGGAAATCCCAAAGCCGATAAGACTGAATTGTAGATCATTAAGTTTTCTTAGTATTTTTAAATTTTTTATACCAACTTTATCCGTTGGGAGTTTTTAGAGATTCATACTCGAGTTCAACATTTTTCTACCTATGAGTGAAATTCTATTTTTGTATTTAATTTTTTTGTTTCGTTTCATCCATTGACGGCTAATGTCGTTAAAATCTAGGTTTAGGAAATGTCCTAGAAGAGTGGCTTACCTGATCCAGAGAAGTGGATTCTTTTAAAAAGAATATTCACTCACTTCTTTCCCCCCTCCCCCCCTGCATAAAATGAAATGGATTTATAGGCAAAGTCAGTTTTGTATTTTTATAACGTTAAACATTTCGTTTATCCGGTTCCTTAGAAAGAACTTTGTTTCCTTATTGTAAATTTTTCTATAAAAAGTGTAAGAGCCATAGTATTTTGTATCTAGTATCTAGTTAGTAAGTAAGTTTGCATTGCGGTGTGTGTAGTTCTCATAAATAAAAGACATGTCCAAAGGTAGATATAGATCCAAGATAACATGGCTCTCAGTTTGTGTTGTGATGTTACTATTTAATTTGTAATAAATACTTGTTCACTCCAAATGTATATTTTTCCGTTATTCTATTTCCTTTTATTCCTTACCTTACAATTTCCTAAGTCCATAAGCATTTCGGGATATAAGAGGATTGGAACCCTCACTCGGCACACAGTTTAGGCTCGTTTTATCTTCAGTCCTCCACACCATAAACGTATAACATACTAATTAAACGTTTTTGGTCCACACCAAAAAACATATAACTATTGTCCACACGTTTCACTAATGATTGTCCCACCGGCATCGCGATCGAAACCAAACCAAACGCGACATTTTCAAAAATTATCGCAATACAAAGAGACGCGTGCCTCGAGTTTCAATTTTTATTGCAATTGCAATTCGTGTATTGCACTTTGCCTATCCTATAATGAAAGCACAGGTCGGACATAACCTCACATTTTTTGTATAGAAATCTTCCGCAAAGCGATGGGCATTTTTAAGAAATTTAACGAGAAAGTAATATCTTTAGGAGTACGCTTTGTAAGTGGACCAAAAAGAAAATATCCTATTAATCCAGATCATGTAAATCAGCTACCAGGTAAATTATTTAATGTTCAGACCGTTTTTACCTACATTAAATATTAAAGTTTTTAAGTACAAGTCCAGCGACGAATCTTACAAAAGGGTGTTTTCATGGGGCAACGCGGTTACTGGAGCACTAGGCTTTAAGGGGTTACATGAAAAAGAAGCAACATCATTACGTTTTCCCAAACGTTTAACTGTTGGAGAGCGGTTTCAGGTAAAATATTTACTGTTACGCACACATATCGTATGTTGTCACACCTGTACAATACCCCTTTAAATATCACCTACTGTAAATGATGTTAAGCTATATATATAGGTTTATTTCTTGTTGCACAAATTGTGTCCAATATAGTTATTTCTTATTTAGGTTACTACGTGTGCTGCTGGTTTTGGTTTCACAGTATTTGCGATTAACAGTGATACAGATGTTAAACTATATGGCACAGGGTTAAACACAGATTCGCAAATAGGTTTCCATGAAATTAGAACAGGACATCCCTTAGAAGTACTTCTGCATCCTCAACCTATATCGTTACCTTTTAGGTATGTTTCCCCGTGTTTATTTATATTTCAAAACAGGTTATATACAATTAAGTAGTTCATTTGTAGAGATCCAGAAAAATCCAAAATACAAAAATTAGCAGCTGGTAGAGCACATTTATTAGTACTTACAGACGAAGGGGTCTTTACTCTGGGTAATAATGCTTATGGGCAATGCGGAAGAAAGATCATTGAAAACGAAGACTATTCTAGAAGTCATGTAATTCACCATATACCAAATATTGATGGGAAAAGAATTGTCGATGTAGAATGTGGACAAGACCATAGGTAGCATACATTTTAGAACTATTTTTTATTACATTTAAATAAGTAGAAAAGCATTTGTTAAACTCTATTTAGTTTGATTTTAGCTGAAGATGGAACTGTGTATTCCAGCGGATGGGGTGCTGATGGTCAAACAGGCCTTGACCACTTCAGAAATACAGAAAGGTTTACCAAAATATCTGGAGATATAGACAAGGAAAATATCATTAAGTTAGCTTGTAGATCTGATTTTGTTTTGGCTATAAATGGTAATTAAAAAAAAAATTTTTGTTACTTTGGATATGACCTAAATATATGTTATTTTAGATAAAGGTGATGCATTTGGCTGGGGCAATATAGAATATGGTCAGATTTCACTGCCGACTGGAGATCAACAGTTAGCTAAACCTATGTACTTGGATATGTTAGCAAAATTGGGAAAAATTAAAAGCATAGCCAGTGGAGGATCATTTTGTCTAGTTGCTAATGGTAAGTCATTTAAAACTTGTTTTTCGTTACTTTAAAAGATATTACTAATTTATTTAAGCATTGAAAGGAACTATAAGATACTAGGAATTACTTTAAATAAATGTTCGACTTGAGGTTAATAGAAGGATAACTCAATCTTTTTGTAGAACAAGGTGAAGTATTTTCCTGGGGCTTTGGTCTTCTAGGGCTAGGTCCGAATGTTCAGTTGTCAAAGAAGCCTTTACAAATTCCTGATACTCTTTTTGGCAAAAACGACTTTCAACCAGATTGTATGGTAACGGATGTAGTTTGTGGTTTGAACTATGCAGCTGCTATTACAAATTTCGGGGATCTGTATACTTGGGGGCGAAATAAAAATTGTTGTCTAGGACTTGGTAATGAGAAGGATCAATATTTTCCTTTGAAGGTACATTCTTTTCAATCATCCAATTTCTTTTGATGATGCATTTTCTTGTTTTAGGTGTCTTTAGGAGGCCATATAGAAAAAGTGTTTTGTGGAATTGATCATACAATAGCATTATGTAAACCTTTTATTTAAATAAAACCCTCATTTTATAAGAAAATTATTTATAGGCTTATATGAGTGCTACTAAAAGTTAAAAACTAAAAAATTAGATCATTCCCATTCCTTTTGTTTACGAAATTTCTTTTAAAATTTAAGTTTTTGGACCCACAAAAAAATCGATAAAATGCTCGAACTGGTTAGTTTTCCTGGCATAAAGCTAATTTTGGTTCCTAATCCTTACATGCGACAGAGTAGCTGTATCGACAAAACAGCTAGGAATGCTTAGACTCGATCGACAGATACAGGGTGTTCATTTGAAAACTTCCCACCACGGATTTATCGAAAACCACTGATTAAAAGAAAAAACGCCGATAGACGTCAAAAGATTTGCCAAAGGGGACAACTTTTTAACCAAAAACTACTACTACTACACCCCCTTTTACCATATGGCCCCCGGGGTCATCCCCTTAAAAATTTTAAATGACGAGGGGTAGCAAGTAATAGCTTGTTTGAAAGGTCTTTCAAAGTGCTTTATTTTGACGTTCGATTTTTTAAAATCGGTGTTCATTTTCGAGAAAATTAGAAAATTTTTTACCGCCTTCTTTTTATCAACATAGATAACATGGGCGAACTGTTTTTATTCTTATACCTGTTTAGTTTTTTATAGTTGCTAAGGGAAAGAAAGAATTTAATTTGCTGTCAGTTACCTTTGTGACAATCTTGGGATAGTGAAAATTAATTTATTGATTCAGATTTTACTTCCAAAATGGTTTACACACTAGCGGAAAAAGTGGAAATGATTCTAATTTATGGTGCCAAAATCAATGTGCTCGGCAAACTGCCGTTACATTTAACGCCAGACATCCGGAAACTTCGCATAGGTATGTTTTGGACCTTGTTACTAAATTTACTCAAACTGGATCTGTTGCAAATAAAACACGTAATCATCGTAGAGTTTTGGATGAAGCCGCTCAAGTTGAAGTTTTGGGTCATTTTGCCATAAATCCTAATACTTCATTACGCAAAATTGTTGATGCGACTGGTATTTCATTAGGCTCTGTACACACAGTTACTAAATTACATAAATTTCATCCATTCAAAATGAAAATATTGCAAGAGTTAAGGAAAATACCATCAATCCGCTTATCACTGAAACCATTGAAAACCAAATCGAAGACGATGGATACCCTATACTTGATGAGGCTGAAATATATTTCCAGCAAGACGGCGCTCCTCCTCACTATGTTCTTCCGGTTCGGCAATGGATAGACGACGAGTTTCCAGATAAATGGATAGGGCGAAGAGGGCCTATAGAATGGCCTGCTAGATCTCCTGACTTGACGCCATAGACTTTTGAAAACTATTGTGTTCACTCCCCAACCTAACAGTTTAGATGAACTTCGTCAACGCATCACCGAAAGCTGCCATGATCTCCCACAACATATTTTTGAAAATGTCCGTCAGGAATTTGAAAATCGCCTATATCATTGTTTGGCCAATAACGGGCAACATTTTGAACACTTATTAAAATAAAAAGTGATATTTTCGTGTGCTTTTTTTTCTATCTGAACAAATTAAGATAAATAAAGATTTTTCCAATTTTCTCGAAAACGAATCGACCGATTTTAAAAAATCAAACGTCAAAATAAAGCACTTTGAAAGACCTTTCAAACAAGCTATTACTTGCTACCCCTTGTCATTTAAAATTTTTAAGGGGATGACCCCGAGGGCCAGAGGGTAAAAGGGGGTGAGGTAGTTTTTGGTTAAAAAGTTGTCCCCTTTGGCAAATTTTTTGACGTGTCTCGGCGTTTTTTCTTTTAATCAGTGGTTTTCGATAAATCCGTGGTGGGAAGTTTTCAAATGAACACCCTGTATAGGGTGTTGAAACAAGGTCGGTACCCCGGAATAACTTCGGTGGATCGCTTTGCAGCGGAAAATGTCTGGGGAAAAAGTTGTTTGGTTTTGAAGGAGGAATAGTTTGCAATTTAAGCCACCCCCCACCCTCTCAACCCCGGGCGCGGGTTCAAATGGAACCCCATATTTTTTATTGGCGTATCGTATTCTCCGACCAAAAATAAACATCTTTTGTCCGAAATTTTTTTTTATTTGGGCCCATCCTTCACCAATAATAACCATGAAAAAGACAAAATCAGAACCGCGCGAAAAGTTTTATCCCGGAAATACTCGTTTTCTCTGTCTTGTACTAAAAAATGCCCGTGAAAAAAGTTGTTTGTATTCCACGGGTTTGTTCGGGTTTGTTTTTGGTCGGAGAACACGATACGCCAATAAAAAATATGGGGTTCCATTTGAAAATCTTAACTTACCCCCACCCGCGCCCGGGGTTGAGGGGGTGGTTTAAATTGCAAACTATTCCTCCTTCAAAACCAAACAACTTTTTCCCCAGACATTTTCCGCTGCAATGCGATGCACCGGAGTTATTCCGGGGTACCGACCTTTTTCAACACCGTGTATATAAAGAGAAGTATTGAAATTTCTGCATAGATTTAAAAGAAAAACTAAGTTTAACGGTAATTTTGCTTCTAAGAAGAAAAGTAACAACGTTTGTTAATTTCTCGAATTAATAGCCCTTGAAAATAATCTCTCAAAATAATTGCTACTCCTAATTTTGTAGATATTCGTAATTTTTGGTTTTATCACGCTATTTTAACCCTACTCGATGTATCAGTGAGATCAATCCTGGAAGTCCCTACTGTTACAATATTTAGGCACCTACAGTGAGGACGTAAAGTAAGGAATAAATTCATTATCTCGCAAACTACAATTTTTTAAAAAAAATCGCTCGGACCCTTCGATTTTGTTTTTCGAACGCGCATATTCTGACATAAAATGTAGATATACAGGGTGTTGCAAATAAGAGTGACACAAAAATATTTTTTTTCTTAAATAGAACCCACTGTATATTATTGCATGTACGGATTCTTCGGAAAATCCTAAACATTTTTCATGGATATTGGAAAAACAACAGTTCTTAAAATACTGCATACAAATAAATACCATCCTTATAAAATGCAAGTTCTCCAAGAACTTTCGTAAACAGAAATTTCGTAAAAAATATAATTCTTTCCGATGAGTCCACATTTTGCTTGAATGGTGACGTAAATACCCAAAATTATCGATATTGGTCCGATGTAAATCCACACTGGATGAGGGAAGGACACACACAATTTAATCAAAAGATCAATGTGTGGGCTGGCGTTGTCGATGACATGTTGTAGGGCTTTTCTTTTTTGACGGAAATTTAACAGGCGAGAGATACTCGAGTTTTTTAGAACAATAACTTGTTCCAGCCCTGGCCACCCTTTTTCCTGAGTTAGAACGTCCCGATTTGCCACATCATAATGTCTGTTTGCAACAAGATGGTGCTCCCATTTCGCTGTGGGAGTTCGTACATATTTGGACGATACTTTTCCAAACAGGTGGATTGGAAGAGGTGGTTTTATTGAGTGGCCGCCAAGGTCACCCGATTTAACACCACTCGACTTTTTTTATGGGGATACCTTAAGGGAAAAGTATTCAAAAGCCAGCCTGCAAATTTAGATGATTTAAAAGATCGCATCCGGCAAGAAATTCGGCAAATTACACCCCAAATGGTTCGAAATGTTCAGCGAGAATTTGTAGATCGGTTAGGCTATTGTCAGTTGACCAACGGAAGACACTTCGAACATTTACTTTAGAAAAATTATTTTTAAGTTCACCTAACTGTTTTTTCGATAAATAAGACATTTTTAAAATAATTTCTCCATGACTTTTTTCACTTTTCAAATTTTGAATGAGAATAACTCCAAAACGCTTGGGCTAAGGTATAGCACATGCTACATGAAAAATGTTTAGGATTTTCCGAAGAATCCGTACATGCAATAATATACAGTGGGTTCTATTTAAGAAAAAAAATTTTCGTGTCTCTTATTTGCAACACCCTGTATATCTACATTTTATGTCAGAATATGTGCGTTCGAAAAACAAAATCGAAGGGTCCGAGCGATTTTTTTAAAAAATTGTAGTTTGCGAGATAATGAATTTATTACTTACTTTACGTCCTCACTGTATGTGCTTTATTGTTAAAAAATAAAGTTGTTTGTTGAAGTTTAGGGGAGAACAGACAAATAAAACAAAATGGATACATTGGACGTCTTTTATTAAACGTTTTTTTTTGTAATAAATTTGCAATTAAAATAATACTTATATTTTACATTACGTATAAACTAAAATAAAGTAACGGATGATTCCAATGTTTGACATTATTTTAAAAATTTTAACGCTGTTCCGAAAATAATGTCGACTAGAAAGCTGAATACACTAACTTAGTTAGGGAAGTTTTGATTGCAATAAGCAATCTCCACCCCCTCAGCAACCAATAATACGTACAAAGAGTACTAAAAAATTATATCATATCATTGCTTATATGTAATGATCACGAATGTATGGGGTTTACAATTCCCTCTCGATCTTAATCAGTTCAGCGATTCCGTCATACATCTCCTTGACGGCCTCGAATTCAGTGAGACCCATACGTCTCTTGTTGGAAATGTCATAGATACCACCCTCAGCTTCAGTGTGTTCACCACGGGTTCCGCGGACTTGTAAGTTGTATTTGGCAGCTACTTCTTCAAGTTTGGCCATGTTGGCGGCCAATTTTGGTACTTTAATGTGTACAGAGGCGCGAACGGTGGTTCCCAAGTTGGTGGGGCAGAAGGTCAAGAAACCAAGTCTGTCATGATGGGAGAATGGGACGCGCTTTTCAATATCGTTGACGCCAGATACAAGACGACGGTATACTTCTCCCAAGTCACCACCCATCTGCATAGAAATGATACGAAGATGATCTTCTTCGTTGCACCATACCAAGAAAGTCTTGTTATCGTTGTGGAAGATACCACGACCAGAGGGCCAGAAGCGGCAAGCGTTGGCAGCTTGCAAGAATCGGTCACCTTCCTTGAACAAGAAATGGTCATCGATCAATTTTTGTTGAACTTCTTTGCTCATTCCAGTCAATGGGTAGAAGGTACCCTTGAGTTCTCCTTCGAGTCCAGACAAGGTTGTGGAAACTTTCTGTTCCATTTCTTTGTATTGCTCTTCGGTTAAACAGGGATTGAAGGGGTAGCCCTCCATGGATCTACCGCAACGAACACGGGTAGAAACTACGTATTCACTAGCAGGGTCCAAGTTGCCGAATACGCTGACATCACCCCAGTTCTTAGGGGGGTGCTTGTCGTTCCTTCCGAATCCTTTGTGGTAGTCTTCAATGATGGGGTCAAACAAATCGGAGAATACGGTGTAAGATTCAGCGTCAGGGGCGTAGATACCAATACCGGAATCATGATTTTCAAGACCTGAAAGAAAAAGTCTTGTTAAAGCACAGGAATGTCAATTTAAGTTTTCTTATATTTAATATTTTATTAAAATGCTTCACTGGAGGGTACAAATTTGGATAATGTTCTTTGTTTCCTGAATGTAATTTTTGTTTTGTTTCATGTTATTAGTTTTTATTAATTTTTAGAACATATTGGATTTTTTTTGCTTGATGAGGTGTGAATTACTTAGATATAGTGTATTTTTCGGATATTTTCAATTTTTTCTTACCTGATTGGATGACATCCAAGAGTGTGGAGCCAAAAGATGTCTTCTTAGTCTTGAGTTGGTCGAACAGCTCTCTGGTGAGGTATTTTTTCAAGAGGGATTTAGAGTCTGAAGCTTCGAGTTTTTTGAAGCCAGCTTCAAGTTTATCGAGGACTGCGGCGTCAACCATCGTGTCTTTTCTAAAAAATAGAGAATGAACTCGATAAATACGTGTTTTTTTTTGGTTAAACAAATTGTAGATATGGTACAACTCTATAATTTTTCAATTAAGCCAATTATTACAATATTGAAAAATTCCAAAACAATCGAATACCTGTCAGGTCAGGTCCTACTCAGTTTCGTTTTAATATTGCCACTGCATTATTACGAAACAAAAGACATAAAATTAGCTTAAGGGGAGTGTGTTGGTTTTAGCAAAGAAAAAATTGTTTTCTTTTGTGGGCAAAAGTATCAATTTTAATGGGCTTAAAAGGTTAGGTAATTATGATTAAATAATGAGTAAAGATTGTTTCACGAAAATTGGATATAACTTAATGACTGCACTGCAGTCATTAAGTTATATCCAATTTGCAGTCACTGCAGTAAAAGTACCTGTGTCCATCCCATTATTTATGACCGTTTGTTATTATTATGTGGACCGGATTGTAATAATTATAATTAAATATAGGCACATCAGATAGGTTAGGTTGCTTAATTTATATTTAAATATCTTTTTGTGGTAAAATTTGTTAGTTTTTGAGGAATGGTACAAGAATTGTCTTTTACCAAACATTCCTCAGAATAGCGTGATAGTAATGGACAATGCGAGCTATCACAGTCGCCAATTACATAAAGCTCCAAGCTCAAATAATACAAAATTGGAGATTCAGAACTACATGGCGGCGAATGATATATATTTTGAAGAAAGTTATAAAAAAAGTGATCTTTTAGAAGTTTTAAAGACATTTTGTATAAAAAAAGTATATGTTTGTCACACATTGGCAGAAGAAATTGGACATACAGTGCTACGGCTCCCACCCTATTATTGCATTTTTAACCCCATAGAGCATATGTGGCACCAGTTAAAATCACTGGTTAGGTCTGAAAATATTTCTCCGACTTTAAGTTCTAGTGTTGTAGAATTAATACGAAAATGCTTTAATGATATTCCCCCAGGTAGTTGGAAAAATTCAGTCCGCCACGTAATCACTGTAGAAAATTCATATAATAGTCTGGATCGTATAATTAATCCAATTATAATTAATTTTGATGAGGATAGCGATAGCGAAACAGAACTATCTATAGAATGACATTATAAATTTAAATAAATATGACTAGTAATATTTTAAAAAAATGTTATTTCATTTGATTACATTAATATAATCATATCATTACTTGTTCCTTAGTCCGTCCCTTCATACTTCACTTGTTTATTGCCAAGCTCTTGTCGACACAATGGGACCTACCCAGGAAATCATTAAGTCGTATCTATTTTGCGTGAAACAATCTTTACCTAATAGTTAAGATACTACACAAATAATAAATAATGTTTTATTAAATAGTCATACAAATAACCCACCCACCCAAGGAACAATTTTGTTGGAACAATAACGGGGAGAGAAAATTAAATAAGAATTACTGTCTTTGGAAAATAATTTAATATAAAAAAAGAAACTATTTCACCGAAAATTTGATTAGGAATTAAGTATCGGAATCTGTAATTTTTTTGTGCCTTTTTCTGTTTATTATTCTTTGCTATATCCTCCTAATTAAATAGTTTGACTTATTTCCTAAATTAATTGTGTATGCGTATTAAAATCATCTAAGTATCAGTTTTATTACATTACTAAAAGTAGTTGTTGAAATATTATTTTATTAAATATTATGTTCTCAAAAGGAACTCTAAAAGGAGGTATAATTTTGGTTCCGAAATTACCTATAATTTAACGTAATTTCACTTTTTATTATTTTGTAAAGGGCGCAGAATTTTATAAATTACCCGATACACATATATCCCTAAAATTGACGTCAATTATGCTTTAACAAATTTGTATGTGGGTTTACCGGAATATATTTTTTTATAAACGGAGGGTGATATACTAGTAAATTGTACATAACAAATACCAAAATATGGTTTTAATTTGTTTGAATTGTCTTTTAATGCCTTATTTGATCAATATTCGCGATTTCATTCGCAAATTTGTAGTAAAATCATTATTGAAGCTCGGGGTTGGTTCGCTTTTATGGTGATTGTGTTTTACCTATGACATTTTTAAGATGAAAGAAATAAAATTAATTAGAGCCTGCATTTTTACATTCATAATCGCAAATTTTATTATATTACAAGCCATTGAAAATCAAATAAATATCATTTGGTGCAGATTCAAGTATATTACTGATAAAAAAGATTATTTAGGTTTAAGTGGATTTGTTAAATATTAAGATTTACTGCAATTTAAAATACATTTCAAGGTTCAATAATGACGTATACTTGATATAAAAAAAAATAGGTACCTACTGGGTCTATTGCAAGGGTTTTAACATTTGTACCACCAAAACATTTTTTTTACTTCGTTGATATAATTATTATAAAAGCACAGTTGTGGCATATTTTTTACGTAAGACCTTTCACATACCTAGTAAAGCGCATATACTGAACAGTTGTTCAGAGAAGAAAGATAAACTTCAAACTAAACAACTTTAAATAAATCTTCCAGTGTAAAATAATAGGTACCGTTATTTTAATCCCGGAATCTTGACCTTTTTTAGAATTTCATATTTTGCGCAATCATTGAACAATTAATTGTACGAACGACATATCAATTTTTTTAATACAACAAAAGAGTTTGTGAAAGTGTTTAAATTATCAAAATATCTAAAAAATTTTAATTGTAAATTTAGTAGAGAACATTTTTGACAAATATATTTATTTAACAGTTTAATTTTGAGAAAAAATGCGTAACCAAGTAAAGTGGCCTATTAGAAGTATCTCGAGAACTAAATGAGATTTTATTTTGAAAATGTGGCTGTGGCTATAAGAGATGGTTTTCTACGTTTGTAAAATATTTTGGATGCTGCGGTGTTGCCGGATCATACCGAAAGTGGTAGCAACTTCGGAATTTTAAATGCATTACCCTATATATTATATTTTTCTTGGAATCTAGGTAAAAATCTAGAACAGTTTTCTGTATAATATCATATACCTATCTTTAAGAGTTTTTGAATTAATAATAATCTTGTGATTTTTTAGCGCCCTATCGGGACCTGAAAAGAAATTCATATCTTTTTAGCGGTTATAGCTAGAAAGCTGAAATTTTGACAATAGTTTCACAAGACCATCGAAATTTTATAATTTCGAACAGTATTTAATTAGATTTATACAGGGCGTCTCCATAACAATATTTCTGAGGGAGATGAATTATTGCAAAAATCTTCTTTTTTTTAAATGGGACACCCTGTATTTGATATGTTTTGCTAATGGAGGATCGAATTTTCTATCTAATTATATTAAGTGTTCCTATACCTATCTTCAATATTTTCGGACTTATAGCGAAATTTAAAAATTATCTTATAAAAATATATTTTTTGGTAGTGTGATCGGCTGTGGAATGGATTCATAGAAACAAAATAATGAAAAATCCATTTGACGTTATGTCTGTGTTATTGTAATAATAATGGCTAATTCACATTATTCGAGCTTAGATATTTTAAGTTTATTTTATATTCATGTTGAGTGTGGTGGAGTTTTATCTAGAACTTGCAGAAATTTTAACGAACTTCATCTTGATGCAGCTCCTACGACTCCCAAAAAGTTGATTGGCCGAGGAAATCCATGGAAATGACCCCAAGGTCTCCGGATCTTACCCCCCTAGATTTTTATAGGGTAGGATTAAAGAAATAGTATACAAGACACCCGTCACAACAAGGGTAGATTTAGAAAATCGAGTAAGAACAGCTCTGGGGTCTCTAGTAGGGTAGAAATGAAAATGGTGACAAATGACCATGTTATCACCACAATTCATGAATGTTTAAGAGCCAGCCATTTAGTTATTAGTTATTTTATTGGTGTTGTTGCGTAATTTTGATTTTGTTTATTTATTTATTAATAAATTGTATATGTTAACTATTTTTTTACAACAACACAGACATAACGTCAAATTGATTTTTCATTATTTTGTTTCTATGAATCCATTCCACAGCCAATCACACTACCAAAAAATATATTTTTATAAGATAATTTTTAAATTTCGCTATAAGTCCGAAAATATTAAAGATAGCTATAGGAACACTTAATATCATTAGATAGAAAATTCGATCCTCCATTAGCAAAACATATCAAATATATATATATCAGTTCTATTTAAAAAAAAAGAAGATTTTTGCAATAATTCATCTCTTGTGAAACTATTGTCAAAATTTCAGCTTTCTAGCTATAACCGCAAAAAGATATAATTTTCTTTTCAGGTCCCTATAAGGCGCTAAAAAATCACAAGATTATTTATAATTCAAAAACTCTTAAAGATAGGTATATGATATTATACAGAAAACTGTTCTAGATTTTTACCTAGATTCCAAGACAAATATAATATATAGGGTAATGCATTTAAAATTCCGAAGTTGCTACCACTTTCGGTATGATCCGGCAACACCGCAGCATCCAAAATATTTTATAAACGTAGAAAACCATCTCTTATAGCCACAGCCAAATTTTCAAAATAAAATTTCATTTAGTTCTCGAGATACTTGTAATAGGCCACTTTACTTGGTGCACCCTGTATTATGAAAATATACTTGGCGGTAAAGTACGTAATATGGTATAAGAATAATTACATTTTTATAAAAACACACGTATAAAATATAAACAACAACTTAAAAGTCTATACTCAATGCAAATAACTAACATATTATAGTTTGAAATAAAATAAGTACCGCGCCAGGTATTTATTTCCCTGCATTGTAACATCCTGTTTTTTCCCGTAAAAGCCAAACATACTAAAAACGTATTTTGTTCTGTACAAAAAGACTTCATGCTAAACACTAGAAATACCCTGTAATTTTATGTTATATAGTCATAAATAAAACAATCTACTTGCGGAGATGTAATGCAAAACACCGGCCGGCTATTATTGTATGTATACAACAAAGGAAAAGCAAAAATAACATAATAATAATGCGTACTTAATGTATATAGCCAAGAGACAGGTAACACAACATATAGAGAAGCTTCCACATAAATCCAGGCGCGCCCCGTGGACATCGTGCTATTAACCCATGCATGAGACATCAACAGGATACGAATAGTACAAACCCGATATCATCCTCTTTTTTTGGTTCTTTAGCGGTATTTTCCTTAGATGCGCACCCTCCCATTTTGAAAATCGAACTAGCTATATGAAAAACACTGAAACAACACTATAACTAAATGGATGGAACAGCTATCCGGCATGGGGTTGTGACGACGCCCTTCTATATAAGGCGCTTCGGGTCTAAGGACACCCTGCTACCGCCTAAAACCGACTTTTCGTTTGACTGAATCGTACTTTCACAAACGGGGCGCAGTTTTGTACAAATCGATAGACGCATTTTCGGCGCGTGTCGGCGACCAATAGGATTGCGTGTCTGTGACAGCCGTTACGAAAACACTCGACTTGACCACCCTTCAATTTGTTTTGCAATCTACTCCCCTCCTTTTTTGTCGCGATCGGTTCGCGAAACGATACCGATTCAATTAAACGAGTATTAATTAATCACTTTTTAAAGTTACCTCCTCTCTCTTTCTAATCGAACGCTGGGAAAGTTTTAAATACCGCGCCTGGATTTACCTGAAACCGAAATAATGCTTTTACCCAATTTGCTTTCATCATTTTTTTACTTTTCAATCTTTATATTAGCCAGGACGTCAGTGGCATGTAAACGGTTGTTTTAAATCAAAAAGACATTCCATTTTTAATCTAACTTGCTTAAAAATGGCGGTTTCGCATCTTAGAAGAAATGCGTGTCATAATTTGAAATATTGTATCAATATTTGAACAAGAAATGCGAGATTTTGTCACTACTTTGCAAGCAGTGTAATTTTTTTATTTATAACCGGCCTTAAGAGGAAAAAATTATATTTTAATAACATATTTTCTCAACTGTGCCTACAAAAACAAAAAATGCCCATATGACACCTTAAGAGAAATGCGAGTCATGGTTTTAAAAATTGTATAAAAAGCATTTTATTCCTAAAGAATATAAGTATGTGTTTATGGCAAGGATTTGACGCGACAAGGCGCTTGTTTAAGATATGATTGAGGAAGGTATACTTGAATGCATATCACGTCACGCAGTTTTTTAATTGTAATGGTGCAAATTTCAAGTGACCAATTAATTAATGAAAACGACGAAAGCCAATTTATTTAACTACTTATAATCTATATCAAAATATAAGTTTGCAAGTAAAATACTCTTTTCTTCCTAAAAGTTGACAAATATAACTTTTAAGACTTTATTTTTTTATTACTATTCTCTGCTCATAAACAAAACCACGTTTTATTTGATTCCAAATTTTAAAATTGCCTCCGGGATTTCGCCTAAATGTTATTTAAATAACCCGTATACGCTCCACAATTTTTTTAAAGGAACTTTTGTATATTTTTACAGCGTCTTAATCGAGCTATTCACAGTCATGTTAAAATAAACATTTTATTTAAGTTTGCTGTACTGAAACCTCAATTAATGAAAATCAGTCAGTTGATTAGGTAAATTAAACTGTTTACTTTTCTTTGTTTTAAATGTATAACTGCTAAAAGATTAATATATTTTTTTGCTGAACCTTTAAAAAATTTTCCGCTGTCAAGTTTGTTCTGCTTCGGTATGTTAGATGTTTCGCCAAAAATGTCGTTGTGCTATAGCTGTTGTGTCAATGCGAGATTGTCTATTATATTCTCTAAACGTTAAACAATTTGAATTTATATAACTTTTATGTGAAAATAAAATATTTTTACTCCTTTAGATCGACTAGCAAATAAAAAATTTATTAAAATTTTTTTTTATTGTGTCATAAGTGCATCCTAAATAGCAACGAGCTATAACGTTGCCATGTTCATACATCCTTTTTGAGATAGTAAACATATTTTACGATTATAGGTGTAATAATCATGCAAATAAATAAATTTTACAAGCAGACATAGTATCGATGGGGTGATAAAAATTTTAAGGCGCAGTTATGACTCTGACGATTTATAAAGAGTATTAAGTTATTACGTTATGGGCTTTTAGGTCTCACAGTTAATTTGCGCAATATGCAAGGATTATATTTGTTGCTTTATTACGTTCGGTTGATTTGGCAGTAAATGGGGATTGTCTGTCTAATTTTTACATGCATTACGTCTGAAAATTTGGCATTTTTGTGTTCTTTAGGTATAATTATAAAGGAAATAATGTTACCTACCTAGAGATGTAACCTATGTAACATTATTTTCCCCAACATTTAGACATTATTTTTTCTTGATTTATGTAAAGAACACAAAAATGCCAAAGTTTGCGATGTTTCAGGACGATCGATATAATATGTCAAACGTAATCCCGAAGAAATGGGAGTACGAGACAAAATTGCCGAAGTGAAGATATTATACGGGGTGTAAATTTGAAAAATTCCCACTCTTTAATACACTTCCTTCCTTTATTTCCACTAAATAATACTAAAAATCGGAAAGACATGTCAATTTTATTATGAAGGGGGACGCTCTTAAAGAATATTTGCAGCCTTCGTGGTTTAACCTACGCACCCCTACTCATTCTACTAAAAGAGGAATCAACACTAATGTTGTTTTAAATCTCATCTCATCCACCCCCCCCCCCCCCCCCCCCCATTCCCATTTAAGATTTTAAGGGTAACATCTACCCCTCCCATGAGGTTAAACCACTAAGACTGCAAAAGCGAACTCCTCCCAATAAACTTGACGTGTTTTTCCGATATTTAATGTTATTTACCGGAAGCGCGAGATCTTAAGGGTGGGAAGTTTTCAAATTAACACCCTGTATACATGTCCATCTGTTACATCAGCGAATGTATGTACAGCGAAACCGCCGATATATGAAAGTAATCTCCTAAAGCCGCATTTAATATCTATTCGTGTGAAGAACAATTTTATTAGGGGTTGAATATAACGAATCGGCTATTCGCAAGTATATATAAGTGATTATAAAAGTTTGATTCGGTAATAGGGATAAACTCACCCTATCTCGTCGTCACCCTTAAAATATTGTTTTAAATAACAGCAAATCGATAGGGGGTAGATGCATGCGCCGTCACAATATAACATGACGGTAGCTTAGTTTAGGGTAAACCGGAATTAAGGAAAAATAATTGTTTTTCACTAGAAAGTTTTCTTCCTTAGAATGGATTTTTTTAACCAATTTTTTTTATTTAAAATTTAGCGTTTGTTGCGTTTAGTTTTTTAGATAACCTTAACTATAATTAATCAGAGAAATATGCCGTTAAATCATTTTTTTTTATCCATTAAAAGTGTTTTAGATATCATTCTCGACACTTTTATAGGGTATCTTCGTAATTGTTAGTGCTATCAAAAAAGTAATGTAGGTGCCATGTGCTGTTTTTGGCTCAAACTTAAAATGGTAAAATCAAAATTTGAAAATTTTCGTTCGCTTAAGAGATACGGGGGGAAATCAAAAAATTGATATTTTCAAAATTAACCTATATTTTCTTAGTTAAAAGAGATACAGAAAAATGTTTTATACAGAAGTTTCTTTATATTGATTGTTGAATAATCTGCCGTTTTTAGAATTAGTATACGGAGTCAGGTAAAAAAATTATCGGACCCAACCTCATTTTTTTAAATGGATCACCCTGTATATTTTAATCTAAAAAGATACTATTTTAAATTCTCCTTTCAAATATATAACACACCATGGATGATATTGATTTCCTAGGCGATTTATTTCAACTTTATTACTTTGAAACGAAATAAAAGATTCAGATTAAGGTAAAAAATAACGGGAATCATCGCAAATGTTCGGAATATGTCCTTAAATGGTTACCGTCCTTCCGGATAGTGAACAAAATATAAATTTTTTGCGCCATTTTTTCGTTTTTTCCACTTTCAATATAAACTGATATCAGTAAAATGTTGATAGGTCATTTTCGCAAATGAATATGTAAAAATGAACTTGACGTCAAATGTTAATAGTCATCAACATGGTTGTTTCTAGGATATTACCTTTTGTTTCATGGTCTACTGTCGTTTAAAGTTTAATAAATCGCCTAGGAAACCAATATCATCCATGGTATGTTATATATTTGAATGGAGAATTTAAAAGAGTATCATTTTAGATTAAAAAAATGAGGTTAGGTCTGATAACTTTTTACCTGACCCCGTATACTTGTTCTGAAAACGGCAGATTATTCAGCAATCAATATAAAGAAACTTCTGTATAAAACATTGTCCTGTATCTCTTTTAACTAAGAAAATATAGTGTAATTTTGAAATTGTCAATTTTTTGATTTTCCCCCGTATCTCTTAAGCGAGCGAAAATTTTCAAATTTTGATTTTACCATTTTAAGTTTGACCCAAAAAGAGCACATGACACCTACATTACTTTTCGAAAGTGGGACACCCTGTACAACCAGTTCTTCTATTAGGTACATTTAATTTTTGTAATTCAGAAAACTTGCACGTACCAAGATTATTACCGCCCTCTTTGGTCGCGATATGAAACCAATGTGCAAATATATACTTTTGGCTTCGGAGGACAAGCACTTTTCCTCTGAGGGTTTGCCCGAGTATTGATTTTAAATGCTTTATGACTATGGTATGGATTTCCGAAACGGTATGAAAAAATTAAACTATGATATGGATTTTCTTATCTAGAATTTGATTCGTCAATAAGGAACTGCAGTTAAAATGTTACAAAAGGGATCAATATAGTCACGTGTACTTAGCGAAACCAAAGACATTATAGAGTTTATTCGGGATTGTTCTGGTTTTACAAATAGAGCAATTAAATTAAATTAAAAATTGAAATTTAATGATAATTTTCATAAAGACGTGCCAGCGGCTTATTAAGTATATATTGACAGTCGGCGTTCTATCACATACTAAAATATTCGTTTTTGTCAATAAAATACGTTTATAAAACTATATTGACACTAGCAATACCGAAAATATAATTCTGCCAATATCTTTGAGAGTAAATGTAAATAATGCCGGTTGATGAATGTTTATAATACAGTGTAAAACCTGGAAAACCCATAATACCTTACAGTCCTGCGAATATACATACTAACTCTTATGCACCTATATATGACTATTTACTTATTCATTAGCAATGTTCCAAGACAGTATTTACTTAATTTTTTATCATTTGTTAGCACAAGACATAATATAATTAGATACGTTAAAGAAATGGTTTAAAAATACTTCTCGGGTCTCTTCTTCTAGATATTCAATCTTGTTATATAAATTTATTTTTATTTAAATAGTCTGCCCCAGCATTCAAATGATATAAACAAGAGCTTCCGACTACAGAAATAACTCTCCAAAATCATATTAAATTGTATGACTGCTAATGACTGCATTTCTATCTTCTATTTTTAAGACATTTATAAATAGAAAAAGGTGGATAATGAACTGCATTTATTTTTTTCGTTTTGGTGTCTGGAAGACACCTTCTAAAAATACAGATTGCCTCATAAGATATATCGAATGGTTTTGACTGACTTCTTATGCATTTCTTTTGCGATTACTTCTTTTTTTTTAAATTTGTTCTATGTTTTTGGAAAGTGTATTTATTGTCATATTTTAAGCCAAATGATTTGTTGCCTGGATGACATGTTAAATTCAGTAGTCGCTAGAGGTCGATTGGAGATACTCACTCACCAGTTAAAACATTCCATTTTCAGGAAATAACAAACTTGACTAATAAATTGACCTTCAGTGTATATCTTTATTAATTTCTATTCCATGATTTTTATTTTTCTAGTCTCCACATCTCGTTAGATGAATAACTTTTTTTTTATATTAAATTATGTAACTTTTATAAACCTTAAATTATATTTGTTTTATTTTAGTGGATTGATAAAAGATCTTAAAAAGGGTACTTGTACATAATTTCTAAGATGTACACGTGTAAAATTTTATGTCACCTTGGTCTTTTGATGAAATTACAAGGGATTATAGGCAGTTTTCAAAATTTTGATTCCTTGAACTTTGAAAGAACATGTGGATTTAACAAATTTATGAAGTTTAAAATTTACTTTTATTTTTGATGTGCCCAGCAAAGTTCTAATACATCTAAAATAATCAAAATTATATAAAAATTTGATTCAATAACAGCAAAATCAACATAAAAAAATCGAACACATCAAACCAATCAGTTCGTAAGACCCATGAAAATGTAACCTGTCCCTAATTAATTTTTGTGAAAGATACTAATTTTTAAAGCAAAAGTACTTTTTAATAGTACGTTGTGTGCTCTTTTTTTGAAATAATTAATTGATATAAAAATTTAAAATTATACGCTGTTAAAAAATTTAAATAATTTTGGGCCATGCAAATTAGTTTGGTTTTGTTATCGTTGCATTTATTTTTAAATTTGTTGGTTTACCTAAATTATTTATATTTAAATAGTTATTTCATAAATAAAGGACAAAACCGCAGTTTCATTGTTAGTTGATTACTAATTAGATAACTAACCAATAAAACCAATGTATACACCTTAGCTAATTACAAAAATATTATGACGATTGGGTTTGTTCGAAGACGAAAACTGAATTATTTAAAAAAGGAGTATTAATTAATATGGCGATTAAGATGCCTGATTTATTACTACGCTATGTTGCGTTTATATAAATATTAAAGTTAAACAACGTTTATGATATAATGTGCCTGAAACTTCAACGTTTTTTGCGGCCTCAGCTTATTTTCTTTTCAGAATTTATGAGTAATTATAGGTGTAGGTTTGCTTTAAAATATGCCTTTTTAAACGTTAAAAAAGAGTTGTTTCATTTCGGTATCCTATAGTGATTTGTTTAGTTTATGAGTATTGAGAGTCCCCTGTAATGAGTTCATTCGTAATAACAAAAATAACCATTTCTAGATTTAGTAAGCTTACACTTGTTTATATAACAATATGCTGAATATTGGTTTTTAGTTTCTCCGAAGTTAAACGGCTATCGAGAGCCGCCAGTCTTTAATCATAAGTCTAACTCTTAAGTTGACATTCCACTGTTATAGAGGACGTGAATAAAAACAATATTAAAAGTACAATTCTCTTTTAATGTGATTGATCTACCCATAACTCCCAATAGGTTATGGGCCCAGATTAACGCTGTGGATTAAAGTGAAAAGTGGTGCTTTTATATAGTGTCTAATTAATTTCATAAGTGACTTTAAGATGGAACGCGCAAAGCAAGTGAGACGAGCGATAAAACAATTTAACGGGGAGCATTATTCTATTTGGAAATTTAGAATCAAAGCTTTAATAGCTGAGGAAGGAGCTCTTCAAGTGTTGAACGAAAATCCACCGGACGATCAAAATGATAATTGGAGGAAAATGGAAATGTGTGCAAAAGGTTACATCATCGAATACCTAAGTGACACAATGATCGGAATAATTAAAGAAGAAGACACTGCTAGAGACATATTACAGAAGCTGGATGAAATTTATGAACGAAAAAGTTTGGCTACCCAACTGGCCGTCCAAAAGAAACTTTTGAGTTTCAAGCTTGAGGCAGGAATTCCGCTACTTGAGCATTTAATAAAATTCGATGAAATGCTGATTGAGTTAACAGCAGCTGGTGCATCACTAACAGAAATGGGTAAAGTTGCTCATCTCTTATTAACTTTACCAACTTCATACAATGGCATTGTAACAGCAATTCAAACATTGTACGAGGACAATCTTACTCTGGCATTCGTAAAAACACGTTTACTCGATCACGAAACAAATTTAAAACATGAAGTAAACGATACAAGTTCCAAAATACTCCACATGGAAACTAATCAAGGAAGAACTACATCACAACAAACCGGAAAGCAATATAAAAATAGTTTCTCAGGCTCATCGCATCATTTTCAAAGAAGAAAATATTTTAAACCACATAAGCACTACAATAAATATAGAAAACAAAACTATCATTATAAAAAATGTGATTATTGTGGCAGATCTAATCACCTTAAAAGAGACTGTAATTTTTACAAGAAGACTCAAAATAATCACAGGACTCTCCAAAGTATCCACATAGCCCAGAATGAACAACAGCAAAATGAGCAACAGAGTTTCGCTTTTATGCTGAACAGTATAAATCAACAAAAGGAACAATTCAACTCCAACAAAGAGATTTCTTTTATATTGGATTCTGGAGCCACCGACCATATCATAAATGACCAATCTTATTTTTCATCATCTCAAATTTTGGCAACCCCAATCAACATATCAGTTGCGAAAAATAACACTTTTATAACGTCATCTCTAAAAGGGAAGATAGACGTTGTCAGCAGCCTAGGAGTCCAAGGAACATTGGAAAATGTTTTGTATGCCCCTGAAGTACCGTACAACCTACTATCCGTGAGACGAATCCAGGAGGCTGGAATGGCTGTTCTTTTCAAGGAGACGGGTGAAGTATTGATTCAAAATAGTGGTAAGACGGTAATAAAGGGTAAGTCTCGAAATAATTTAATTAACATAAAATTTAAATTATTTAAAAATTTAAATAGCTCTGAACATAATCAAATAAACGCTGACATTTTTAAAATCTGGCATGAACGTTTGGGTCATATTGGCAACAATAAATTTTTAGAAATTAAAAACAAATCATTGGTACAAAACAGCAGTCAGTTAAAGGAAATAAATCCGATAAATGCTTTATGTGAAGCTTGTATCTATGGAAAACAAGCACGTTTACCTTTTGCTAAAAAGAAAGATAAATCTCATATTCAAAAACCCTTATATATCATTCACACTGATATTTGCGGGCCGATTAGCCCTCCAACAATAGATAATAAAAATTATTTTATAACATTTATCGATGAATTTACTCATTATACTGTTTCATATTTATTAACGTATAAATCTGAGACTTTTAAAGTTTTCAAAGACTATGTAACAAAAGCTGAAGTCCTTTTAAATTCAAAGGTTGTCAATTTATATTGTGACAATGGGCGAGAATACTTATCAATTGAAATGAAGACCTTTTGTGTTGATAAGGGAATTTAATATCACCTTACTGTGCCATACACTCCACAACAAAATTCAGTAGCAGAAAGAATGAACAGAACACTAACAGAAAAAGCAAGGTCCATGATACACGGTGCTGAATTAAATAAATGTTTTTGGGGTGAGGCTATTTTAACAGCAACATATCTTTTAAATTTGTCTCCAACAAACGCACTTTCTCAAAATAACACGCCTTTTGAACTGTGGCATAATAAAAAGCCTAAATTGGATCATTTAAAATTTTTTGGTTGCACTGCATTTATTCACAATAAAAACCGAAAAGATAAATTTGAAAAGAAATCCTTTAAAGGCATAATGATTGGGTATGAACCTAATGGTTATAAAATATTCGTTTCTGAAACAAATAGATTTGTAACAGCACGTGACATAATATTTGATGAAATAAATTTTAAAATGTCTAGACCTAAATTAGAGTTTGGTGAAAGTGTTGCTAAAAATCCTGAAGAGATTCAAGATTTAAAAACTGATAATAAATTGGTATTTAACTATCCAACGAATAAGGAACTACAGCCTACTGAAACCAATAACATAAATCAGTCAGAATCTGAGACTCCAGTTTTAACTGAACTCAGAAGCAACACTAGAATTCAATCTGAGACTCCAGTTTCATCTGAACTCAGAAATAACGCTACAATTCAATCTGAGACTCCAGGTTCATCTGAACTCAGAAGTAACACCAAACTTAAATCTGGGACTCCAGTTTTGACTGAACTCAGACGTAGCGAAAGAATAAAACATAATCCTAAAATATCATACAATGAAAATGATATCGAAATTTTGTCATGTGCTGCTACATCTCTTTTAAAAATTCCTTCTTGTTATCAAGAACTAAATGAACGGGATGATAAAGCGAAATGGTACGAAGCAATAAATAACGAAATTAATTCTCTATTACAAAATAATACATGGACTATAGTACCTAAACCCATAAATAAAAACATCGTAAATTGTAAATGGGTATTTAATATAAAGAACGACGAATACGGAAACCCAACAAAATATAAAGCGCGATTAGTCGCAAAAGGTTTTACTCAGCAATATTTAATTGATTACGATGAAACTTTTGCGCCGGTAGCGCGTATAGCAACTTTAAGAATTCTTTTGGCCTTAGCAAACCAATTCAATTTAAATATCCACCAAATGGATGTCAAAACAGCATTTTTAAATGGTATCTTAAAAGAAGAAATATATATGTCGGTTCCCGAAGGTTTACAAATTAATAAACAAAATATTGTGTGTAAATTAAACAAATCTTTGTATGGCTTAAGACAATCGGCAAAATGCTGGTTTCAGCGTTTTGACGAAGTTTTAAAACAACATGATTTTAAAAGCTCCGCCGGCGATCGATGTTTATATTTCTTAAATAAAGGTCATATTACAGAAAATATATACGTTATTTTGTACGTTGACGATTTAGTTATAGTTACTGGTAACATGAATACGATGTCAAGTTTTAAAAATTATTTAATGAAGCAATTTAAAATGGTTGATTTAAATGAAATAAAATTCTTTTTGGGAATCAAAATTCAAAGAAACGAAACCGAAATATCTTTAGATCAGAGTGCCTATTTAAAAACAGTAATAAATAAATTCAATATGAGTGAGTGTAATAAAGTAAATATGCCACTTCAACTTAAACTAAATTATAATGAGTTAAAATCTGATGAGTATTACGAAGCGCCTTGTCGTAATGTACTTGGTTGTTTACTTTATGCTACTTTATGCACTCGTCCCGATTTATGCACTGCTGTGAATTTATTGAGCAGGTATCAAACTAAAAACAATAAAGAACTATGGCAATGTCTGAAAAGAGTTTTACGATATATTAAAGGTACAATTGATCTAAAGCTAATTTTTAAACGGAATGCAAATTATAATAATACATTAATTGGCTATGTAGATGCAGACTGGGGAAGTAATGAGATCGATCGGAAAAGTACTACAGGATATTTGTTTAAATTATTTGAATCTTGTTTAATTTGCTGGAATACAAAAAGACAAAATCCTGTTGCTACTTCTTCCACAGAAGCAGAATATATGGCTCTTTTTGAAGGAGTCAAAGAAAGTTTATGGTTGAAATCTTTATTAATAAGCATTAAAGTAATTAACGAAAATGAACAAATAACAATATATGAAGACAACAATAGTTGTATATCAATAGCAAATAATCCTGTAGATCACAAACGATCGAAACATATTGACATCAAATATCATTTTACCAGAGAACAAATAGAAAATAAGTCAATTAATTTAAAATATTTATGTACAGGAAAACATTTGGCAGATATCCTCACCAAGCCTCTTCCTGCTCCGAGGTTTCAAGAACTTCGTTTCCAGCTTGGAATGGAAACACAATTGTCGAAAAATAATAACATAAATTAAGTAGCTAGGTCTGATCAGGTTTTTTTGAAAAGGGGTTTTTCCTGATCCTATGCAACAAATGTTGGACCATAAATAGTTCCCCAAGATACAAAAGATATACAAGATATAAAAGATACAAATATACAAAAGATATTGTTTTTAGTCCTCCATAAGATAAGTTTTAAAAATGAAATTAATTAAGGAAATAAAGATACGTTTATTTTTGAGGGGGAGTATTGAGAGTCCCCTGTAATGAGTTCATTCGTAATAACAAAAATAACCATTTCTAGATTTAGTAAGCTTACACTTGTTTATATAACAATATGCTGAATATTGGTTTTTAGTTTCTCCGAAGTTAAACGGCTATCGAGAGCCGCCAGTCTTTAATCATAAGTCTAACTCTTAAGTTGACATTCCACTGTTATAGAGGACGTGAATAAAAACAATATTAAAAGTACAATTCTCTTTTAATGTGATTGATCTACCCATAACTCCCAATAATGAGTAATTCCATGGACATATCTGTACAAATTATGCTGTATTGTTAGTATGTGGTTGTTAAAAAGTCATAAAATTATCTAACACGAGTGTTTAATACTTGAGTTTAGTCACTTTATGATCGTATGTCCGTTAGTACTTTACAATTTATTAATTGTCGCGAAAATTGTCACGTAGGCACCTTTTCGTCATCGCTGTACCTTTCTGATAAGCAAAAAATAAATTCAATTCAAGCGCTTATTTATTCAATGGGTGTCGATTGTCGATTAGGATTACAAGACTTGAAGATTAAAATTGACGGGATATTTCTCAGATTATTAACGTGTTAAGGCCAAGGAAATAAGTGAATCACTAATAAAAATCCTTCCAGAGTTTTTATTAAATAATTGGTGCCTATATTAGTGTTATTGCTCATAATGAAAATCGTCCGCCCGTCTAAAGTTCAAGCGCAATTTACTAATCCCGCGTCGAGGGTTACGTAAGGGAATTTCGATTTTTCAAGTTCAGAATGTGTCTAGGACCGGAAAAAAATGGTTTTTATTGCGAAAAATTGGATTTTAAAAGGGCCCATGTGGTTATTTCGATTCGAATCTAGAAAATCAGCTGATAAGGCGGCGCGAAAGATATGGAAAGCAACAAAAAGGAATTAAAATGGTTGATTTTGATATAAAACCGAAGGTAAAACGAAAGGTTACAAACAAATAACCCATAAGGTGAAAAATAGCTAATTAAAAAAATATTTATCGGAAAAAATTTAAAAAAAAAATTTCTAAAAGCAAATCATAATAAAAAGCTTACTTACATTTGAACACACAAAACAGAAAAGCGCTTAAACAAACGAAAAATGATAATAGGTTAAACTCAAGTGTCTACCTTAGAGAACTCCTTTAAACTTTGAAACACACTCCACCAGGATTGAACCCACTGTGGCTCTGAATAGGAGCACTCTGTGTAGATTAGCTCCTGGTGCCAACCCCACTCTACCCTATGACGTCAGATGTAATTCACCAATCGTTATTTTTTACGTATTTCTATTAGAAATTTTTAAATATATCGAATTTTTGTTTGATTTTGCCGGTCATGGGTGAAATTATTTTTAATTTTTACAATATTCCCGGCGAATTTTCTTTCATTTCGTCCGTGCGCCCGGGATTTGCAGTTTCTATTGTTATCTAGAATGATAAATGCGATAAAATCCATTTGTTTTATTAAATTTATGAAACTTTTATCTTAGAAAATGAGTTTCTATTTTTGTAGGACAGCCGTCCCGTTAGTTTCCTGGAGCCTTCTATCGATTAAACTGTGTCTCGTAAAGGTTACCGGTTTCCTCAAAAGGGTTGGAATCAGGTTCATTTTTTGGCTCATTATTAATAAAATATTTGCAAAACAGATTAGCAAAAAAGGTTTAATGATTTACACAGACAGACAGACAGACACACCCATTTTTGTTAATCCGTTTTTAAAAAGTTCTGTTGTGTCTCGTGATGAAGACCCGACATTTATGTATTTTTTACGAGAGAAAAGGATGGATCGAAACAGATTAACGATTTTTTTTTATATCTGCGGACGTACATATACCGATAGTTTCAGAAGTTTCATAAAATAATTATAACTTTGTTATTTTAAAAGCGAAAATAAATAATACAGTCAGTGGCGTGGCCAGGGTTTGGTGGCGGGAGGGGGCGAAGTCCTTGTGGTCCGCCTATATTTTTAAATGCATATTTTGTCATATTGTTCTTAGGTATTTAAAAAAAAGCTTTTTTATTTTACAGACTTTGTGATTTGATTTTTTCGGCAGTCTGTGCTTTGTTAGATATTTAAGTAGTGATGGGGCGAAGGGGTGCAAGCCCAAGGGGGGGTTGTGTGACAATTATAAATTAATTAGACATTGGTGTATTTTTTATGAGGCTACAAAATGGAACTACTAGGAAAACATTTTTCGGGGTTCTTTAGAAGAATTGAAATTATTTGTGCTTTAGGAATAAAAATATAAAAGTAAATACATAATTTTTTAAAATTACGTAGCATCTATGTATTTACTCGATTATGTATGTAAATTACATAGGACTTTCTTTTGGATGGGTGTAAATTTAAAGAAATAAACATTTTTTTTTAAATGGGTTGTCGGTACTGTAACATTTAAGTAAGATTATGGCACAATTGTTCTTTCTTCAATAGCACAAGAAGACAATCTGCAAAATTTTTCTCGAGAAGTAATTTTCTTACGTTACTTACGAATTAATATACAGAGTACATCAAAAATATCGTACATATTTTAATAAGAATAGTAAAAATCATTTTTTTTATCTTTGACATTGCCTTAAGCAAAACATGTGCAAGCTCAAATTCGAAATATGTAGTTTATATACAGTGCATTCAAAGTACCTATTGCATAAGTTCGATTGCAATTTTTGACATTTTTGATTATAAGCAGAACAATGGTTTATTCGCAAGTTGGTTATTTTCCAAAATCCAGCCAAGTCCGAGGATTTATATTTAGATGTTTTGTCAACCTGTTTCTAGGCAAAATTTAAAAATATTATCGATTTGTTTTTTTCATCTGATAAAATGATAAAAATAGGTACTCGAAAATTGCGAAGTGGTCTTCTGTGGCAACGTCTGATTGGTACACAAATAAATAAATTTTATATTTTAATAATGAAAATTTTAGGTAAATACATTTTAAAATAAACCTAGATAAAAAAAGACACCTGGGGGACTTGACAACTTTGGTCGTTCAAAAAAATCATTGTGATAATAAGCGTCTATCCACAGCTAAATTTGAATTCGGACATAGGCCTCTGATATCCTCCCCATATAAAAATAAATATAAGAAAAAATTATAAATATGTTTTGGTCCGTTTGCGTTCAAAATAAGATTTCTTATTTAATAATTTCATTAGATCAGTAAACCATCTTATTTATTATATTTTTTTTAAGTTTAAAAAATCGAATGCCAAGGTTATGGAGTGGGATCAAAGCCAAAATTTTAACAATTTTAGCTTATGTGATAATACCTTTGGCTAACAGTTGCGGTCAGGGCCGTCTCAAAAGATTGAAGTTTATGAAATAATTTTTCCTTTGACTCTGATTCTCTATATAAAATCAACATTTTTCTAATATTACAGACAATTCCAATCCAAGGGGGGCATCCTCGTTATATCAAAATTAAGACAGAAGCTATGCAAAGTATCTTATTTTAATAATATTAAATATATAATTTTTTAATTCAATAGCTATTCTT
Organism: Barypeithes pellucidus; assembly: GCA_963991005.1. Lineage (NCBI taxonomy): Eukaryota > Metazoa > Arthropoda > Insecta > Coleoptera > Curculionidae > Barypeithes > Barypeithes pellucidus. The sequence continues at coordinate 17,386,461 of OZ022566.1, forward strand.
CAGATGTCATAAATTGAGGAAAAAAATCAGGCGTTGAAATATAATCCACTTTGAGGACTTTTTAGTATCACTAAAAGTGCTTTACCTACAAATATGAATTCTTTAGGTCAAGAGTGATGTGAAATAGTGTACAAAACACGATCCAGGAGACCCGGGGTTACTTTTAAATATATATGACGTGACGTAATGAGAATCCCCTCCCTGATAACAAGGTGCTTTCGTGAAGTAGAGTAAAGAAACTAAATTAATAGATAAATTAGTCTAAATCATAATTAATAAAAATAATAATGTTAATTATTAAATAATTATTTGCCAAAAAGAATAATTAATCTTTGCGCTAATAGAGTTTATAAACTGGCAAAAATTGATTGCGCAGCTCTTGGCTAAAATTAGCTTTCGAAAAACAGGTGTTACTGGATATTTTTCGAAATTTTATGGTTATTTCGTGGTGCCTGGTAATATATATACAGTATGTCCACGGATGAGGTGTACAAGAGAACAAATTGAAAGATACGAAAAAAAGTCACACTTAATAAACGTTTTTGCTTGTCTAGAAAATACGATTCATCATAACTATTTATACAGGGTGGGTTAAAACTGCAATAATGTTATTTTGCTTAAGAGTAAACATACTTTATTTTGAAATATACGAAAAAAAGTCACTCTTAATAAACGTTTTTACTTGAATAATGAATAGATGATACTTGTTGTCAATGTCTTTATTTAATGAAGTAATTATAATAATAATAATAATACGAACATTTTTATTAACATGAAAAGAATACGATAACGATTTCATAATTCAAAATCTCCACTCCCATAATCGACACATTTTTCTAATTGCTTTCTCAAATAAGTGAAAGAATTTCTGATTTTTTCCTGAGATATCGATTGGATAGCCTGGATAATTCTGCACTTCAGCACCTCAATATCATTTGGTATTGCGGTTGCAAAAACAATTTGTTTTAAACGGCCCCATAAAAACATATCGGCCAAGGTTAAGTCGGGACTTCTTGGGGGCCACAAAACTGGGCCATTCCTGCCAATCCACCTTGGACCAAATCTGCGGTCAAGCCATTCTCTAACCTCACGAGCGAAATGGACTGGCCAACCATCTTGCTGAAAATACATATTTTGTCGAAAATTTAATGGTAGATTTTCGAGTCATCATTGAAAAATATATATAACTATGATAATCTATTGCACGTGTTATGTCATGGATGGATATCGCACACCACACGTTCACTTTTGTGAAATATTGTCTTCTCGTCATAATTCTGAATTCTGGATTTTCTAAAGACCTAACGTGCTGGGTTGCAACGGTTCCATTTGTTGAAAATGTACTTTCATCAGAAAACATGATACATTTATAAAAATCAACATTTCCACTTAAAATTTTGTCTCCTATCCACATGCAAAAATCAAGTCGTTTCGCGTCGTCTCCCTCTTCCAATCTTTGATTAAAGTGCGGTTTATACGGATAGAATTTATTTGCTTTAAGGATCTTCTGAATTTTTTTTCACAACTTCCAACTGAGTAACACGATTTCTAAGGGACGTGATAGGATTTTCTTCAACGGAATGACGAACTAAGACTGTAGCAGCATCATCATGGTCGTATTTCTTCTTTTTTTTGAGGTCCAAAACCGAACCAGTTCTCTTGAACTTTTTTATTAACTTGCAGGTTGCCATCCTAGTTATTGGGATTCCTGCAAATTTCTCGGTAAATTGTTCCATGACGTAGCGGTATGAAACTTAACCATCCCCATAACATTGTATTATAAAAACTCTTTGTTCAATCGATAGCATTTCTACTTAAATAATAACTTCATTAAATAAAGACCTTGACTTATTTTAACTAGGTTCACCAGTCAGGTGTGCCAGAGAATACTTTCTGGGGAATAATTTTTACATAGGTAAACCTTCTAATGAATAGTTCTACTTCGGTTTGTTGTGTAGAAAACACATTCATTAAAAGTGACTTTTTTCGTATCTTTCAAAATAAAGTATGTTTACTCTTAAGCAAAATAACATTTTTGCAGTTTTTACCCACCCTGCATAAAAAAATTGAGGTTTCTTATGATGAATCGTATTTTCTAAACAACCAAAAACGTTTATTAAGAGTGACTTTTTTTCGTATCTTTCAATTTTTAGTCCATTTGTCCTCTTGTAAACCCCATCCGTGGGCATACTGTATATATTTGTTTCTCCATACATTTAAATCTTTTTTTTAGAGTTCTTATTTAAAATATAGTTTTCTAGTTTATAGAAAACGCAGTAAAGATTCAATGGGGCTGGGTAGTTTCGAGCCAAATACCCTTATTCTATACAAATAATATTTTCTGTGATTCCAGAAATGAAAATTACTTTGTCTGAATCTATCTAGGTGCAGTCGTGTTAATAAAAAAATCGTTTCTAATTTTATCCTGTAAGAAAGGCATTTGCTTACTATTAAGATACCATATTTCCTGTAATTGAGATAATATGTAAGTGTTGGTAACAAGCAATGCAGCAAAAAATAGTTAAAACTGCTGAAATAGAAAATTTAAATACGGGGTAATAAAGATTTCGCAGGAAATATTGCTTGCAGTAGACATTTATTTAGACAAAACAATTGAGTTAATAAAAATTAAAGACGTATTGCGGATAATCGATTATAAACAATAAAAAATAACTTACTGAACATTTTCATTATCATCAGTTTTTTCGATAAGAATAGTCATTTTGCTAATGCTATAATGCACACTAAAAATATAACTGCTTGCTTTCTCTAAAGCCGTTTTAAACCAACTAGCCAAGGAATTTAAGCAAATTTAAATTGTTGTTGGAAGTTTTTTTTTGTACAAATTCTATCAATATCGCACCATCGGCCTATCTATATTTACATCTGGCATTAATGGTCATGGTTCCGTTGCCTGTTGAACAGCCTTATTTTTTAAAATTGTTGTTTTATAAATTTTATGATCATTTCATTACTGCTATAGCGGGGCAATTTTATGGTGAATGGGGACGCTTTTAGAGAATATTTGTAGCCTTCGTGGTTAACCTCTGGGAGGGGTAGTACTTTCCAAAAATGGATATAATTGGAAAGTTATTATTTAAAAATAATTAGTATGTCCCCTTTTAGGAGATGATGATATTCTTATAAACCAACTTTAAAATTATATGCAACTTGACCCTTTTCCCATTTAACATTTTAAGGGTAACATCTATCCCTCTCAGGAGATTAAACCACGCGTCCCCTTGCTCAATGGAATTGAGGTGTTTGTGAAATATTATCTACTGGAAGCTAGATATTAATAAAAAGAAGTTTCTAAACAAATTAGAAGGCCAAAAGTGGGACACAATTTATGCGTTTAAAGCGTCGTTAGTAAATGAAGAGTGGAATGAATTTTTAAGACTAATTTTAAGTCACTTTAATAGTTGCTTTCCGATACAAAAAACACCGTATAGAAATTTTAAGAAAAGTAAACATAGGCAGAATGATCCAGAGATTGGAGAATGTAAAAATTAGTTAGACTTTTCTTGAACATACTACAAAATCATAACAGGACATATAAGAATCTTTATATTGATATGAAGAAGAAATATGATAATTTATTAAAAGAATCAAAAAAAGATACTTTGTAAATAAGCTAAGTACATCTGATAATAAATCAAAAAGTGCGTGGGACGTAGTTGATGAAATACAGGGGAAAAGTAAGAAACGCGATATAAAAGTGGAGGGAGACTTGTTACACATAGCAAATAATTTCAATAACTACTTATCTACGGCAGCTCCTAATCTTTTAGATCAACTAGAAAATAAGCCATTTTCTACCAGGATAGAGCGTTGTTCAGAGACGTTTCCCATAAAGTTGGCAAACCAACAGGAAATTTTGGATATAGTTAGTAATCTTAAAAAGAAACTTAGTAGCGGACACGACGAAATATCCACTTCTTTAATCAAATATAGCATTATATCAATTTTGGAACCCATAGTTCACATAATAAATAATTCTCTAAAGTATGGAATATTCCCGGATCAATTAAAATTAGCCTTGATAGTCCCGGTATTTAAAAAAGATGATGACACAAAAGTTGAAAACTATCGTCCCATTAGTTTGCTTCCATCATTATCTAAAAATTTTGAACGAGTGATGGTTAACCGGATTATGGAGTTCATGTTTACACATGACCTTTTTAGTGGATTGCAGCACGGATATTTGAAGGGTAGATCGACAGAAACAGATTTGTTTCAGTTTACAGAGCAGATTTTGGTGTCTTTGGACAACGGACTGATCCCTTTGGGGGTATTTCTCGATCTCTCGAAGGCGTATGAGACAATAACTTATAGTATCTTACTTGAGAAATTAGAACTGTATGGAGTTCGAGGACCTGCCTTGGAATGGATCAGATCGTATCTAACGGAAAGATGTCAAAAAGTAGTAACGGGTAAGGGAAAGGACCTAGTAACATCTAGTAGAGCGGACATAAAACTGGGAATACCACAGAGAAGTGTATTGGGACCACTATTATTTGTTATCTATGTGAATGATATTACTGAGCTGCTTTCTACCGAAAATACACTAACAAATTATGCAGATGATACTAATTTTCTTATTACGTCTCCAAGTCAGTTTACTCTTGGCATAAGGACTAAAAAAGTCATGACGTAAGCAGATGAGTGGTTTGTCAAAAATTAGCTCATACTAAACACCTCAAAAACGAATGCTATAATATTTAAAACAACAAGATCCACATTAGAAGAATTGGAATATATCTCTCTTAATGCCGAGCAACTAAAAATATCACAAACAACAAAATTTTTGGGAATGGTCTTGGACAATACTACAATACTGTAATGTACAGTATGTGATTGGTAAATTGAATAAGGTGTGCTACACCTTGCGCATTTTATCTAAATATTTGGATAGACAAACATGTAGAATGGTGTACTACGCAAATTTCGAATCACGTATTAGATATGGAATTATTCTGTATGCAAAATGTAGGGATGCAGAACAGTTGTTTGTATGTCAAAAAAGAGTAGTGAGAACCATATTTGGTTACAATTTTAGAGAAAACTGTAGAGGTAAATTTAAAGCAAATGGGCTTCTTACTGTCCCTGCAGTTTACATACAAGAAAGCATATTATTCTTTTTCAAAAATAGAGATTTGTTTAGAAGTAGTGAATCATAAAATGTATATTCTACAAGAACTTTGAATTATACGTTTCCCAAACACAGACTAACATTGTACGAAAGTGGCGCGTATTACAACTGTATAAAACTATACGATAAACTTCCACATCATATTAAAAATTGTGACAACATTAAAAAATTAAAAAAAAGTGTATTTAAGCTACTTAAAGACATTGAACCCTGCAACATTGAAGAATATTTCACAAACACGTCAAATCTGTGATTCGCAATAATCTGCTGTATTTTTGACATTATTTCATTTTATGTTAAGTAATGTAATTCTGAAATAAAGAATTTTTATTATTATTATTATTAAGGGTGCAACGTTTTCAAATTGACACCCTCTGTAGACTTGAATTATGTTACATTAATCGTATCCTTGTAAAACAAGAATAGGTTCTTGCGAAAAATCTAATATGACAAGTCCAATGAGGTCTAAATAAAATAATTTAACTTAAATTTTGGCTTCCTACTCATTTCTGAAATTAGGAATCATCCCTTTAGTGTCATAAATAAAATTTGATGTAAAAACACACGAATAAAGCTATTTTAAAAATACGTTTCTCTTACATAAGAACTATAAAAATTTCGAGATATAGTGTGGGTGGATTACTACAACAATTTTTAAATTTAAATGTCCATTACCACGCCAAAAAATAACACATTTTTGGCGCTTCATCGTAACTTTTATTGAGCGTTATTATCTGTTTGTTTAATATCATTTTTAATACTGAAAAATAACATAATAGATTCAGACAAGAATTTTCTGTAGCTTGTATGATTCTCATGTTTTTTTTTAATGAAAAGTAATATGTATATATGGATGATATACGTTATGGATAAACCCAAGTTTTCAAATTGTATTAAAAATATAACCAATAGATTTTTATAACTTACTGTCAAAATAACGAAAATAAATTTTCCAGAAATAGCACTAACAACTTCTTGACCTCCAAAAAGTATTGGATTTTGCCAGCTGGCTGAATTTGATTTGTTTTTGAGTTGAATGAAGTAGAAAATGCCCAGATATTTTACTCGAATACAATTCAGTAAGCTTTCGTGATTTTCCATTTAATGATGTTCGAAATAAATTTCAGTATCTATCGCTCAATGGCACCGAGGTTTATTTATGGGTCCTTTTAGCTTACAACTAAAAATATATTATTTTATAATAAGTAAGGATCTGCTGAAACCATTGAAATTAGCACGACCTGCCGAAATTAACCTGCAAAAATTAAGTCTTTGAATTTTACATCTGTTTAGTTCATTACTGACTCTGCTACGAAATAATAATGCCTTTTATGTCAGGCTAGGGTTGCCAGGTGGTCTGGATTTCGCAGGATGTCCTGGATTTGAGGCTCGAATATAAGCGTCCTGCGGAGACCTGTGGCAGGACGCCTAATATCCTGGATTTCATAAATACTCAAATTATAAATTATATAACTCAGCCCCATTTTTTTTTCAGAAAATAATTTGTTTTCAAAATTATCTATTTTTTCTCTAAAAAGACCGTTTAAGTTTGATTCAGTCGTGGAAATTTGTTACTAACTTGTCCATTGAAATAAACCTGAAAATTTATATGAAGAATGAAACCATGATAGAGGGGGTTCACAAATATAGTGAAATTATTTTTAAAATTTTATTTTTGTGTAACGACCAAACAATTACTTTCTAGGCGTTTTAAATGTAGAAAGAAAAATAGTAATAAGAAAATCAATGCGTTAGGTAAAACATATTTTTATTTATTTTTTAATTTTACACAAGGAAATACAACTTTTGGAAAACAAGAAAGGTTTTCTTAATGTGTATAGCTGTCGGATCTTAACGTCGTCACATGCAACCCTCGTAACAATATTTATACAGTCCACTACTAATACTACTAAAGCCATCTACGAGCTATCAAGAAAACCGAATGATGTCCAATATTACTACCGCCATCTACGAGTTATCAAGAAAACCGAATGATGTCACCTACGGCTGCGTCATTAGGCGCAACCAAGACGAGAACAATAGTTAACTGTTTTATGACGAGAACGAATCGAGCCACGAGACTGACAAGTTGGCATTCTTCATATTTTCAGTGTTTTTTAGTTTAAATCCTTAAATTAAATGGTTTAAAATCATATCGAGTATAATTTATTGAAATACACAACATTTATCGACTCTACACATTAGTGCTTAAACGTAAAGTCCATTCTTCGGTTCTTAATTGTAGAAGATTGATCAATAACAGCCTCATTAAGTTTGGAATACCCTCTATAAATTTTTTTTCATATATTTCATTTTTAAACTTTCTAAGAAAGTCCCTAGATTTACCCTTTGTGGTCTGCGTTAAATTAATTTCGGGTTTAGGTGTTCCCGCATTCTTCACTTCAATTTTTTGCTCCAACCTCAAAAACTAAAGTTATTTTTTAAATAGTCCACCGTCAACTATTCATTTTAACTTAATAAATATATAATATTAAAATAATACACGCTCGAATTTCTAACTAGATGCACGAACAGACAACAGCGCGGTGCACACAAAAACTGTGCGCCTTTTCCATGTTAAATTGCCATAGCCCCGCTATCCCCCGCTGCCACCCGCCACCTGTTACTACAGAGAAACTGCACTACTTAATCGCACGTGCGAGCAAGTCTCGTCATAATCGTCATTTACCTCGACCGAGGCACGGTTGCCGGATCTATACAGTTTGGTTTGACGGGATGATAAAATATTAGGGAGGGTCGGACTTTTTTAGTTTGACGGTACGATAAAATATTAGGGAGGGTCGGACTTTATACGATAAATAATATTCAATGAATATTAATATTACACTTATGTTCGAAAATAACTTTTTTGATTATTTTTATATAAAATAAATTGTATTTTAGTTTAGTTAAAAAATTTCCTTCCTTATTTGAATATGTCCTTCCATTTTCAAACTTGTGTCCTGCGATTTCAAAATTTAAACCTGGCAACCCTATGTCAGGCTACCTCTGAGAGACAGTACTGTAATGGACAAACAGACCGCGAGGTTCCTAAAAGGTTTTTTTTTTAAATTTTGGTGAAGACCAGAGAAGTCATTCAGGAAATATGCTTTTTTAAATTTTGTGATCAGTTCCGAAGCTTTGTTCCAATCCCGGGATTTTCGCCATGAAGAGCATCTAATCCCTAACTAATCCAAAAAAAAAATTAACATGAGGAAGATTGTGTTTCCTAAATGTACAAATAGAAATCTTACGTCCCGATCTATAAATTTTTTGTCTTATCAATGAGCTGTATTTAATTTTTGTAGTTTCTTGTACATATGCTAACCGCCATTTGAGATGAACTGTTAAAAAAATCATAATAGGTAGGTACAGTAGATTTACTGGCAGAATTATTTTTAACAGTAAAATGGCACGTACGTCGTACTTCCGGTTTAACTAAACAATCCCAGCGATCAAAAGCATGTGATTGTTATATAACTTTGTTTTATGTCAATCAATAAATTTTGGCAAAAACATCTGTGTGCGTTAAACGGTATTTTCAACTCCGACAATTCGATAGGATTGATATTATATTTAAAAATAGGTCTGATTATGTGAAGTTTTATGCTATAGGTGATTTAGCTTTAGTATTCCATACCATATAACAAAATAATACTTTTGGAAAATTTATCGCAGCTTTTTTTTCTTTAACCACAGCTTTCATGATATCCACGTAACTTCTTAATTTTTCGAACTCGTTATTTTTTGTTGGTGTGTCTTTACCCATTGCAGTGTTCCCACAATTTAAAATCGAAGGTTGCTTAGCGCTAAATCATTTGATTGTTTATTGTGATCCGCCGTTTTTTTTGTAAACTAACAAAAATGAATATAAACTGCAGCATCCAGTATTCATTAGACAACTGCATTTTTTAGTTGTTTTTTTTTTAATTCCGCCGGACCTTCAAACGTTGCGCTTAAATGTATCACAATTTGCAGTCATTCATCTGTTAAGTCAAGCTAATTATTTTTAATGTTTTATCAATCATCAAACTCGTTAAGAACGACGAAAAAATTATAGAATTTGTTACAGTGGCAATAGTTGCATTTTGTGTACAGGGCCACCCAGATAAAATAATTTTATGTATATATGCATGAATTGGTTTTCTTTTCAATCTCTGTCATGGTCATTCCCGAGAGGAACAGCTTAACGTGGACTCCGAACCATAATCCTAAGTCATACGATGTAAATGGGTTTCAACACTTAGTTTCCCCTCACATCCATATCCGATTTCATCCTGCCTGGTTACCGGCATGAGGGGGGTAAGAATAGGGGCCAATACGTTTTTTACTCTTCCCAACTTATTGCATAACACTGGACAACAACGCCATCACTTATACCACTAAAATCCACCGGCGCAAAGGAATCCAAATAAATTTTCGTGGTTTACATTTATCACAAAATAAATACTCCCAAAACTAAATTTTTAAGCAGGAATTTTTGTTATCTACATGGAGATACCTTTGGTATAAAAATATACTTTTACACATAAAATAGGGTATTTTGTTTTTAGTAGATATATGAACTACTAATTTATGCTGTCAAAAATTCAGCCTGACATAGCTTTGAATTTTACATCCATTGTTAAAATTGAATAAGGTATAGTTTATATGCTGACCTTAAAATTATGGATTATACATACTACAGCTGGACGATTCTCACAAACGTCAACTAATAAACTTATGTTCCATATAAATAAATTTATTAGAGTTCCGATAGAAAATTGAAAACATGTAACTCATGATCCGTTTTTCTCAAATGTAGTTTTAAGATAGTCTTCCAAGCAAAATTTGAAAGTTCAAAAATGAACTTCGGAATTTTAGGAATTCACACATGACAATATTTTTCGTATAGTGAGTGTTTTTTTTTTTAATTCTGTATGGTTTCTCTTCATAGGCACTGCTAAAAGAATTTGATAAATTTTAGAATGCTGAGATTCCTGCCTTCTAAACAGGATGAAATAAAAATCCTTTGGCTTGGCACGATTTTGAAAACGTCAAGGTTTTGGCGCGACTGGCCAATTTATTTAATTAAAATTTATAGGCTAATTAATGTTAACAAAAGTCAGGTGAGATTAACCAGCGCTAGTTGATAATCACCCGAATTATTTTTTCCGTACCTATATTGATTTTTTATCGACTAGATCGGTCCTAGATTCAGCAGTTGTTAAACAGAACCTTTTACAATAGCTCGAATTGAGTTTTTTAACTACGCAAGCTGTATAAAGATTTTAAAATAAAACATTTTTTTGTGTAACAAAAATAGGGACTCGAATGAAATGAAAAATCGTACTGTATTCATTTTCATATTCTGTAAATTTTATTAAAATATTCCTCAACTTTCCCAATTAACACAGACTCAGTAAGTAATATTAATTATGTAAATATCTATATCAATAACAAATATCACTAAAAGTGTTTTAATAGCACTTCAGAATGAGAATATCAGTGTATAATTACTTTTTAGTGGTTTTAGGCACATTTCATGTATACAAGGTTTTAATTAACAAAAAATTAGAACCAGGTTCCGAATGGTTAAAACCCAAAGTACATATAGAAATACGAGATCCTGTAATTCAATATTCTAAAAAAGTAAAGTTACTATGATTATGCTCCAGGCGGTTTTCGGGGAGGCATAGAAAGATAAATAATGAGGTATTGAGGTAATATATTTTTTGAAAACCTGGCCTCAGTTAATAACAAGAATTAAACATTTTTAGGAAAACTTCTCCCTATCATTGAATTTATTGATTGGCGTATATATTGTACTGTTCCTGGTACATTCTATAACAATATTCTCAATTTTTTAAAATTTCTTGAAATTTAGCAGAATTATAATTTTTTTTGGTAACACCGGATCAGCAGGTAGGTACTGCAGTACGCGTGTGCACGTTGAAGGTGTCCGTATTATACAGTATGTCCACGGATGGGGTTTACAAGAGGACATATGGACTAAAAATTGAAAGATACGAAAAAGTCACTCTTAATAAACGTTTTTGCTTGTCTAGAAAATACGATTCATCATAAGAAACTTCAATTTTTTTTATACAGGGTGGGTAGAAACTGCAAAAATGTTATTTTGCTTAAGAGTAAACATACTTTATTTTGAAAGATACGAAAAAAGTCACTCTTAATAAACGTTTTTACTTGAATAATGAATAGGTGATACTTGTTGTCAATGTCTTTATTTAATGAAGTAATTATAATATTAATAATAATACGAACATTTTTATTAACATGAAAGAATACGATAACGATTTCATAATTCAAAAACTCCACCCCCATACTCGACAAATTTTTCTAATTGCTTGCTCAAATAAGTCAAAGAATTTCTGATTTCTTCCTGATATATCGATTGGACAGCACTTCAATATCATTTGGTATTGCGGTTGCAACGGCCCCATAAAAACATATCGGCCAAGGTTAAGTCGGGACTTCTTGGGGGCCACAAAACTGGGCCATTCCTGCCAATCCACCTTGGACCAAATCTGCGGTCAAGCCATTCTCTAACCTCACGAGCGAAATGGGCTGGACAACCTTCTTGCTGAATATACATATTTTGTCGAAAATTTAATGGTAGATTTTCGAGTTCATCATTGAAAAATGTATCCAGCATTTCTAAATATGATAATCTATTGCACGTGTTATCAAAAAAATATGGCCCTATAATGCCAGGGATGGATATCGCACACCACACGTTCACTTTTGTGAAATATTCTCTTCTCGTCATAATTCTGAATTCGGGATTTTCTAAAGACCAGTACCTAACGTGCTGGGTTGCAACAGTTCCATTTGTTGAAAATGTATTTTCATCAGAAAACATGATACATTTATAAAAATCAACATTTCCACTTAAAATTTTGTCTCCTATCCACAGGCAAAAATCAAGTCGTTTCGCGTCGTCTCCCTCTTCCAATCTTTGATTAAAGTGCGGTTTATACGGATACAATTTATTTGCTTTAAGGATTTTCTGAATTTGACTTTTTCACAACTTCCAACTGAGTGACGCGATTTCTAAGGGACGTCATAGGATTTTCTTCAACAGAATGAAGAACTAAGACTGTAGCAGCATCATCATGGTCGTATTTCTTCTTTTTTTTTGAGGTCCAAAACCGAACCAGTTCTCTTGAACTTTTTTATTAACTTGCAGGTTGCCATCCTAGTTATTGGGATTCCTACAAATTTCTCGATAAATTGTTCCATGACGTAGCGGTATGAAACTTGACCATCCCCATAACATTGTATTATAAAAACTCTTTGTTCAGTAGATAGCATTTCTACTTAAATAATAACTTCATTAAATAAAGACATTGACAACAAGTACCTATCACCTTAAGTGTCATTATTATTTTAACTAGGTTCACCAGTCAGAGGTGTGCCAGAGAATACTTCTTGGGAAATAATTTTTATATAGGTAAACCTTTTAATGAATTGTTCTACTTCGGTTTGTTGTGTAGAAAACACATTCATTAAGAGTGACTTTTTTTCGTGTCTTTCAAAATAAAGTATGTTTACTCTTAAGCAAAATAACATTTTTGCAGATTTTACCCACCCTGTATAAAAAATTGAAGTTTCTTATGATGAATCGTATTTTCTAGACCAGCAAAAACGTTTATTAAGAGTGACTTTTTTCGTATCTTTCAATTTTTAGTCCATTTGTCCTCTTGTAAACCCTATCCGCGGACATACTGTATATATAGCAGTAATGCAGTGTTGCCGCCCAGTGTATTTTACTCGAATCTAGTGATTTTACTATCAAAATATTTCACTTCTCAGTAAACGTGATAGTGTTAAAACTTAAAAACTTTTAAAAAAATGTAATTCTTCAAAACTTCATAAATTAAAAACAAATTGCATTTTTATAGATTTCACTAGGTGGCTGTCTAAGCTACTGGTTTTCTTTGAGGGGTAGCCAATACCGAATCTTCTTCTTCTTCCGGTTCACTACTTTCATCACTTTCTTCTTCTTCGTACTCAATATCGTCGAAAACCTCTGCCCTAATTGGATGTGGAGAAGGAGAACGTGGGGGTTTTTGAGGTGGGTCAAGCTTTTTAGAAAGATTTGGTGGCTCCGACGTTTTTAGTTTGGCTAATACTGGAGGGGTTGGTGGTGTGGAAGGTGTTTGAGGGGTAGGTGGCTTTTGTGGGGGCAACTGTGGCCTGACTTGAGGTTGAGCGGATGGGGGACTTGAAGGTACTTGAGGGGAAGGCGTTCGTGGAGGTTTTGGGGGTTCCACAAGCGGTATTCTAGATGATGACTCGTTCTTTTTGGGAGGTAGAGGGCAGACTATCGCTGTTTCTTTTGACGGTGGAGCCTTTTTGCAGGATAATTTGTCCCAAATAGAATCTCTTTAAAAAATAAAAATAAATAAATGAAACGAAACCAAAGAAAATAATAAAATAAATACAAAATAATAAAGTAATACATGTTATTTGTTTAGTAAAAGAGTCAATAAAACAAAACGGCGATGAATACATGAGGTACATACCTCGAAAACATTAGAATATTAACAATGACACATTAAATTTTAAAACAATAAAACATTAAATTTTGAAATTAATAAAAAAATAACTTATAATAATAAATAGTAGAAGTCAACATAAATTAATTTTTGTAAAAAAAATAAAATCTTTCCAATTTAGTAGCAGGAAAAAACTAAATTCCTTCCTATAATGTATATAAAAACCTAGACATATGGACAACGCAGACATAAGATTGTTATTTCCGTATATCCATAATTTATTTCTGTTGCAAGAAAAGTTATATTTTTGGAACTTCTAAAGATTTGTCTAGGCAAACGATGCATCATTTGTGTGAAGACACTAACTATCAGACGTCTCACACCTAGAAACAACTATTTATAAATGTCAGTTCGTTGACACTACAAATTATAGTGTTTAAACTAAAACCTAAGTAAATATTTTCGAAACCAGGATTTCGTTGTGATGATTTTGTTATAAAGATATAGGTACCTATTATTTACAATATTCAATCATCATTTTTTTAATTTACACAAGAGTGTTATCTAACAGATAAGAATGTGACTTTTCCTTGCTTATCACGCTATAATAGGTTTGAACTTTTTTATGAATTATACGGAACACTTGCACAAGTGCAAATTATAGATTTTTTATTTAATTGTTTATTTTTATTTATTTTTTCCTTGGTTCAAAGTAAAGTATTCCGTGTTTGTTGGGGTTCGGGATTTTAGGAAATAATAATTTTTTTTATCCCTTGTTTATAGTATTTTTGGCACTTGCGTAAAACTAAGTTAAACGCTAACCTAACCTAAGTCCGCACCTTGCAATTGTACTTCTAACCATTTAAATGTAACACTTATTCATTTCAATGCTTCTAACATAATTTTTACGTCCTTGTAGATTATAGAAAATGTTTAAAATATCTGCATTCACCATGATTTCAGGAAAATAATGTACACCCGTTTACATTATTGATAATTTTCTTTTTCCAATAGAATTGAATTGAATTGAAATTGAAAACATATATTATTTTCGACTGTATTTTCTTCTTCCAAAAATTTTGACAGGTATAGTTGTATATTTATATTATCTAAAATTCTAAACAATACAGTTTCCTTTTCAAGAAACTCAATATGATTTTTAAAATTCGCCATTCAGTCGGGAATTTAACGCAGGGTTTCCCCCACTTGTGCGCCGCGCCGTGGAGAGTAAGCAAGGGCGCCATGAGTTGACTCAAGCGCGGATCCAGGGGGGTCATAAACACCTTCCCCCCCCCCCCCCACAAGCGTGCTCAGAACGTGTGTTTTTGGGTACTCGTATTACTACACTGACAAAAATGCATTTACCAATGTCGTGGGTTACAAAATTGGAGCTACCTCAACCCACCTCTCTATGTTGTTCTAACTGAGCCTACGAATTATCACAAATTATTTAAAAACGCTACAGTAATTAAGGTTCTTTTGGTTCGCCTCAACCCAGAAAGAGATTTTTTTATCAACATTTCAAACATATTTGGGATCATCACAATTCCTCATCTTGTAACTATTTTATGAGTTACCTGAACTCAGTTTTTTGGTTGGGAAAACTTACTAATTGAGTTGGAATAATTCAGGAAACGTGCTTCAAAACCCCATATCGAGGGTAAATTACAAGATCGTAAGGTCACGGAAAGTTCCGAATTCGTGCTCGTGCAGGTTTGGCGCGGTTCATTCCATTGTTATTCGTCAATTCTCCTTCGATCGCGCGTATAGATACCTGTTGGCCGTTCCGCCGTTTGTGGGATTTTTCATCTTTGTTCTCTGTGCATGAAAATTTGTGTATTGCATAATTTTGGTCAGTTGGCGTAAAATGGAGGGACAGGAGGGAGATGCATACAATTTTTTTTTTAAATATACAACAAAAATGTCAATCTCGAAAAAACAAAAGGCAATTGAAGTCCACAATATGCAGGCGTTAAATCAATGAAATATTTTGAGTTCCGATAGTCCACAATTTAGGTACTGGTAGTCCAAAATTTGGAGTCTGGTATCCCAAAGAGTGAGTTATTCCAGCCACCATCGTAAGCTAGAACAACTTAAATGTCAAGTTTTGATAGCTCGAATCATGAATTAATCTAGCCCGACTAGTAACGCATCACAATTCACATACTGGTAGCTACGGTAGCCTATCAATAATTTAAGACATCTTCTGTGCTATCATAACTTATGAATAGTGAGTTGGTGCAATTTCTTCGATTTGGTTGCCGTAATTCAGAGGTCTGGGCTGTCCCCTATTAGCAACACGCTTAGGTCTAGGACAACTCATATTTGAGTTATATCAACTCGAAATTTCGCTCAGTGTATGGTCACTTTATCACTGAACCTGCAAGTGCGCCACGGACTGAAAAAGGTTGGGGAACAACGGGAACCCCTGTTTTACTGAACAATAGGCATTAAAAATAATAGCCTTTCAAACAGGCCAACGAAAATGGAAGACGTGCTTTTTCATGAAGCTTCGACTCAAGATCTTGAAAAGTACTTTTTTCGCGCTTAGGCATTTATTGCAACACAAATTGATGCAATGAATCATATTTATAAATTTGTAATGTAAATAAGGTTTATTGTGACCAAAAGGTATACACAATTTTACACCAGAGGTGATATCACCGTAATTCTTTCCTAGAAAACAAACAATCCTTAATGATTTAAAATATAGTTTGGTTCTATAGCCATAGATCTGTAAAAATTAGCTCAAATCTAAATATACGTTTTTGGTCGGAAGCCAGAGCTAAATGTGACAAAAAATAATTATCCTAGTTTTATTAGTCACACAAAAATATGGAAAACTTCAATCAGTGACAGCATGCACCGAAGATTATGCAATCTATTTTAATTACTTACCGGTATTCTTTATAAGATAACACTGTATACCATAACGTAAACATCTTTCTGGGGGGTAGACGAGAAAATTTTGGGGTGTTCCAAACTAGCAGAGACGCAACAATTTTGGAGTCTCTTAGATGTAGCTTGTACCGCTGTTTTCGTGGTGTTCTTTACCCCTTTGCTTAGCAATGAAATTAATATCTGAAATATATGTATTTAAATATTTTAATCAATGATTACATGGCAACGATTTTTTTCTCTGTTGTATGAAATGTTAATAATATTTTTTGAAGGACTTAAATGATCAGTAAAAGGGCAGCGTTCAAGGGCAAACAGTTTTTAGAATATTTGCGTGACCTAGTAAAATAAATCATGCTATTTTAACATAGAAATTGGGAATCTATATTCACACAAAAACGCTGAATACTCACCGCAGTCTTTATCACTAATAATTTAAATTGCAGGGCCGGTTAAGTTTTTCACTGAAGGTCTTTAGAAAAATTATTAAACTATCCACCCAAAATTGTGTCAGTAAGCACAACGCGATAATCTACCCTTTCAGTTTCAGCGCCGCTGAATACTTTCAGCAAACAGCTGAAATTTCAGCTCTCGCATAGACAACCCAATATACATTTCAGTGTTATCGATAGTAGAGGGCACTGCTTAGAAATTCGACATTCTTGACAATTTGGTGGTCGTGATTTTAGAAACGTTATTTTTTGTCCTAAATTCATGAAAATAGATGAACCTAGTGCCAGCTTCTGTTTTGTTGTCCTAAATTCATGAAAATAGATTAACCTAGTGCCAGCTTCTGGGGTACCCCTCAATTTTCTTGGGTTGCAGGTGTTTGTTAGGGTTTGTCGTCTTGAAAAGAAACAAGTGATGAAAAAATTTTATTTAATGTCAGGTCCTCGTGACACTGTTAAGACAGTAATCTAGCTTTGTCTTTTATACTAATACCTAAGCTAGAATGCTAACTCTAAAATATAATATACGAAGACTTTTTACACGTCCATTGTGGGACGAAACTAGTGATAGTATTGCACAAGAATGAAAAGTTCAATTTTTTATCAAGGTATTTTATACTAGCCAATCTTCGGTTTGTACATTTACGTATATATCATCTTAATCACGATTTTGTTCTTTAAGAATAAAAATGTTCCACTTCGCCCCTCTCGAGGGGACCTCCGAATCACAATCCTATTTATTATACGCTGCTCCAAAAATTGTCTAGTGCAAAATATGATTTGATGCTTTAACAACAAGAATTAATTTAAAAGTAAAGAAGATAATATTTCAAATCTATAAACATTACAAACAAAATATAAACAGAGTTTGTACTTGTTTAAAAACATTAAACAAAAGTTTTATAAATATATAAAAGTAACAAATAAAAATAATATAGAAAAAAAAAACATCACATTATAAAATAAACGCAGTACTTGTAGGTATCTACAGTTTAAAACAAATCGGTCCCTTAGACATAAAGAAACAAATCACAGGTATTTTATTTGGGTTCATCAATATGCGGACAAAGTAGAAAGCTTAGATCACAATAAAACCTTTTTTCATTTTATGTAATTTTGTCCCCTGACCAGGGCCGGCTCGGAGGTCGGGACTTCGGAGATTTTTCCCGAGGCCCCGCGTTTAAAGGGGCCCCGCGCTTTCATATTTCTAACAATTATTAGTAGTCAGGGCAAGTTTTTGACACCAAATGTTTTTTACGAGTCGAGGTCTTTCCCTGCATTAACATCTCGCTCATTGATGTAGTAATGTGGTAGTAATTTTTTTTCTAATTCAAATTTTCTGGGATTTCATAGTAGACCAAAGAAACACTATGTTCACCGGAAGAACTATTGTCGTCTGGACAACATTCTTTTTTTTTTAAATTTATTTCTTGGGGATTGTTGCAAGTCGTCTGAACGAGCCATTAATTGCTTTTCGTTAATACAAAAAATCTTTACAACGTTTAGTGGGTCAGTCAGTAGGTGGACTATTTTTAAAAAAACATACACCCCCTTTAACGCCTAAACTGCCCTAAACCATTATCGGAACCACGATGGGAATGCCGGTTTGAAAGCATCAAGACAATTCGTTTGCAATTCCCCGGTGTAATAGCTGCATTGGATACTGTCGTTGCCAGTGTTTTAAAAGTAGAAGTTTTGTCAATAATTAACCACATTATGTCATTGGAATTCGTAATGATTTTTGTGATTTGGTATGAAATACGAAATAAAGTCAATATTACAAGCAAAATTTCTCAAAAACGTGGAATACGAATTTCTGCAGTTTTAGAGCACATAAAACAACTTTTAATTTTTTTTAAAAGTTACAGAAATTCTGGATTTGAACATGCGATAATTAGTAGTGGTGAAATATG
This sequence comes from Barypeithes pellucidus, assembly GCA_963991005.1. Taxonomy (NCBI): domain Eukaryota; kingdom Metazoa; phylum Arthropoda; class Insecta; order Coleoptera; family Curculionidae; genus Barypeithes; species Barypeithes pellucidus. The sequence continues at coordinate 17,405,374 of OZ022566.1, forward strand.
TAGTATTGTAAATATATCCCAGAATTTAAAACGAAACGTATTTCCAAAAAAACCAAAAATCTATACCTATGAAAACAATGACGACATTGGAAACGATGCAAAGCAGTTATTTAAAGTGGACTATTTTTTAAAAATCGTAGATTGCGCTATTGTTGCTCTGGATGAACAGTATACTCGCTATAATGATGTATTTGGTTTTTTCCACAACATTGGAAATAAAAAACAAAAAAACGATGATGAATTTAAAAAATATTGCAACGATCTTCATCTATTTCTTCAAGATGGCGAAAATGCTGATATTGATGGTTACAATTTTTTTCATGAGTTTAAATTTTTGTCACAAATTATTCAAGAGAATACAACTCCATTAGATTGCCTGAAACAAATTTGCAAAGATATTATAGACGATGTATATCCCAATACATATATGGCATTGAGAATAACAAATTATCTAAGATCAACCATGCAACAAGAAAGGTTAGATGGGGTGGCTATGTTGTCAATAGAGCAGGAGGTAACCAAACAGATAAATTTTGATGATATTATCGAGGAATTAGCAATAAAAAAAAGTTTGTACGAAATAGGAATAAAAAATATTATGTTTAAGTTTGTATGTTATTGAATAAATTGAAGAAATAAATATTTCATTAAATAAAATGACATAAATTATGTTCATGTACCATCCTTTTTGGAAGAGGCCTATTTTCCCGAGGCCCCGCAAAACCTACAGCCGGCCCTGCCCCTGACATTTACTATAGATGAACCCATTTATTTTTTGCCAATTCCGAACATTTTATTTATGCTTAAAAACGACCGATTTAACTTACTACCTGAAACTATTATTGATATGCATCACAGATTCTAAAATACTTATTTACACAAAATAAACGTCGCCTAATTTACAATTTTGTATGTTTCACAGTGTCTGTCCAATAATTTTGAATAGTCATGGCTTCGAGACTGTTTAAAAATGAATCATTGTCTAGGCTGTACATTTCTTCTGAATTATCCTGAAAGAAAAATATATTGTAATATGTTTCAAAAGCATTTATTTTTCCGAAACTTCCTACTCTTGATGATTCCCCTCAATACTGGGGAATTTACTGGCATCGCCACTACGTTAATATTGTCTCAAATTTTTTTATAAGAAGTAACCTATTTTTGTAAAATTGATAAGTTTCTCAGATGGTAAGAACTCCCTTATGTCTGTACAAAAATTCATCTCGATCAGACGAACCGTTTGGGCGTGATTAACCAACAAACATACACATTTTTTGACCGAAGGTAAAGGCACAATTATGAAAAATTCATTTTAATCTTCATTTCTTCTTCTTCTTCTTTCATCTCTTTTCAAAAGAAAAGGCAATTAGATAATAAATTTTGAAATTTTCTATATACATTCAAGACCTTGACTGTGCGTGTGGTATCTATTCTTGAATTCAATATTTACTGCAGCATTTCAAAAAAATTGCAAAAAAATAAATAAACCTTACTTTGTCGACAGATATATTCAACCACTTAATTTAACATTCGAATAATTTTCGCGAGTCTTATTGGTTCTGGTATATTTTAAAACTAGTGGCGTCATTTTCCGAGGAAAATGAGCCAGATTTTCCAGCCATATGGCTTTTATGATAAACTTTTTTTAAAATTTTAAATAACACATTCAGAAAGTTTGCGATTGGTTTGAAAACTTAATGTAGTAATGGTGTATTCATTAGGGAATATGTAGTTGGAACTTATTTTAAGTTTTCATAATACTGCCTTTGGATCCTTCCCAAGTATACCTTTATGGGCATACTTCTTAAAAGGTGTAAATTTAAAATACCAGTCAGTGTTGTTTCAGTTTAAATTTTTGGGAAAAAATACCTGAATAAAAATTTGTATGTCTTCAAGGAAAACATATCGGGTTAAAACAAAACGTTAAAAAAGTATGCGACATCAAAGATAGAAATCATCGCATCACTTAATTCTAGTGTTCAAAATTCAAGACAAAAAGTAAGATTTGTTCACAAATATCAATATTTTTTTAAAAACCGAAAAGCATTTTAACCTCAAATAATTTTTCTTTTCTCGAGCCAGTGGCATATCGAAAACAAACCCTTTTAGGACGCACCCCCGCTAGAAAACAGTCACAACTCAGAAAAACCTGTTTTGAGATAAACGGTTTTAAAGTATTCATATAACTCTGGGTTTTAATTTTTCGGTAACCATAGCAAGATATTAATATACTTTGTTTGTTTATAACCGTGACAGTAACACTATAATATAATATAAACTCCTGGACAAAATTAGCGCAACATCATAAATTTGCCATATTTTTGATGCTATTTTTTTTCTGAATTTATGATCCGATTTGAATGATTTTTTTTGCATTGTAGGTTGGTTTCTTGACAATGTCATAGTTTTCGCTGTTTATGATAAAAATTTAATTTTCGATTTATACTGTGTGTACTAAAAATGCTACGTTTTTTTCCAAAAATTTGCATCACCCTGTGGAGTATATTAGCAACCGAAACATATTGCAGTTGACATTAAACGGTAGGTCAAACTTTCCCCAACATTTTCTTCTTTTGGTTTACTTCATTATCTCTGTTATTAAAGGAGATACACCGTTTTATAGTGTAACATGTCTTTATAGACTTTAATATTCAACACATTCATTGCTAAATATTTTCAAGTAGACAATGGATTTTTTCTGACATTGCAAGCGATGTGTCAGCAGATGTTGTGTTTTAAAGTTACAAAGGTCAAATAAAATTCGCCATACTGATAAAAACTGTTCGGAAACTGCTTATTAAACGTTCGTTTTGTATGCCCAGTTGCCCGACGAGTATTTTACTCTTGAAACCTTCTTGAAAACATTTAACAATGAATGTGTTGAATATTAAAGTCTATAAAAACATGTTACGCTATAAAACGGTGTATCTCCTTTAATAACAGAGATAATGAAGTAAACCAAAAAAGAAAATGTTGGGGAAAGATGGACCTACCGTTTAATGTCAACTGCAATATGCTTCGGTTGCTAATATACTCCACAGGGCGATACGAATTTTCGAGAAAAAAACATAGGATTTTTAGTACACCCAGTATAATTCGAAAATTAAATTTTTATCAAAAACAGCGACAACTATAACATTGTCAAGGAACCAACCTACAATGCAAAAAAAAATCATTCAAATCGGATCATAAATTCAGAAAAAAAATAACATGAAAAATATGGCAAATTTTTGATGTTGCGTTAATTTTGTCCAGTAGTTTATTTGTAAGGAACTCTGTTTATCTGCATTAAATCACCATTTTCCGTTTTTTGAGTTGTGACTCTTATCTAGCGGGGGTGCGAATTATGAAAGTGTATAATAATATAAACTTTTCGACTTAAAATTGACCACCCTGGATATTATTGTATTAATTCAACAATCCCATAAAGATAAACTTTTCTTAAGCTAACTGCTTACTCTTACTGAAGCGTCATCGATGTATCCACTGGAATCAGGGTTGCTGCATCGATCATTAAGTACTTGAGGCCTATTAAAACCTTGGTTATGGTATATGAAGAAGCTTACACCACAGATCATACCAACCACCACTATACATCCAAGGGTAATACCAGTTATGCCAGCTGCGGAGAGGTTACCAGGCGGTTCTTCTACTTCCAAGTCTTGCTCTATACCTATACGCTCTGACTGAATCAGACTGTTATTATAATTCAGCTCTTCTCCGAGGTAAGTGGCATTATCACTGTGATTACTTGGAGTGCTACTCGTCACGTTAGTACCAGCAGCAATATATCCAGTGAGGTTAACATTTAGGTTTGGTTCTGTAAAGGTCTGATTTATCACAGCTAATTCTTTATTGGTGTTGTTATCCAATTTGTTTGTATTATTTTTTAAAGGAACTTCTAATGGAATTACATCTAGGTTGTTAGAGTAATTCCGGGACTTTGGAACAGAGGTATTCTTAGAATATGAAGAAGCATTTCTTAAAACTAAGGGACTATATATTCTGGGCGGAATTAGGGTGCCATTCCCTACAGTTTTTTTTGTTTCTGATGCGTTACCCAAACTGGGGGTAGGCAAGTCTGTCGTTGGAGGAATGGAATGTAATGTTGTCAGCAATGAGTGACCAAATGCAACTGAAACAAAATTGAACTTCAGCACACATCATTAAAATGTATTATGGGCGCATTAATTCAAGGAAATACATAGTTGTATATTAAAATGTAGGTTAACATGGACATGCGTGAAAATATACTGTTATTAGTTACTAAACAAGTATCTTGGACAAAAAGGACTATTTTCTTGATAATGATAAACTTATTAGATCAACTGTACTAAATTAAGAAATATACATACGATAAATTCTTATGATAAGCATTTTCAATTAACCACCTTTATTTTAGATTAGTCACAAATACCGTAACGGCAACGCACAATATAAATTACTACTAAAGTGGAAACATTTAAGGGGAAAAATTGAAAAGAAACATTGATGTTGTTAAAGATATCACATTTCAAAAATCAACAAAAATTTTTATTTAATAACAAATAAATAGTTCCTTATTTTTATTTAGGATCTATAGGTTGTCGATGCAGTCAGTTCAAGGAGGTTCAATGAATATTTTTTTTTATATCCCTTCCTCAATCATTTTATTATGAATATACAATCAAGTCGTTTGCGTTTTCCACGACTTTTGGGATAAAGAAATAATATTTTAGAATAATATTTAAAAGATTTTAACAGCAGCAACCTGAACAATCCTAAACAACAGGACACATACATAATCGCCATGGTGATTCTTCTTCTGAACATGTGGTCACTTTTTGAATGTATTTTCATTTGTATTTGACTAGGTGGCCACCAGATGGCGTGAGAGTGGATTCGATAACAATTTTTTTTTATGATCAAACACAAGCACTATAGGAAAAATCCTTTAGGGCACTCTGGGAGTGGTGCGTGTGCGCAAGAAGCGATTCGCGTTGGTTTTGAATCGTTGGAGGTTATATTCGTTGGGAAAAACGACCTCGGGAAGGTCGTTCCATAAGGATGAAGTACTCCAGATGAAAGAATTCTTAAATATTGAAGTTCGAGGAGTACTAAGCTTAACCACATATGAATGGGCGGTAGTGTATAGTGTCAAAAGTTGTTGAGGTGTGTACAACTTTCTGCTTCGGAAAAGTACACCAAGTTTTTGAGAAGCTCTCTTGGCGATTGCCACAAATATCTGTAAAAGAGAGTCAAATCCTCAACCTGTCTTCGATGTTCTAAGCTGTCGAGGTTCTTCGTCAGCTCGTGGTCTCCGATCAGACGAATAGCCCTCCTTTTGATGGAATCCAGTAGCCGAAGAGTATGTTTGGGTACAGAGCTCCAGACATCAGAGCAGTAGGTACTCTAGTGATGGTCGAATATGGGCTTTGTATAGTGTCAAAAGTTGTTCAGGTATGTACAACTTTCTTGTTCGGAAAAGTACACCAAGTTTCTGAGAACCTATCTTGGCGATTGCCACAACGTGGTTATGCCAAGACATATTTCCTCCCAGATTGACGCCCAGCAAATTAATAGATGAAGCCAGTGGGATTGCGTGTCCGTCCATGACTATATCCGGTTCTGTAATGTTAACTTTTTTAGAGAAAACTGCTGCCTGGTTTTTTTAGCGTTAAATTCGACTTGGTTACTGTCACCCCAAGCCAAAATTTCTTGGGGCGTGACACTTCATGCTGTCTGCGAAGATGTGCGTCAGCAGCCGATGTTTGTGCATTCAAAGAGACAGATGAGATAAGTGTGCGATCATCAGCAAAACTAAATATCGGGTTTGTTCGGGTTTGTTCTGTTTTCACTAGAAGATCGTTAATGTAGAGTAAGAAGAGAGTGGGAGATAATATGGACCCTTGAGGAACACCGGCATTCATGGTGAAGGTGTCTGAGAGAAATCCGTCAATCGCCGCTTGCAGAGAGCGGTCCTGAAGAAAGCTAGACAACCATGCACAGAATCGACTGGGCATACCATAGGTCTACAAAATACTGTGTTAGTTCATCGGCGCATCTCTTGAGGACTATAACAGGAATTTCGTCTGGACCAGTAGCTTTCTTGACGTCGAGACCTTTCAGGATTCGTTTGACGGGACGCTGACGGAACACGATTTCGGTCATTTCGGATTGAACTCCAGGAATGTTGGGTGATGTTCTTCCCTGGAAATCTACCGTGGAATGCGAAGAAAATAGTTCAGCAAGTAAGTTTGCTTTGTCTCCGGCTGTGGATGCTATTGTACCATCGGAACGTGTTAGAGGTGGAATAGTTGATTTGGTAAAATTTTGGCCGATGGCCATTGCAACTGACCAAAAGGACCTTGATCCGTTTGGACTGTCAAGAAGTTTGTTTTTGATCCTCAGGTTATGGGCTTCTTTGCTTTGATCTATTGTTAGCTTACATTGATTATTACTTATGGTGCTATTTATAACGTATACTAATCTTGTGCATGTACGATTTACCTTCACAAAAATTTATTAATGCATCATGTAACCTAAACAAAAAAAATTAATGTTTCATTGCATATACAAATGCAAGTTTATTTATTTGATTTTAATTATCTGGCCGCAATAACTGTTCAAAAATAACCTTTCGGCCGAGATTTTGGCAGAATGCGAAATATTCTCATTGGTCAGCAATTATATTAAAATTCACATCAATGACTGTCAAAATTAATGTTAGGTAGGTACTAAATTTAAAATCAGAAGTTAATTTGAAAACTTATTTTATGGCTCAGTAGTTTTTATATGTGTAGTTCTAAAGGACGAAGCAACAAATTCCAATGCCTTGCCTAAAAACTGAAAGGGAAATGTCCTCTTGATAGAACTTATATTTTAAATTGAACCTTAATAAATAATTTTCTTTAAATAGCACAAATTAAATTATTAATGACAGTCGTTATAAAATAATAACAGTGAGAAAAAAGTTGTTATGCAATGCTGCATTTATATAATGACTAATACAATTTTCTATCAAGGTAACCAAGCAAACGCTTGTTATTTTATCCACAAAAATATCTGATATCTACAACAAACAAAGGGAAAAAAATTGGTAGATACAAGATATCCGCATTTTATGAAATATATATTCTATGACGCAAGTGGAAAGTGAAATGATTTATTTTGGCAATCCAAATTACCGTGATGAATTTCAACAATAAGAACTGAAGAAATTGAATTGCAACAGACAAACAGATTGAATAAAGAAATTTTTTATTTCTTTCTTTTTGTGGGAAATCGTTTTGGCAACAAAGATATTTATTTTACGTGTAGCCTAGAGGAAATAATTCTTTATAATATATTCTGCAATAATCTACTATATCTTAAAAAAATAAATCAGCTGTACATCATCTAATTAAAAGTCAAAAGAAATGCGGTAAGAGTTTGTCAAATTATGGCTGTGAGAGATGCCAGTTCCCTTGCGTAAAGAAATAGAATTAATTTGCATACATTTTATATGCAATATAATATAGTAAAGCTACCAGTGATTTTATTTAATCTCTGCTACAAATGAGTCAGTTAAAAAATAATCTGATATAATTTCTTAACATATCAGTATAATAAAATGATTACTATGATGATCTGCTTTTGACTAATGATTCATAAACTGAAACTATTATAGACAGACTATAATAGAGGCTGCAAAAATTGTCCTCTTTATAAAAAATAACTAAATTTATTTACAAGGTACAATTTACCATCATCATTCCGTATTATTTAATACCTACAAAGTATACTATATAGCAAAACCGATTTTCACAACATCCTGAAAATATTAATTTTAAAAACACAACTGGCATACCTACATAACTTTTTACTTTGCTAAATTATATGATAAATCTTCGAAATTTACAAAAAAAACAACGAAATAGTGTCTTTTTCATTAACTTGAGTATCTAAAAATCAACTATCTTTTTAATATTTTTAAATTTCCAGCATTACGGAATAGTAACCTGGGTGTTAACTTTTAACAAATTATTTCTAGGATACCTACTATGGCAGAACAGCTAATATATCTTAAGTTAATTAACAGGCATCCTTATAAAGGTATTGGATATATTTAAAATGTATGTGGGTAGCTCGATGACTTGTTATTTATGCAAGATAAAAATTTAGGAAATCCCTTGGAAAATAAAAGGATGCCATGTATTTCTAGAGACTGCCTAGGATTGGCTCAATAGCAATAAATTCTATCAGTGTCTCTAAGTCAGGAAATCAATAAACCTTGATTTTTATGACATGACTAACTAATTTATAAAAATATCACTACCTACCTTCTAACACTGATAAGCTTTTAGTAATTGAATTTAAGGAAGTTTCGTTTAAATATTTATTATTGAATTTGAAACGCCAAGCTTTTGAAGTAATTTAGATACTAATTAGGAACATAAAATGCCTAAGTATGGGTAAGGTAAGGAATATTGGTGGTAAGCTTAACTGACTTACCAAAAACAAGCTGGTTCAGGAACAGTGTTATCCAAAACCAGTGCATCCACCAGTAGTGGGTCATGATCTTATGGTCATCAGAAACTGAAATAAAACAATTAAAGGCTAATTAACATTGCCGTTTTGAATATCTCAACAAAAACAACAACAAAGGTAGTTAATTTTGAAATGGTATATTGACATGAATTGTATACTTTCCCGTTTTTTACATGCTATATTCTACATTTATTAGCTATTGATTGCCCAAGGGCTGAACCTTTTTTAAATACAGGTATTGTTTCTATTTAGGAAGCAAAATAAACATACCATCAATAAACAAATTAATTTTCACAACTACGAGCTACACACTTCTGTCTTGAGTTTGTCTTTTTGCTTTGTGGGCAGGCGCAAATCGAATTTTTGTTCTTCCTGTTCAGAAATGTTGAATTTGTTTACAAAGTACTACCGCTGCAAGTTCATTCGTTTCTCTTTTTCTTACATGAAATTGATAGAGACAGAGATAGAAGGGCGACGTGATCGGCGTTCCTACTTTTCGTCACCTTTCACATCATCACATCGCTCAATGAATCATACCTAATAGGAATGCAGCATACATATCGACACAGTACAAATAAAACCCTAGTATCGACAGTAGCTAATCGAGCTTGTATGTGGACTAGAATGATGCCTTTATTTTTATTACCATTATAAATTAAGACCAAAAAAATGACTGATATGAGCTAATTTTAGACGCATCACTAGTGCCTGTTTTACCATTAGGGATCATTAGGCTCGGTGCCTGGGGCAGGTGAATAAAACGTGCTCTCTGTAATACTATCTAAAATTTCAAATTCTCTATTTACTTCGATTTCTTTGTATTTAGTTACATCCAATTTGAGAAATGGTTCATTTGAGGAGGAGAAGCATTATTTGAATTTAATTTGTTTAAAATCTTGAGTTTTATATACAGTACTACATATCTCGACATTTAAGAAAATTCGATATGAAGGTACCTTTCTAATAGATATGGGCATTGTATCGAGAAATTCTATTGATCGATATAATTAATGTTTCTGTTTAAAATTTGCACTTTTTCATTTCATTCATACATTGATTTAAGTTATTTGTAGCGATTTTATAAAATTAGCAAAGAAGAAGCGATGATGTATGTTAAGAATCGATTATATTTGTATACATCGATATTAAATTAAATTTTCGTCGATAAAATGACAGAACTTGTGACGTGTGTCATGTCATTAGAAACTGTATGATGGCATGGTATGGTTATGTATATTTTCTTGTAACCTGTGATTAGTGCGACGAGACTTGAAGGTAAGTGGCTTATCAGTTTTAGTACTGAGCTTTTATACCTGAGTTTTGTTTGCTAATGATAAGAAATGTATACAAACAATTTTTTTAAAGCGCAGGTTTTTTAACTCTGTTAGAAAATATCATACTGAAGGAAGTACATAGGAGTGAATATTATCCTTATTTTTGGATGTCAAGGCTGTCCATGCAAATTTACATTCGATTAAAATATTAATTGGCTATTAAGTACTTTTCTATACCTAAACGTGAAAAGTAGCGTTTTTATTGCCTGCGTGAACATGAAAAGTACGCCGTCCCAAATGAGGTTGTACGGTCATAAAGGAACGAACCTCTAAAATACAGAAAAACATTACAACATTTATGAGATGGAAACGCGGACCATAAAATTTTAAAATTCCTGTTTGATTTTATTGACTACTTTAAACTGGTTAGATCATTTTTAACTGTCAGATAGCTTTGGACCGATAGAATCAAGTTTTCATTATTTAACAGATGAGAGTGATGATCTTTTAAAATTTGTTCAAGTATGTGGAGATAGTACAAAAGAAGTTTTTGATTTTTAGTTCCATTTTACAATTTTAATTCAAACATTACGATCTATAGGTATACTCAGAAACATGTTTTGTACCACATTCTTTTTGTTCTATTTTGTAGCAAACTGCTTACCCAGTCTTAATCAAAAATCCTTTTTTAATTGCTACTAGAAAAAGTTATTTTATAACAATTTCTTGAAATACAAGAGATGTTAATATTAGTCTATGGTTAATCAATCAACCTTATCTCTTGCAGTGAAGATATTTTATTCTTATACACATTTATACAAGGTGCAGAGATGCTGCCAAAAAATATGTCACCTAAGCACAGTTCAAGTCCATCTACGCAAACTGTAGAACAGATAAATAAGAATAAAGATAAAGTGCCATATAACCACAGAACTATATAAAAAATAAATAGCTGGAAATTCCAATTGTACCATTTTTATTGCTAGTTCATTTCAATCTTGGTTTTTAAAGTCACTAAATAGTATACCTACGTTTTAAATCGTTTTTAACTCTAAGAGTCTTATTCTACCAATGCATGGGCGTAAAAAATCTCATTATTTTCCTAAGGAACTAAAACATATTTTAAATTCTAAAGGTGTCAGTATACATTTTCAACCTTGGAAGGATCTGGTGCCACAAGGTTTTTTTTCACAATAAGTGTATGAAATTAACGCATTTTCGTACCAAGATGGTAAGAGTCGACCTTCATATATTGTGTGTTATTAACACCGTACGCCAGAGGTGTAGTAGATTGTTTCAGGAATTAAAAAACAAAATAAGTAAAAATGTAGATCATAGAAAAGAACAGGGATGGGCAACAATTCTTGTGACTTTTTTGTAAATGTTACTTGTAACCTTGTAACAGTTTTGAATAGGCAAAATATACATTTTCAGATTCCTTTTATACATAGTCATATTCTTTAATACCGTCCTGGCTTATAATCGATATAGTATCATTTAAGAATTAAACTATCAATTAAATTTAAAAATCTATCGCCTTCTAGTATACGCCACTGTAACGTATAATTAGAATATTACTTTAGTAGAATAGCAAAAAAGCCCACCTTGTTCCTAATTGTGTCGTTGCTATAGGACAAAGGTGTATTTAGTTAAGGCATAATGTTTTATTTATCCATAATTGGTACACATGGTGGAGGGTTTATTCGGGTTTGTTCGAAGGTATATCATTTTACGTTCATCATGTAATAATCTTTCAAAATCCAGGTAACAAAATAATCTACTGAATCCCCTCTGGGGGTACGCCCCTGATAACTAATCATACTCTTAATTCGATAAGAAACCAATCAAAATCGAGAAGTTTTTCAATGGACTGGTTCAAGTTAATTTGAATATTGTGCCATGAGAAAAGTAAAGATTTTCTCTAAACATAACGTATCTTTTTTACAACTTTCATTATGTTTGATTGAAGACTATTATTTAACACTTTCTCTGTCAGATGTACGGTGTCATTGTACGTAATGTTTAAGGATCTAGTTCAGTCACGCATTCGCCATTTTCATTCGTTGAGGAATATTTCGTTTTTATCCATAATGAAATGTAATTTATAAATCAATATGGCTAAATTATGGCACTTTCCGCTTTCCGACTTTTATTAATTTACAAATTAAAATGTATTAGGAAATGGGGCACATGATTATTTTAAAAACAGTACATTTCAACGTTAACAAAATTTGCGAAAGCACAACGATCGCAATTCTTAAACTCATTGAATAAAGCTAACCCAATTCGTATTCTATCGTTCGACTTTTTATCAGTCAAAGTCTGGCGTATTTCCTCTACATTATTCATTAAGTTTCAAGACACTTTATGTATAAGTTCAGTACAATATGATTTCTGGTGTCGAAAATTTCGTTAAATTTTATTACTTTTTAATTTATTTTCGGCGAACCGCGTCACTGGCTTTCGGTGACTATATAGTTATAAATAATTTATATGTATACGCTTTGATTGTTCATTATTTCAGGAAGTAAATTTCATGTGGCTTCGTCCATTGAATTAGTTATTTCTTCTGGAGCAAATACAAACCCGGTATTATGGGGAACTCCTGCATCCATAATGCTAAGCTGTCCAGTTATTGCAATTATCTTCGTTCTCTGATTACTAAAAGTCAATTTTCATTCGCGCCTTCGAGATTGCAATGACGATTATTGGCGATATTTCCATGCACTTCTTCCACGGGAGCACATCCGCACGTGCACCCCCAAAACAAAACGAATAAAAAATATTAATTTATATTCATTGAATATTATTTATCGTACCGTCAAACTAAAAAAGTCCGACCCTCCCTAATTTTTTATCAGTCCGTCAAACCAAACTGTATAGATCCGGCAACCGTGCCTCGGTCGAGGTAAATAACGATTATGACGAGACTCGCTCACACGTGCGATTAAGTAGTGCAGTTCCTCTATAGTAACAGGTGGCGGGTGGCAGCAGGGGATAGCGGAGCTATGGCGATTTAATATGGAAAAGGCGCACAGTTTTTGTGTGCACCGCGCTGTTGTCTGTTCGTGCATCTAGTTAGAAATTCGAGCGTGTATGTTTTAATATTTTAATATTATATATTTATTTATAGTTAAAATGAATAGTTGACGGTGGGCTATTTAAGAAATAACTTTAGCTCTTTGAGTTTTGAGCAAAAAATTGAAGTGAAGAATGCGGGAACACCTAAACCCGAAATTAATTTAACGCAGACCACAAAGGGTGAATCTAGGGACTTTATTAGAAAATTTAAAAATGAAATATATGAAAAAAAAATTATAGCGGGTATTCCAAACTTAATGAGGCTGTTATTGATCAATTTTCTACAATTAAGAACCGAAGAATGGACTTTACGTTTAAGCACTATTGTGTAGGGTCGATAAATGTTGTGTATTTCGATAAATGATACTCGATATGATTTTAAACTATTTTATTTGAGGATTTAAACTAAAAAGCACTGAAAATATGAAGAATGCCAACTTGTCAGTCTCGTGGCTCGATTCGTTCTCGTCATAAACAGTTAATTATTGTTCTCGTCTTGGTTGCGCCTAATGACGTAGCCCGTAGATGGCGTAGTGTTATTAGACATCATTCGGTTTTCTTCATAACTCGTAGATGGCGGTAGTAGTGTTGGATATCATTCCGTTTTAGTGATAGCTCGTAGATGGCTTTAGTGGTATTAGTAGTGGACTGTATAAATATTGTTACGAGGGTTGCATGCGACGACGTTAAGACCCTACAGCTATACACACTAAGAAAACCTTTCTTATTTTCCAAAAGTAATATTTCCTTGTGTAAAATTAAAAAATAAATAAAAATATGTTTTACCTAACGCATTTTCTTATTACTTTTTTTCTTTCTACATTTAAAACGCCTTGAAAAATTTCACCATACTTGTGAACCCCCTCTATCATAGGTCACGAGCCGCCACTGGAAGTAGGTAATTATTTATCGGGAGTTTCAGAACAAATTTCATAACTTGGATTACAAAATGCGGAATTAGTCGGTTTGATCCCGGGCGGTCCGCGAATCTAGGCCCGGCACTGGCATTGATTGGCTATTATCATTAAGCCGGGCTCAGACGACCGGTGTATATACTTGGCCAATATTTGCCAATTGTCGTGTGAATGGTTGAATTGTCAATTATTATACAAGCGAACCATTCACACAACGTGGCAAGTATCCGTCATTAACAAATATTGACCGAGTACAAGTATTATTTTGGGTTTTAATTCTTATTAACTCAAGAGCAGGTTTCATCATTAATTTATTAAATCATTCTGTTACATGTACCATGAATTTGCGGGTCGGTATACGTTTTTCATTTATTAGTATAAAATGACTGCTTTCATAACATGTTTTCAACAATTATAAAACTTAATTAGATCAGAGTTAATTAAATTTAAGGTAAATTAAAATAATCTTAATTACTAATTTTACGATTTCGTTCTCGTTCAAAGAATAATACTTTATGTATTGAATGTTATGTATATAAGCAATATTATGTATACATGGCTTCAATAATCAACAGCGTAAATATTCTTTTCATTAATAATGTGTTTGGCCGAGGCATAAAAACAATAACTTTCAATACATGAGTAAATAATGATATTATTGCAAAGACGACCTTTAAAATGATATGCAACTTGACCATCGATCCTTCCCATTTGAGATTTTAAGGGTAACATCAACCCCTTCAAGGGTTTGTTCGGGTTTGTTCGGGGGGTTAATATACGACAGCTGTTGGTCAAACGACCTTTAAGGGTACCGAAATGACTGATAGAGATTATTATTCTTTGTCGGTTTTAATAATGATATACAATAGTATACAGGGTATTCCTTAATGACGTGCTAATATTTCAGGGTGTGATTCCTTAGGTCAATTTATAAAGAAAAGTTCATATGAACATATGTCCGCAACGGCTTAAATTTTTTGCTACAGGGTGTTTAGTTTTTATTTTTTAAATGGTTATTTTTTAATATCTCCGAAAGTACTTTAGATATTATTTTCAATTTTGGCATGTGTTAATAGGATATAGGATCACAAATTTTAGTTAGAAAAGTTGTTCAATTGTTCCACCAGTGGCGTCCCTGCAAACATGTTCTCTGGTATTTTTTACAAAAAAGATCGTACGCCACTGACATTTTTCCATGTGGATATTTTTTCTGATTAGCCTGGTCATTTCTACATGAAAACGGTCCCTTGAGTTTTTCTCGCCAGAGTAAAACAGAAAAAAATTGATTAAAACCACAAAATTCATATCGAAACTCATTATTATTAACATTGATAAAATAATTAATGGTAAAAAAAAACTCAAGAGACCGTTTTCATGTAGAATTGACCAGGCTAATTAGAAAAAATATCCACATGGAAAGATGTCAGTGGCGTACCATCTTTTTTGTAAAAAATATCAGAGGACCTGTTTACAGGGACGCCACTGGTGGAACAATCGAATAACTTTTCTAACTAAAATTTGTGGTTCTATATCCTATTAACACATGCCAGAATTGAAAATAATATCTAAAGTACTTTCGGAGATATTAAAAAATAACCATTTACAAAATAAAAATTCAACACCCTGTAGCAAAAAATTTAAGCCGTTACGGACATATGTTCATATGAACTTTTCTTTATAAAATGACCTAAGGAATCACACCCTGAAATATTAGCACGTCATTAAGGAACACCCTGTATAGTCAGAAGTTTGAACATTCCAGTGGAAACTTAATAAAACCAATTGAATTATCTTACCTTTTGCCAAACAAAAATGTTTTTATTTTGACTCCTCGGTGCGATCAGCTTATTCTCAATAAATTAATTATTTCTCTGGTATTGGTCAGTAAACTGTGAATGGAAAACTTAATTCCTCACACGTCCTTGATTGTATATTATCATAATAAGAGTGATTAATACAATCCTAATTAAAATTACCTAAACCAACTTATTATAAGTTAATTAATTAGCAGTGATAAAATATTTACTATTACAAGATTACGGAACAATATAAATTTAGCAATTTGTTAATGTGGTAACATCGTCCTCCGAAGAGTTTTGAATAAAAGGCAAAAAACCTATTGAATGGCCTCTGTGATATAAAATATTAATCAAATATTGCCACAAAACAGCTAGTCATTATAGGTGTATTTTAGTGGAAAATTACATGTTTTTTGGGGGAATAACAACGACTAGGTCTAGTTTAATTTTGTTTATGGTCGGTGGTAGTCGTTTCTTGAATCTTTATTGGATTAAAACGAGAGGATATAATAATACGTCACAAAGTTCGGTTGGTATGTAATTTTAATCATTTACTATTCCATAAAAAACAGATTCTTAATAATAAAGATATTAAATTGGTTAATTTTTTGCGCGTACATAGTGAGTGTTCAAACGACAAGGACAACAAAGATAAATAAACTAAAATAACTTATTTGTACTAAAGCTGTATAAAAATTGCAAGCCTTGAATTTTAAATTATACAGGGAATCCAAATATAAAGATCCTCGACAATGTTTTTTTTAAATAAGACCCTGTGTTTTATAGAAGGCAAGTTCTATATTATTTCCTATATTTATTTATTTACAAAGATAGGGATACAACTATTGGCTAGTGGGAGTTATTAATGTTTAAATTAAGTATACATTAAATAACATTAACCTAAAATTTATGAACATTTATAGCATTGATTTTACACATTTTTTAAATGTAATTATAGACATATCGAACATTTCCATCCCTAAAGAAAGCCTATTACATGCCTAGTCGCTCTACAGAGAGGAGAATTTTTTCCAGAATTTGTATTTCTTAGTCGCATATTAAAAGTATTTTGAAGCCTTAAGTCCCTAACCGGAACATTAAAGCTTAACTTTGACCTCAGCGTTAGCGAATCAACAAGACCGTTCACCAACTTGTAGATCATAACTACATCGGAAACCATTCGTCTCTCAGTAAGTGGCATTACAGAAATTTTTTTCATTATAGGCTTATAGTTGCTATTGACTATAGCTATGTCTGTTTTTCGTGATAAGAACCGTAAAAATTTGTTTTGAATACTTTCCAGCCATCGCTGGTAAACCGCGTACTGAGGGTTCCAAACAACCGATGCAAAACTAAGTTTACTAAATATAAACGCATAATACAAGTTTAGAACTGTTTGAGGATTATTAAAATTTAAACTATTTCTTATAATAAATCCTAAAAATCGATTACACTTATTGATAACTTGTTCAATGTGAGAGCTAAAAATTAACTTAGTGTCCATTATAACACCCAAATCGCGTATTTCATTAACTGATTCGAGATCACTTTTATTAATAGTATAACGAAAATTGTGTACATTCTTGTTTCTGGTAAACGTAATCGATACACACTTCCCTAGATTAAGAAATAAACTCTGACTTTCACAGAATCTTACCAAGGCATTAAGATCATCTTGCAGCAAATGGCAATCCCCTGGCACCCTGATTATTCGAAAAAATTTTAGGTCATCTGCGTACATCAAAAATGTAGAAAATTTAAAGCATTGTTGTATGTTATTAATGTATATGATAAAAACAGGGGACCAAGGTGACTGCCCTGAGGCACACCAAACGTCACGTTAAAAGGTTTAGAATAAAAACCACCAACGGGTGTAGAAAGTAGATTATTGTCATTCCTTTAACCAGTATTATTGATCGTGTAATGGAGTTCGTACACGATCAGGAGCATGCCTGTATTCCTGTCAATACTAATAAAATATGTCAAACGGTATCTAAGAAAAAATACTGTTGCATACGTGTTTCAGGGGTTTGGTCAATACTTGCATCCTGTAATTGTTTGACCACCCAGTATGGCGGTATGTACGTACGTTGTATGTATAAAACAAGGATAAAACTATATATCTGGATAAACAAGATATTTTTAACAAGTTCTTTGAAAGGATCTTTTTGTTTGATTTGAGATTTTAAGTATCGCTGGACCGTTGGCAAGATGTTTGTAAAGATTATGGATTTCAAGAAGCCTTTTAGGCATTTGTTTAGTTTGCATATGTGGGAAACCTTATACTGTACATATAGATACAGGATGTTAAAAGTTCACCTAAACTAGAATATTAAAAAATATTCAACATTAATATTAAAATCAATATTTTTCCAGACAGAGTTTTTTCAATGGTCGGAAGTTTTAGTGCTTTATAGGAATTTGGGGAAGGAAACATTTGTGGTATTTACCCCCCTCTCTCTATTTTGAGAGGTGGGGGTGACTTTGGAATTTTAAATATGGTGACATTTTGTTTATTTGGATTCTAGTTATGTGTACAAATAGAATCTGTACCCGAGCAAACCCTAAGATAACAACATACTATCATCTTACACATGCCCATGTTTAATTAATTATGAGGGTTAACCGTTTTATTTTAGGAAGTACATTAAATGTTTCTAGATCCTATGGTATGCCCAGTTGATTCTGTGCATGGTTGTCTAGCTTTCTTAAGGACCGCTCTCTGCAAGTGGCGATTGACGGATTTCTCTCAGACACATTCACCATCAATGCCCGTGTTCCTCAAGGGTTTGTTCCATATTGTCTCCCACTCTCTTCTTACTCTACATTAACGACCTTCTAGTGAAAACGAAAAATCCGATAGTTAGTTTTGCTGATGATAGCACACTTATCTCATCTTTCTCTTTGAATGCACAAACATCGGCTGCCGACGCACATATTCGCAGACAGCATGAAGTACCACGCCTCAACAAAGACCTGGAAGAAATTTTGGCTTATAGTGCAGCAGTTTTCTCTAAAAAGGTTAACATTACAGAACGGGATATAGGCATGGACGGACACGCAATCTCACTGGCTTCATCTATTAATTTGCTGGGCGTCAATCTGGGAGGAAATATGTCTTGGCATTACCACGTTGTGGCAATCGCCAAGATAGCTTCTCAGAAACTTGGTGTACTCTTCCGAACCAGAAAGTTGTACACACCTCAACAACTTTTGACACTATACAAAGCCCAGATTCGACCATTACTAGAGTACTGCTCTCATGTCTGGAGCTCTGCACCCAAACATACTCTTCGGCTATTGGATTCCATCGAAAGGAGGGCCATTCGTCTTATTGGAGACCACGAGCTGACGAAGAACCTCGACAGCCTAGAACATCGGAGACAGGTTGGGGATTTGACTCTCTTTTACAGATATTTTCATGGAAAGTGCTCGGCTGACCTTGCCCTCTTAATTCCGCCCAGAGCGGCAAATATCAGAAATACACGAAGAACCAATGCCGCCCATCCATATGTGGTTAAGCTTAGTACTCCTCGAACTTCACTATTTAAGAATACTTTCGTCTGGAGGACTTCATCCTTATGGAACGACCTTCCCGAGGTCGTTTTTTCCCAACTAATATAACCTCCAACGATTCAAGACCAACGTGAATCGCTTTTTGCGCACACGCACCACTCCCAGAGTGCCCTAAAGGATTTTTCCTATAGTGCTTGTGTTTGATCATAAAAAAAAGAAGAGATTTATCGATAAGCATGTTCTAAGAAGTACTATTTCATATTATCAGTGGCTCACTTTGTTTCCTATCTTGGACAAAGGATGTTACTGGTGCATATAAATTAGCCAAGCACACCTTTATTGACGGTTAAGTAAAATTTAATTATTTATTACCTATAAATTTTGGCCATAGTTATATCCATTTTAAAATTTAATTGACTAAGACTACCTTTGTATAGTAAGAAACTAGTGGAATTCGTTACAGCGAAAAGTAAGAATTATGTAGATTTCGTTATTCTTGTGTCAATAGAAAGCGTAAAAAATAATGTCTTACGAGAATTACTATGCAATTGTTTACACACACACACACACACACACATATATATATCTAATTTAAATAAAACTAAATTTTATATGACAACTGGGGCTATTGTTCCTGGATTGCAGAAGTTTATCAGTTAGGAAAATACGAGGAAAAGATTATTATTATTTTTTTAGATGGCATTAAGCTGCTACGCAAGAATGGAGAGGGTATTTATTTTAATAGGTACCAAAACATATCGTCGCATTCGGTTCGAGGTTCTGTGTGTTTTTTAAAGTTTTATAATGGATCATATTTAAATTAACGTTATAAACTAACGTGAAAAATGTGTTTAAAGCCGTCCCCTCATATCTCTATGGCCGTTTTCGATATAGTGCCGTAATACTTATTACTTAAATATTTATTTCAGTTGAAAATAAAGTAATTTTGTCGATAGTAAAAGCTCTCTTTCGTGACTAAAGAGCATTTATTTTATCCTATTTTTGCAATTAACACCAAACCTATGCTGGGTCAAAATTTTATTTATTAATCAATTAAAATTGTGGGCGTTATTTCACCGAAGCTACTGTTACAATAGAATGAAATTCATACATTTTTTGGGTACTGCCTCTTAAAAACTGTCAAATGCCGGCCGAGATTGATAGGAAGTATAGTGTGTTTAACAACAAAACGTTGCAATTATAAAATTAAGTGCGGTAATAAGTGGCTGTACATAATCTAAAATTACGTATCCTTCTAAAGTCAAGTGATTCATTTAAATATTTTGGGTACCTACAAATTACGTATCGAAAACATGCACGCTTTTGAGTAAGTTTACATAAATATAGCCAGTCCCTTGCAGTTGATATCCTGATAAAAAGATTAATTTTATTAAATAAATATTTATTTAATAGCGAAAAAATGCATTGGATTAAAACGTATATCTCTTGATACGGCATTATGTGAAACGTCATATACGTGAATCCCATATATACAGGCTGTCAATTTGAAAACTTCCCACCGCTTACAGTAAAAATTATATCAAAAATCGGAGACATGTCATTTTTATTGTGATGGGGGACGGTTTTAACGAATATTTGCACGCTTCGTGGTTCAACCCCCTAGTAGGGGTAGATGTTACCCTTAACATCTTAAATAGGAAGGGGTGGTCAAGTGTCACCTCATAGTAGTTTCCTACCTTTAAAATGTTGTGCCACTGGACCCGCCTCCTTTCCCATTTAAGATTTTAAGGGTAACGTCTATCCATCCGCTCGGACATTCGCGTGCTTTTCAAATCTAATTGAAATCCATAAAAAGTTACCGGCCTATCAGAAATCTTTGTAGTTAAGCCGATATATTATATAATCCTATATATCTAAACTTTTGGATGTTAATTTCACACCTTTTCGCAATTTGATACAAATATTTTCATAAAACTATTTTGTTGCAGATTTTAACGCCATGTCGCTAAAACGTCTACCCTTACAAAGAATATCTTTATTTTTATCTACTTAAATTGGTAAGTATAATATTTATCTTAGTTGTAAGATGTATACAGTGTGTCCCAAATGCAAACCTAAATTATATTACCAAGTTGTGGAATTTCCTGCCCGAAACTGAAGATGATTCTCTGAACAAAACGGCAACAAACAAATTCTATAAGCGAAATGAGTTGCCTTGCGATGCCTATATACAGGGTGGCCCATCGAAAACAGTCCAGCAAGGTTTACGGCTGTGCACGTGAAAATTAAAAGAAAACCTCGGACCCGTAAACTTGTGTTTTCGGGAAGACACGTTTCACTATTAATTTCATCCCTGTAACCTCAACCCCCCCAGCGGGGGCGGCTACTGCCCTTGTTTGTTCAAATGGGAATGGGTATCTTGTGATGCATCTTTTTAAAGGGCATTAAATTCTCTTTAAAATGGCGCTTTGTTTTGTAAATTTGAGCTACGCGCCGCGGAGAAATTGCGATTAAATGTTGAAAATGTCCACCCTTC
Source organism: Barypeithes pellucidus (assembly GCA_963991005.1). Lineage (NCBI taxonomy): Eukaryota > Metazoa > Arthropoda > Insecta > Coleoptera > Curculionidae > Barypeithes > Barypeithes pellucidus. Next base: position 17,426,963 of record OZ022566.1, read on the forward strand.
ACCTCCATACAATAGTACAACTGTTCGAAGTGTTCTCGGACATTGTGAAGAACATCTGGTGTAATTTGTTGACATTCATTAGTAATGCGGTTCCGTAAATCTTCTAAGGATTCGGGTTGGGTGGCATAAATTTTGGATTTTAGATGTCCCCACAAAAAGAAATCAAGGGGAGATACCACCCCTCCTCCCAATCCATGTACCAGGAAACGTTTCATCCAGAAAGTGGCGTACGGGTAATACATATAATGGGGGGATAATATAATACTTGTTCTGACATTACTTCACAAAAGTGTAAACGGCGGTCATTATCATCTTCATTCAATTCTTGGAGAAGTTGAATTGTGTATGGGTGCCATTTATAATGTTTCAGAATTCTCTGTACAGTGGTCCGCGAAATTCCTGTTACATCAGACATTTTTCTGGTACTTAATGTTGGATTAATACTAACTTGACCCAGAACAGCTACTTCTACTGCTTCATTTCTTACCGGATTTTCAATGATCCTTTTTTTTATTTGCCACTGAACCAGTTTGCCGAAATTTTGCCACTAATTATAGGACATAACCATGATGTACGCGTCTATCTGGATGTCTATCATTAAACAAAGTTGCCGGTACTCTTGCACATTGATTGTTTATAAAATACAATTCAATAATTTCCACTCTCTCCTCAATAGAATAAACCATTTTTTATGTCACGATCAAATCAAAAGAAAATAATAGCGCAGAAATAACGTATTTAGATCTGGATCAACTACTTTACTGAAGATAAAGTTGAATTGACTGATACTTATTACTTTAAAAAAAATTGTTTACGCACAAACCTGTGTACTTGATAAGAGGTGCAGAGAAATGTTTCAAATTCCGTTGTTCGGCGGCGCGTAGCTCAAATTTACAAAACGATGCGCCATTTTAATGAGAATTTAATGCCCTTTAAAAAGATGTATCACAACATACCCATTCCCATTTGAAAAAACAAGGGCAGTAGCCGCCCCCGCTAGGGGGGTTGAGGTTACGGGGATGAAATTAATCGTGAAACGTGTCCCCATGAAAACACAAGTTTACGGGTCCGAAGTTTTTTTTTAATTTTCACGTAAACAGCCGTAAACCTTGCTGGACTGTTTTCGATGGGCCACTCTGTATAACCTCAGTTTTTGTTGTTGTTGTTGCAAATTTTTTTTGACGAAATTTATTCGATTTCGTTGGGATTTTTTTTTTGTTCAAAAAATTTTAAAAGACTTATATGAAATCTTATAATTTGGGACATATTGTACATACGCTCAGATTAAGGAACCATATCAAACAAAAAATAATTACGTGTACAAAATAGTTTGGTAGTTATTGTTTTTCGAATTAGCAGTGATAGTTTCTGTAAAATTAGTTTTTTAAAATGTTTAAAATAATTTGTGGTTCGCTTCTTATAAAATGTCCTCTGTTTAAAGGTACCGACATATATGGGTGCATTTTTTCCTTGTTTCTACGAAACTGGCAAAAAATGATAGTTAAAATTTTTTTTAAATAAAATTACTGTAATATTTTTCTGTTGGCCTAAGTCATTGTAATATTCAATCTCTATAATTTGGGCCCTTGCGTAACTGTCATTACAATAATAATAACACATATTTATGTCCCTTCTCTTCATGTGTTCCGTTAAAATTGAGGAATACGTAAGGTACCTACCTCTTTTACAAAATCAGCAGGAATTTAAAAAAAATAGCACATCCTAAAAGTTTTTAGGGGCACGTGAACAGGTTTCTCCCTGGGTAATAATGAAACAAGGGGGCTTTCGATTTTTGTCGGTTATGACATTATTATGATTTACGAAGCGAGTAGTGCAGGTTACATAACGTATTGTGTTTAAAAATCATAAAAACCACTAGATTCGGCCGAAATAAAATGCACAAAAAAAATTTAAATTATCTTGCTCCAGTGTTAGGTAGCAACAATTTTCTAGTGTCGCGAATTTCGTGTTTATTATCAATAGCTAGATTATTAATAAGAACCATAAAATACATCAGTCATTACCGTCCGATAATGATTAAGGCTTTTGATTAAGTGTCCTGTGTGTCATTATTAGGTATTGCCTTTTTATATTAACTCGAACTAACAAATTACATACTGCTTAATTTACTTTAGCGTTGTGATTTATTACTAGCCTAGCAGTAATAGTCATTGTAATTTTACAGCAAAATGAAATTTCGTCTTTAATCCGCTTTATTTCCATGAGTTATAACAAGTAGTCTACCGTTTTGTCGGTCTTCCTCTAACTATAAAAAATTTACATCTCAAAATAGGCAATGGAAAATTACTAGATATTTTAATGAAACAACAAAACAGCTACTTACAAAATCAAGAGTTCAAACTGAACCTGAATACTATACACGGATAGTAGTGACATTTTCTGCTATTATGCAAATGCGACGTGTGCAAGCTAAGGATTTGTTCATACATTTTAAATAAGCGCGAAGAAAGTAAATTTGTATGTTTAAAAAATTTACGAACACGTAAAAGGAGTCCTTGTATCTAATAGTACCATTCACAATTTCCCTTTTATTACTGTTTATACAATTAATATATTTGTTGCAATTGTCATGTTTGAGATCTGAGATAACCTGTGTTGGTTTGGTATATTTAGTCCGATAAATATATGTAGTTTGTGAATAGGGCTTTGTAAAGCTGGTCTTTTTTGGGAATAATATAGGATTAAAAAATATACAGTATGTCCACGGATGGGGTTTACAAGAGGACAAATGGACTAAAAATTGAAAGATACGAAAAAAAGTCACTCTTAATAAACGTTTTTGCTTGTCTAGAAAATACGATTCATCATAAGACACTTTTTTATACAGGGTGGGTAAAAACTGCAAAAAGTTATTTTGCTTAAGAGAAACGTACTTTATTTTGAAAGATACCAAAAAAAGTCACTCTTAATAAACGTTTTTACTTGAATAATGAATAGGTGATACTTGTTGTCAATGTCTTTATTTAATGAAGTAATTATAATAATAATACGAACATTTTTATTAACATGAAAGAATACGATAACGATTTCATAATTCAAAAACTCCACCCCCATACCATACTTGACACATTTTTCTAATTGCTTTCTCAAATAAGTGAAAGAATTTCTGATTTCTTCCTGAGATATCGATTGGACAGCCTGGATAATTCTGCCCTTCAGCACTTCAATATCATTTGGTATTGCGGTTGCAAAAACAATTTGTTTTAAACGGCCCCATAAAAACATATCGGCCATGGTTAAGTCGGGACTTCTTGGGGGCCACAAAACTGGGCCATTCCTGCCAATCCACCTTGGACCAAATCTGCGGTCAAGCCATTCTCTAACCTCACGAGCGAAATGGGCTGGACAACCATCTTGCTGAAAATACATATTTTGCCGAAAATTTAATGGTAGATTTTCGAGTTCATCATTGAAAAATGTATCCAGCATTTCTAACTATGATCATCTATTGCACGTGTTATCAAAAAAATATGGCCCTATAATGCCATGGATGGATATAGCACACCACACGTTCACTTTTGTGAAATATTGTCTTCTCGTCATAATTCTGAATTCAGGATTTTCTAAAGACCCGTACCTAACGTGCTGGGTTGCAACGGTCCATTTGTTGAAAATGTACTTTCATCAGAAAACATGATATATTTATCAAAATCAATATTTCCACTAAAAATTTTGTGTCCTATCCACAGGCAAAAATCAAGTCGTTTCGTTCCAATCTTTGATTAAAGTGCGGTTTATACGGACACAATTTATTTGCTTTAAGGATCTTCTGAATTTGACTTTTTTTCACAACTTCCAACTGAGTAACACGATTTCTAAGGGACGTCATAGGATTTTCTTCAACGGAATGACGAACTAAGACTGTAGCAGCATCATCATGGTCGTATTTCTTCTTTTTTTTTGAGGTCCAAAACCGAACCAGTTCACTTGAACTTTTTTATTAACTTGCAGATTGCCATCCTAGTTATTAGGATTCCTACAAATTTCTCGGTAAATTGTTCCATGACGTAGCGGTATGAAACTTGACCATCCCCATAACATTGTATTATAAAAACTCTTTGTTCAGTAGATAGCATTTCTACTTAAATAATAACTTCATTAAATAAAGACATTGAAGTACCTATCACCTTAAGTGTCATTATTATTTTAACTAGGTTCACCAGTCAGAGGTGTGCCAGAGAATACTTTTTGGGAAATAAACCTTTTAATGAATTGTTCTACTTCGGTTTGTTGTGTAGAAAACACATTCATTAAGAGTGACTTTTTTTCGTATCTTCCAAAATAAAGTATGTTTACTCTTAAGCAAAATAACATGTTTGCAGTTTTTACCCACCCTGTATAAAAAAATTGAAGTTTCTTATGATGAATCGTATTTTCTAGACAAGCAAAAACATTTATTAAGAGTGACTTTTTTTCGTATCTTTCAATTTTGAGTCCATTTGTCCTCTTGTAAACCCCATCCGGGGACATACTGTAGAAGTAAAAATATATATTGTGATATGTTTGCCATGTATTATTTGAAGAGCAGTGTTTCTTGTTTGTTTCAGGTATGGGGGTGCCATGGCTAGCCCAAGTGCGTTGTTTGCACTTGGCATTTGCCTTCACGTTACTGATATTGGTTTTCTTTTTATTTTCCCTAAACCCGTCGACTTTAAAGCCGACGATACCACCAACAAGGTCATTCCTTACGTCAGAAGTGCGAATGATCCAAGGTAACATTAGCTTTCTTGGTGTGCACAACAGCACATCATCGGAGGCGCCCCCTCCACCTCAAATCTCAGTTCACTCGAATCACACCCCAAATACTCATCAAGCCACCTTGGATTTAACACAAGGAGTTCCCGCCGAGTATATTTACGAAGCTGGTCACATAGACGTCAGCTCAGATGTTTGTCCTGACCTGGGGAAGAATGTCAAGTTGCTGATAGCCATCACGTCAGCGCCCAGCCATGACAGTGCCAGAGAAGCAATCCGCAAGACTTGGGGTTCTTTCACTAGCCGAAGGGACGTCGCTATAGCTTTTATGTTAGGATCAATATCTAATGAAACTATAAACAAAAAGTTAGATGATGAACAAATTTTATTTGGTGATATTATTAGAGGAAAGTTTGTTGATACATATGACAATCTAACTCTGAAAACTATTTCTATTTTAGAATGGGTAGATAATTACTGTCCCAAAGCAGCTTTTGTACTTAAAACGGACGACGATATGTTCATTAACGTTTCTCGTCTTCTCGCGTTCATCGCGAAGCACAAGCCCGAGCAAAGGATTATTTACGGTCGATTGGCGAAGAAGTGGAAACCTATTCGAAATAAGAAATCCAAGTATTATATATCCCCTCAACAATATAAGCCGCCAGTGTTTCCAGATTTTACCACAGGTCCGGCCTACCTACTTCCGGCCAATTTGGCAAAGCCACTTTATATGTCCGCTTTAAACCATACCTATTTAAAATTGGAAGATGTGTTCCTCACTGGAATTGTTGCAAACGGACTTAAGATCAAGAGAGCTCACGCGCCGGAGTTCTTGAACAAAAGAGTCTCATTTACTCCTTGTAATGTTCAAAAAGAAATTAGTATTCATATGGTTAAAAGTGTCGAACAGTATGATTTGTGGAAAAAACTGCATGATATAGCCAAGTGTAAAAAGTGATATTTAAATAATACAACACACTATTTGTGATTAGTTTTTATTATATAAATAGTTACTTATTTGTTAACAGTATTTATTTTATGTTAAATTATTATTTTTCCATTTAGATGTTTTATTGTATCCTTGAAAAGGTTAGAAAAGATTATAAACAATTTTATAAGAAAACAAATATATACCTATTAATGTAATAAAGCTGTGAATTTTTCTCAAGTATTATGAACATACAATGTACTTAAATATAGAAAATGTACAACTAAAGGCGAAGTTTCTTAACAATTTAAAACATTCATAGGTAAAGTAAGGTTTAAAAAGAAATATAAACGTTCTCTTTAACAAATATTATTTATTACGAGGGAACTATAAAGCAGTCGCCGCCGAGGCGTGTGGCTGAGTAACTACTAGTACGGTGGTCCGATATTTGGGCCTTCTTTATTCCTCGCCAAAAAATATTTTATTTTTGGAGATAATTTTTATTTCTATTCAAAATCAACTAACAGAAATCGAACTCTAATAAAAATATTCTTTACAATTTTCAGAAAATTTTGAGACAAATTTTAAGTCTACATATATTAACAATTTATACATACATAGGTATCTATTGACTTTTAAGTAGATATATTGCTACAATTGGGGCAAACCAGGTAAATTCGACCCTGTATTATACCCTCACTCGGTTTTATTTTATTTCTACAACGAAAACAATTATTCAAATAAATTAGAATCCATGAAAAATAAAAATTAAAGACCATTCAATATTTCTTTTTTTATTGTATTATCTAAACCCCATATTGATATTTATATAATTGAAGTAAAAAGAGCAGCCATCAAGTCTTCAGGGTTCGAATAGGACTGGGTTCTATCTCGTGTTACTATCTATCACACTTACATGTTCTTAGCGGCTTAGCGCTTTATCTAGCCTATGTGTTCTTAAAGTGAAATATAAATGAAAATATAATCAATGTCGATATTTTTAGATAGGACACCCTGTATATTACTCTATTTTGCTTCACCCCCTTAAATGCATTTCAACGTTTAACTAAGAGGAATGTGCTGCCTCTAAAATAGTTCCATGAATTTTAAATTTGGGTCATATGGTGTAATTGATGTACATAAAAATTTCAATTAGGCGTGGAATACTACATACAGGGTGTCCCCGGTAAAAATTACCGATATTAAACGTATACCATTTCCAGACACTTCCTGAGATAACAGACTGCTTCTAGGCTCGCTAAGTGACTCGCGCGACTTAAAATCAATAAGTCTTCTTTAGTTTTTTCCTAACTTTTACGTTATATTTATACAAATTTATATTTTTCTTACAACCTAACGAAATAATGGTAAAACAAAGTTAAAAAGTCTAAGGAACATTATTTATAAACAATAATTTGTTCGGTTATTGACATAATTTATAGCACCGACTACTACTTACAGGCCTAATTGTTTGCATTTTCAAACTTTCTGCTCTAAGTTGCATTTTTTAGCTATTTTTAAACATTTTTTTCGGAAGTTGTTGCCTATTCTCTATTTTCTTCGTTGGGTATTGGAACAAATATGAATGAGTTCACTTCTTCTAATACTAACTCTGGAATAGAAAATACACTGAAGATTTTTCAAATAAGAAGTAAAGTTATTATAAAACTTTAAGATAATAGAAATTCTATCGGTTATTACTACTCATATATGACTTAATACTTCGACATTCGCCTTTGTAGCCTATTTAGGAATTTGTTGGGAAGGGGGGGCATTATGCGGAAAAGTGAGCAAGCGAACATTTTTTTTAAATGTTCAATAATCTTTTTTTCACATGTGCCCCGAAAGTGCCTCTTTTCATGCATGTTCTCTGCACCGAAAGTGGCGTTTTCCAAGAGAGCGGGCGGGAAAGTATCGAAGGGGGCGTGAAAGTTTTTTTCTCGCCCGCTTCGAGTCACCATGTGCTCATAAATAAATAAAACCAGAATTGTCGGTGCGGGATTTGAACCCGCGACCCTCAGATCGCCAGGCGGACACTCCACCCACCGAGCCATACTACAAGCGATAATAAATACCGGATTATATTATAAATTAAATTGGCAGTTAATTTTTCAAAGATGTTTTAGAAAAATGTCTGATGAATTTCTTTATTTATATGGCCTCAAAGACTCGGGGACTTGAAAAAAAATAAATAAAATAATCAGAGATGCCGAGTGCGGGATTTGAACCCGCGACTCCCAGATCATAAGGCGTACGCTATACCACTAGGCCACCGAGCCTATTTGTCAAAAATAATAAATAGATATTTACATTCTCCATGCGCGAGTGTTTTCATGTCATGTAGACTGGAAAACTGTCTGAAGAATTTCTTTATTTATTTGGCATAAGCTTCGGAGCACTTGTAAAAAAAATACGGGTAAAAAAAATACGGTACATATCTCGGGCCGTCGGAGGCTTCTCCGCATCTCGTCCGTAAACGCCTCTTTTCGGCCCTTGATACGTAATGTACTATTTTGTCAGTTTAGTTCCTTTTTGCCTTTTGTATGAAGTTTACAGATATTTATGTTATACAGTGTGTACATAAAGTAGGGAACAAATTCATTATCTAGGAATCTAAAAATATTTCGGAAAAATCCTCGGACACGTGTATAATAATTTTTAATGGCGCATTTTTTCCCATACAAACTTAATATACAAGATTGCTCATGTAGTAGATATGACATTATCGACGATTTTTTTAAATGGGAACCCCTATATTTTAGTTCAGATCTGTAATCTCCAAGAACAGCTGATTTCAAAAACATAACACACTTAGGGCCTAAAATTCATAGTTTCGTTACTACGGGGTAAAACAAATAATTTTATTTAAGATATTTTTAATTTAAAAAAATGTAAAAAAATTAAATAAGCTCTTTAATTAAGTGTTGAAATTGTCCTCCTTCTGCTGCCTGACAGTACCCCAAGCGATCAATAAATTCTTGTTGGACTTTTCTTATGGTTTCTTCTGAAATGTTCCTGCATTCTGTTGTTATTCGATTTTTTAAATCTTCAATATTGGCAGGTCTGACTTTATAAACAACATTTTTCAGGTGACCCCACAAGAAAAAGTCCAGTGGTGTAAGGTCTGGAGACCTAGGCGGCCATTTAACAGGCCCACGTCTTCCAATCCACTTGTTCGGAAAAACTTGGTTTATGTAATGGCGCACTACTGCTGCATAATGTGGAGGTGCGCCGTCTTGTTGGTACCACAAATTTTCATCTAGAATTCCTGGATTATTTCTACTAGGGTATAAGTTAACTAGCGTAGGGATAAGAAAGTTTTGAAGAAAATGAAGATAATTTAGCCCGTTTACATTGTTGTCAAAAAAATATGGCCCAATAATTTTGTTTTTCACAATACCAGCTCAAACATTAATTTTTTGAGGATATTGAGTATGGTGCTCACGCATCCACCTGGGATTTTTTTTTGCCCAGTATCTACAGTTTTGCCGGTTCACTTCTCCATTTAATTTAAAGGTAGATTCATCCGAAAATAGGATATTTTCAACAAACAAAGGATCTAAGTTACATCTTTCCATTAATATTTGACAAAACTCCATCCTACGATCTGGATCATCTTCATTCAACTCATGAACCAATCGGATTTTAAACGGGTGCCATTTTTCTACCGTCAATAGGTTATGAACGGTCATAGCAGCCGCCCCATGATCAATGCTAATCTGGCGGACGCTGTTGTGGGAATCTTCTTCCATAGCCAATAAAATATCTAATTTCTTATCATCCGGAATAGTTGGACGGCCTTTTCTGGGAATATCTTCCAGGTTTCCCGAAATTTTATTTCAAGTTTACTCACAGTTGATCTAGTAATTGGTCTTGCTGGATACTTAGTGTTAAACAAAATGCAAACTTCTTATTGAGTACGGATCCTATCACCATATCCAATCATCATAAGAATTTCTATTCTTTGTGTTAAAGATAAACGCATAGTAACTCAATATGTTTTAAAATAAAATTTATTACTTCTAATAAACTTACTAGAAAAATACAATGTAATGACAATGACATTATCTAAATACCATAGTTACATAACAGCAAATAAGCCTACTTGAGAAAAAACATAAGTAACAGCAAATGATGGTGCGTCCATTAATTACGTAAGGCTTTCAGGTAAAATTGGGTGATGGCGGAAGGGATTGAGCCAAATGTCACGAAATCTTTTATTGGGGGAAGGGGGGTTGAAAAATCGCTAAAAACGCCTCACGTAATTAATTGATGCCTCCCCAGCCAAAAAAAAATATCTTAAATAAAATTATTTGTTTTACCCTGTAGTAACGAAACTATGAATTTTAGGCCCTAAGTGTGTTATGTTTTTGAAATCAGCTGTTCTTGGAGATTACAGATCTGAACTAAAATATAGGGGTTCCCATTTAAAAAAATCGTCGATAATGTCATATCTACTACATGAGCCACCTTGTATATTAAGTTTGTATGGGAAAAAATGCGCCATTAAAAATTATTATACACGTGTCCGAGGATTTTTCCGAAATATTTTTAGATTCCTAGATATTGAATTTGTTCCTTACTTTATGTACACATTGTATAATAAATATTAATGTTTTTGCAAAGAATTTTTTTTTATTGTTTTTAATAAATAACGCTAATTTCATTGTCCAGTGTTTGAAAATCCCGGGATTCTGAAATCGCACAGTTATCGGATTTACCTTTAAAATTCTTTATGTCAACGCCCCCAGTCGAATTTCCGGGTACGTCACTGTCAGGATATGAAGAGGAAACAAAATAAGTTAAAACCACAGTAAATTTCAAAATACTTCTATAAATGGGACCGAAAACTTACCCCTCCACTTCTCCACAGGATAATTAATTATTTCCTCACTTTGATCAAAGGGTGCAGAAATAGGCTCATCGTTAGGATCAGCATAGGCCGCTAGATAGGGATGCGCCAACGCTTGGTCTGCGGTGATGCGCTTCTCACTGTCGATTTCTAACATAAGGCTAAGTAATTCTACGGCTCTCGGGTTTGCACCTACAAAGTACTGGTAGAGGTCTTTTTTCTGCATCGGAGGTAGTGATTTTATGTAACTTCTTGCCTAAAATATAAAAAAATTGTCCCCTGCTCTCTGCTCCAAACAATACTATTGACGATAATGCTATAGAATGCCCCCTAACTTATCGGTAAATATGACCTAAATATAAATCTTGGTACAAATGCAGCATGATAAAAAACCACCGTAAAATTAGTTACTCACACTTTCAGAGGTAATTCTGTTCATAAACTCAGTATTAGGGGTTCCTAGAATTTCCATAATTAAATTGAGCTGATGAATATCTAAGGTATTGTTAAGAAAAATAAAAATAATTCAAAATGACACATACACTTAATAATTCTTACTTGCTGCCTCATCAGGAAATTTACTTTTAAATGTTAAAAAGGATACGATCTGTACCAGGAAACAGTGTCCTTCCAGTTAACAGCTCTGCCATGATACAGCCTACTGACCAAATATCTACAGTCTGATTATAGTGCATCCAATTTAGCATGATTTCTGGAGCCCTGTACCATCTTGTAGCTACATACCCAGTCATTTCTGTCTCTGTAGGCCGGGCTAAGCCGAAATCCAAGATTTTTAGCTCACAGTCTTCATTCACTGCAATATTTGATGGTTTTAAGTCCTACAATATAAATATAACATAAGTTATAGTAGGTACAACAAATTATTTTTTAAATCGCTTTAGTTCTAAACTTTGCCCAATGACGTACAATAAAATATACATACCCTATGAATAATGCCAGCAGAATGAATATATTTTAAACCTCTTAGTATTTGGTAAACTAAGAATTGAACATGGTCATCTGTCAGTCTTTGTGTGCGGATGATGTTATTTAAATCTGCACCCATTAAATGTGTCACTAAGTATATCTGCAAAGAAAGGTAGCAAATAACTTTTTGAATTCTTACTGCCTGTTTAGATCATTATATAGTCTTTGGTCACTAAATATTGATAAATAAACAAATTATAACATGATTAAGTGACATTATGCTCCCTAACATGTACCAAAGATTCTCTTTTATAACCACTCAATAAAATAAGACATAGGAATACGCAGTACAGTATACCAACAGTGTCTTGGGTCTCTAAGCTAACATGAAAAATGGGCCCCCTCTTATAACACAACTAATTGTGCATGCCTCCCATTTCTCTGGTATGTAAACTATAATAGTGGTGTTATGTGCAACATTGGGTAGGTGTATTAGTACAAATATTGTGATATTTACTGTAGTTTCACCCATTGAACTTTAATTCTAACCTCTAAATATGAAATTGTAACCAAGAATCTATGCTTTATACTTTTTTAAATGATTTTTATTGTTTGAAAAATACATATCTTTATACCTATGTTGTCTAAATAACTTTATTTATTAATCTTTAGGATTTAGCATCTACTAAAGCATTAAACGTAGGAAGTTACTTAGCCGGCATGCAATATTAAGAACATTAATTTTTCTACTACATCTGAATAGTTTGAGCAAATAAGTAAATAGTTTTCTTACCTGGCTGTTATCATGTTTCGGATAAAAAACATCTAAAAGTCCTATAACATTTTCATGACGCATGTGTTTCAAAAGTTTCAGTTCTCGATAAGTCCTTTTGGCATGGACAGCAGTTTGAAATGGACGGGCTAATTTTTTTATTGCTACTTTTTTCTTAGTCTGAGTATCTACTGCTGAACTACAAATGAGACCTTGTAAATATGAAGGTTAGGGTAACCTGTTTTTGGGGTACCAAAATCCATAACCTAATCATCTTATTGTAGGTGTGTTGTTTACAGATGGAAGATTAACGAATCCGACTACGATAAGTCCAGGATAATGTTAATATTTATTTTATTTGGTACCCTAATATAAACAAAGTACCAGCTATAAAAGCATTTTAATGTAGGTGTATACATACCATACTTGTCCGTATGCTCCAGATCCTACAGCGGATAGCATCTGATACCGGACTGGCACTTCCCATACTGTTTTATTTACTTCAACTTTATGAAAAGTAGTCATTTTTCACAACTTTTCCAACTAAAAAACTTGTCAAATTGCGAACATTCGGTGCACTTTTATTAGAGAAAGACAGCACGCTCCCTAGATACCAAACCAAACCAGCTAAACATCATAATCTGAAAAAAAGAGAAATAAACATATACAATTAAAAATAAAAGAGAGAGAAGACAGATACACCTTGTCCCAAAAATAATTTTGAGGAATGCTGTGTGCTGTGTTATTTTGGTATATGCTAAGTCATTATTTATGTAGGTGCAATAAATAGGACGGACTGAGTATTTTTCTAATTTTACATAAATGACTTAACTAACGACTCAATAACTTTTTAAAGTTAGGTAGAAAATATAAACACATAAGACTTTGCCTAAACAATTTCAAAAACCATGTACTTCAATAAATAAATATATTTATTTTGTACACGTGTAATCAGTTTAGAGTTTAGGTAGGTATATCAAAAACGTTTCAGTTTACTATCACAATAACATAATTTAAATATTAGGAATTAACATTTAGGACATAATTTCTTATCTTTCTCCAGTATAGTTATCTGGATCATTGTCGAAGTAACTTTTGTAACTTGCAGATTATAGCAACTGGGCGAAAGATATTTTTAAAAAATTTGCGGATGAAACCTAATGTAGCTATTTTTCTGTTTATCATAATATGCTGAATGCGCAGGTTGAAACAAAATTGTCGATATCATCAACAGCGTCATCTATTGGCAAAAAACGAATCCAAAAATATAATACAATGAAGAAAATATATATTTTGACAATATTTCCATAGAAATACAATTTTACTTTACTAGATGTCAGACCCAGCACATTTCGTCTGGTATAATGTCAACTCGAGCTCGCGCGCAACTAACAACTTGAAAATCAAATTCTTAGGAAATCCTATAACCTAAATATTTATATTATGCTAAATTATTAAAATATTTTGTTGTCGACCCTTTCCGATTTAAAACCACTGCCAGTTAATTTTTACAGTTTACTTCTAATTACAGTTTGCTTATAATTTCTAATACAAAAATCTTAAAATAGGTCCTAAAGTTACCAGAGAAGTTTGAAAAATTAGAATTTTACAAGGCAAAACTCCAAAGGTCAAAATCCGACTGTGAAATTAGTATTTTGTAAAAGACGAAGTTGTCGAAGATAATGGCCACAAAAATTTTCAAATCTGTGATACTGGGTGCACCAGCTTCAGGAAAAGGCACAATATCAGGAAGAATTGTTAAGACCTTTAATTTAGAACACATTTCCAGTGGTGACAAGCTGCGACAACATATACAGAATAATACTGGTTCGTTTCATTAATCCTATTCTCCTACAAAACACAATATTTTAATACTCTCCTGTTGTATAATTCCTTATCGGTACAATCGTATGAGAACACCCAATGGTTGGCTTAAGAATAAAGATGTCTGATATTTGTTTGTTGTTATAGCAATTGGGATTGAAGCAAAAAAATTCATAAAAGAAGGAAAATTAGTGCCTGACAATGTTATGATAAAATTTATATCTGAGGAAATAAACATGGTACGTCCTGTATGGCTCCTTGATGGTAAGTTCCTTTGGTATATTCAGCTCCCACTAGACGAAAATCCTGTGCCTAAACTATGATAAAACTAGCAAGAGATTTCCAACTATTTTATTTATAGAATTTTTTTATCTTCTTAAGGATTTCCACGAACAGTGACTCAAGCAAAAGCTCTTTGGGCCGTACATGAACTAGATGTGGCCTTAAATTTGATTGTACCTTTTCCAATAATCATCGACAGAGTAAAAGGCAGGTGGATACATTTACCTAGCGGAAGAGTTTATAATGAAGGATTTAATTCACCAAAAGTACCTGTAAGTTAGTGCTTTTTTTGCCTATGTAGGTACCTAAGTACCTACCTTTTAAATATTTGGCAATCAACTGTTATACAAGGAAATTTATGATTTTTTCGGGAATGGTTTTTTTATCTCTCGAGATTTATTAATCCAATAACGTTTGTAGGGTAGAGACGATGTGACAGGAGAGCCCCTAATTCAAAGGGAAGATGACAAGCCATCAGTAGTGCAAAAGCGACTAGAACAATACGAGAGTTTGACAAGACCCGTCATTGAATTCTACAGAGAAAGAGGAATCTTACAGGAGTTTGCAGGAAATACTTCCAATGAAATATGGCCTAAAGTTCTCGATTGCCTTGCAACTTATATTCCCGTTCATATCGCAGCTAATGTTTAATCACCGATTTTTGGATGGTGCTAATTGTAAATATTTACTTTTTTTTGTATGGTTACATGTTAGAAGCAATTGTCACTTTTATATTAGAGTTTAAAAACAAGCAAAGTTGAATATGTTATTTGTAATATAATTAACATGTTGATTAAAACTTCTATATAATGGCACACGCCATGGCCATAGGTAGAAAGTTTCCATTAGAAAATCAGGGTAGAAGTTTTTTATCTGGTTCTGACCTACCGATTGGGGAGTATGTACTATCTCTCGCATTCCACGAGATGTCAGATCTCATACGGACTGGTCACCGCCATGAATGAGAATATGGTACATTTTTTCACTTCATTTTTTGCATCACGCCGAACTCAAAGCTAATCCTTATTGAAATTTCAAATCGACCATAAAAACAGTAATGAATGAAATAAGCAAACAAAATCAATCGACGCTGAACATTCAATATATTTTCCTAAATTTATTTTGATCATAAAAATCCAAAATAAATAATGTTTTGTGTAGAAAAGTAATTCACATCTTAATAATAAATAAACCTTTTAATTAAGACAGTCACACAAGTATTTAATGTGTTAAATACCTAGGTACCTATATCTAACAACTATGCAAATAAATAACTTAATCTATTAAGGAAAACCACGTGCCTAAATCATCTCGAAAGCTTCCGACTCGATATCTTCAATGTCGCTCGTACTTGTGTTATATTCATATTCAGAAGGAGGAAAATTTGTTGCTGTATATTCAGCATCACAACTAAATCCATCACAGAAAGTAAACATCGGGTAGTCACCAGCTCCATTTGGTGGAATAACGGTCTAAAAAAGGATTTTTAATTACAATTCATGCAAATAACGTCTTTCAATGCTAATAATGAGGAGAAAAACGCAAGAGACTTTCATGTAGAATTGACCAGGCTAATAAGAAAAATTATTCGCTTTTTGAAAAAAAAAAAACTACATAGGTCATGTTTGCCAAGGATGCAACTTATAGAAGGGATTGTAGCTTAAATAATAACGACGAATATTGAGTAAGCAGGTTTCCGAAAATATTTCCAAAACCAGCATTTTAAATAAATAAAGGAAGCTAGTAAATTAGAATATATATAAAAGTAACTTACAGGCTGTACAGTCTCTATAAGGTTTAAAAAATCTTCCTTTGTACGACAATAGAAGCCAATACAACAAGAAGGATCAATTTTGCTAATGGGTAATTTTCGTGGAGATCGACAGTGAAAAGTTGTTAAAGGGAAATCCTCGGATGCCCATACATCCACAACTTCCTGGCAGTAATGCGGATCCAAGTGAATTAGTCTATCATCTGTAAGGTGTCATAAAAAAAATCCGTCAAAAATTTAAACTATACGGCCAGAAGCCGATGCAGGTGCCGCCAGTCCATGCCCCTGCATAGGGTAAAATATTTAAGGGGCTCAAACTTAATAAAAAAATAAAATTTATAAACTGTATACACAATAAAACAGTTCACTCTGTGTATAAATACCAACAATAAAATATTTTATCTGTTAACAATGGACTTCATACCCTAATCAAAGAAAAAAAAGTATATTGGTTTGGCCTAGCACAAGCCGTTGGCTTTTAAACATTTATCATAGACGCAATAAATAAATAACATACATTAATGATATAATAATCTCTAAAAACCCTACAAATATTTAAGATATTATTAAATTACAAATTTTTTGATATTTCTATCGTCGTCGTAGAAATTGCTTAATGTCATGATAAGGCGAAGAAGGCTATCCCAGTAAACCCCCCCCCCCCCCCCCCCCCCCCCCTAGTACTAGTACACTGCTAATTCAGATAACGATCGTCGATAGCGATAATAGTAAAAGAAATCTGGATTTTTTTTAAAACCACAACAACAAAATAGTTCACAATTATTAGATAAAGAAGTTATTCCCAAAGCCTCTGAAGATTCCTAAAAATGGGTTTTCACTTACAGAGTAATAAGATACTTAATCTTAAATAAGCCGATATTAATCGGCAAAATTTTAAATAATAAAATATACGGATGTACCGATATTTATATCCGGAAATATTTTTAGTCGGAACATGAAAAATAAGCCTTAAGATATACTTCATATAACTATCTCAATGTGTGCCTACAAAGATAAGAAAGAAAACAAGCTGGAGGCAGTTACATAAGATGTATGTATGGACCTATAAATAGTATAACATAAGTATACATAATTCAATAAAGGATTAATTGCTAATTACTTTTACAGCTGTTTACAATTAAGAATCTGACATATTCTGGCTATGTAACCGGGAATCAGAAAAATGTATATTTCCTCTTTTGCATGAATTTCATACAAATAACTCCTCCTTGATGCCAAAAAACTGTTCTAGTGCGGTACACCATCCTACTACATAGTAACACTAATAATAAATAATATACTAAGTTTGCTACAGCTAAAATATATTTAAAATGGTCTTATATGAAAATTAGATTTTATGTAATAATTTTTTACCTTGGTATCCAACAAAATATAAAGAATGTTTTGGCCTGCCCCCAATAATGCCTATACACTCCTTGATGCTAAACAGGGTTGTCAAGCAGGGCGCGTAAATCGAATTAAATTTCTCAGCCCCCAATCTCACAGGAAGAAGTAAAATAAGGGACTTCCATTTGTTCGTAGTTGGATCGTAGCATTCAGCAAAAATATCGCGAATATAAACTAAAAACGATAAAAAAGTATTTTCAAAATTTGATGACCAATGTTAAGTTTAAGAACCAGTTTCTTGAAACCTTTAATTTATGTAAATAAGTAATTTCATTATTAAAGTCCCTTGAAAATATGGCTTATTTTGTAGTACTCTGTAATTGTCGAAACATTGTTAAATACAAGAACTGATTTCTAAATTGGTTTTATTTAACTATATTCAACAACATTTAATAATAATTTAGTAAGGTCACAAATTATTTAAGTGATAGTATACAATTCTTGTAAAAATATCCCTATCTTACCAAATTTTGGTACCAAACTGATAAATTACTTATACGATTAGAAAAAAAAATTACTTACCTGTACAGTTTTGGGCCACACAAACATTAAGAGTGTCAAATTCATAGTTGTCTTTCCGAGCATCTTTAAAGGCTTGCCTAAAAAGATGGGCTACTAACCCTGGCCCATACCAATCACCAGCTTTCTTGCCCAAGCCCTCAGCTATTCTCACCAAAGTATGTAAGGACAGGGGGCTATTGCGAGAAGGTTTATCCCCAAACCACTTTATTATTTTCCGATGATGTAGAGATGTTTCTCTCTGGTCTGGATTCCACCTCCAATCTAGATATGTTTAAAACAAAACTGTACTACTATAAAAAAGCTGGTAGATATAAATGTACTAAAAGTCATTTATTTCTTTGCTTACCTCTTCCCAAGAAATGTATAATTAAAGCTTGGCCAATGAGCATTTGTCCACTCCTAATCATACAACCCCAACCACAATCACTACTATATGTTGAACCATTTAATATAGGAAACTCCCTTCGGTAAGTCAACCACAATTTGCTTATAAAATCTTTCCTAAAACCTTCAAGACCCTCATCTTCATTACTGGCTATCTGCAATGGTTTTTCAATAATTCTTTCAGTCTTTCTAAAAGGGTTTTTTAACAAACTCACATCACTTTGGCTGTTAAATGCTGCCACATCGGTACCTAACTCTGTAGACTCTGGATTTGGAGGCTCTAGTTTTCTATAACACATCCCTAGAAGCCACACAGGAGATTCTTTGGAAAAGTTTGGCTTTAACTTCATCCCTACAGAATTAAGTTCTGTTAAAAAAGGTAGAAATATATCTAATAAATAGTATATTGAATATTACCATATTTCATATTGTTCCACATGGATAGAAATCGAGTTTTTACTTTGCCTTCCACATCAGATATATTGCCATTATCTTGTAGATTAATGCTGGAAGAATTCGACGGGGGAGAATTTAGTTCACGAAAAGTGAACGATCTGTTCCCCCTTGAAGTGACTTGTGCATCCATTATGTTTGCCATACACACTTAATACTAAATTTCTATTACATTATTACATCTAGAACAGCTTTATTTCTATTTACTAATTATTATCATTATTAACACTAATGATTAAATATCAGTTCATGTTCCTCTTTGTTTACCAAGTCCTACTTTTTCCTTTCATATTTCGTCATTAAAATTAATAACAAATTATTTGAACACCTTTGTTGTGAGGCAATTGAAGTGTCACTTCACAAGACTATTTGTACTATGTGCAGTTTTTTATAGAGAGTTAATTTTATGTCTAAATAAGCAGTAACATTTTAGGGCAATGGAATTTAATGGATTATTGTCTATGGGATTAGCCAATTTTAATAACAATTTTAGTGGAGAATATCGATTTATCAAGAAAAAATAGGTTATGAGAGCTGTCACCTGTCACCATAGACAACCTGTCACTGTTACTCATAGCTGTCAGATTTGGTCGGTTTGGATTGGAATTTTTGTAACTTCGTATATGGACGTTATAAACCGCATTTTAATGTCACGTGACTTCGTTAAGAAAAATTGACGTAGCCCTTTTTCCTTTGTTATGTTATGTGAATATAAAAGTAAGGGGTGAAAATTCAACAGATAACCATAATGTTAGAACTTGGGCATTGTAATCAAGATATGGGTGTGAAAGTGGAAGTAAATTAAGGTAATCCGCATAAAATAGATAATAGTGATCTGTCTACGAATTATAATATATTAAAAGCCAATATGATTTAAATAATCAAGAAATAGTTGAAGCTTGCAGTCCTGTGGAGTCTCTAATTATTGTAAATCATGATGAAGGTATTTTAAAACTTTAAAATTGTTTTTTTCAATATTTGAGTAATTCTGGGTATATGTCTTCAAATTAAATTAGTATTACAATGATAAATCGTATCGTCGATAAATCTGCTGGTAAGTTTCAGACCTTGTCAAGTTTCTTAACATTACTTCCTTCGTAAAAGTAAGCAATTTATTATACTAGTTTTTAAAAGTAAGGTTGTATAAAAAATACATCAAATGTAACTACAAGTTTGTTTATCAATAGTTTTTGCTACAACTTACTACATACATTACATAGATAGTAAGTTAATGACACATTGAAAGTGCTCGACTTAAAGAAGTTTTGCTTTTCTAATTGGATTTGGCGGATGGTCCTTGTGCCAAGTGTTATTATTGTCGATTATTATATTGTTATTTTGTAATAATAATAATAATGATATGATAATGAATAAAATAATGATTAGGTTCTGTAATTCCATTTTTTGGTTTATAATAATAATAATAATAATAATAATAATAATAATAAATGACTTTATTGTAAAAGATTACAAATGGCGAAGTTGAGGCCGAGCCTCCTAGCTTAACCTAGATATTAAGATTAATACAGACCCTATAAGTTGATATACTCTAACTGCCCACTATACGCATAAAATGCAGAATACAGCAAGCAGTCAGAGCATAATAAAAAAAGAAAAAAAATAAGAAAAATAAATAAGAAAATATAAGACAACAGAAAAATGGTAAATTATTACAATTCATATTCTTCTGACCGATTCCTACATAGAAAACGAACCCAATAGAATTATATAAAGAGAGAGAAAAACAAACAAATAGATAAATTTATAATTTTTGACACTTTCACACCCTTACAAAATACACTAAATTCTAAACCAGAGAGATCAGGTTGAGTATCCCTACAAACTACATGAATCTATCTATCGAGGCTTTAATTAGCCTCTCTATCTTAAAGCTTAAAAAAAAAAATGGACTTGACTATGTATTTAAACTATTTTCACCACAACACCCTGGTAAATATATTCATTGTTTTACAAATTAACAAAAATATCAAAATAAAATGTATAGAATCAGAGTTAGATGGTATCTGGAAATAATGACATGTTGGAAACATGACTACGACTGAGAGACTATAAGCTTTAAATATTTTGATGGACTAAATTAAAGCTTTTTTAGTGAATAATATATATATACAGTATGTCCACGGATGGGGTTTACAAGAGGACAAATGGACTAAATATTGAAAGATATGAAAAAAAGTCAGTCTTAATAAACGTTTTTGCTTGTCTAGAAAATACGAGTCATCTTAAGAAACTTCAAATTTTTTATACAGGGTGGGTAAAAACTGCAAAAAATAAACATACTTTATTTTGAAAGATACGAAAAAAAGCCACTCTTAATGAATGTGTTTTCTACACAACAAACCGAAGTAGAACAATTCATTAAAAGGTTTACCTATGTAAAAATTATTTCCCAAAAAGTATTCTCTGGCACACCTCTGAATGGTAAACCTAGTTAAAATAATAATGACACTTAAGGTGATAGGTACTTGTTGTCAATGTCTTTATTTAATGAACTTATTATTTGAGTAGAAATGCTATCTACTGAACAAAGAGTTTTTATAATACAATGTTATGGGGATGGTCAAGTTTCATACCGCTACGTCATGGAACAATTTACCGAGAATTTGTAGGAATCCCAATAACTAGGATGGCAATCTGCAAGTTAATAAAAAAGTTCAAGAGAACTGGTTCGGTTTTAGACCTCAAAAAAAAAAGAAGAAATATGACCATGATGATGCTGCTACAGTCTTAGTTCTTCATTCTGCTGAAGAAAATCCTATGACGTCCCTTAGAAATCGTGTTACTCAGTTGGAAGTTGTGAAAATTCAGAAGATCCTTAAAGCAAATAAATTGTATCAGTATAAACCGCACTTTAATCAAAGATTGGAAGAGGGAGACGACGCGAAACGACAATTGCAACCCAGCACGTTAGGTACTGGTCTTTAGAAAATCCCGAATTCAGAATTATGACGAGAAGACAATATTTCACAAAAGTGAACTTTTGGTGTGAGATATTCATCCATGGCATTATAGGGCCATATTTTTTTGATAACACATGCAATAGATTATCATATTTAGAAATGCTGGATACATTTTTCAATGATGAACTCGAAAATCTACCGTTAAATTTTCGACAAAATAGCTATTTTCAGCAAGATGTCCAGCCCATTTCGCTCTTCGGCTTGACCGCAGATTTGGTCCAAGGTGGATTGGCAGGAATGGCCCACTTTTGTGACCCCCAAGAAGTACCGACTTAACCTTGGCCGATATGTTTTTATGGGGCCGTTTAAAACAAATTGTTTTTGCAACCGCAATACCAAAAACGATATTGAAGTGCTGAAAGGCAGAATTATCCAGGCTGTCCAATCGATATCTCAGGAAGAAATCAGAAATTCTTTCACTTATTTGAGAAAGCAATTTAAAAAATGTGTTGAGTATGGGGGTGGAGTTTTTGAATTATGAAATCGTTATCGTATTCTTTTCATGTTCATAAAAATGTTCGTATTAGTATTATTATTATAATTAGTTCATTAAATAAATACATTGACAACAAGTATCACCTATTCATTATTCAAGTAAAAACGTTTATTAAGAGTTACTTTTTTTCGTATCTTTCAAAATAAGGTATGTTTACTCTTAAGCAAATTAACATTTTTGCAGTTTTTACCCACCCTGTATAAAAAAATTGAAGTTTCTTATGATGAATCGTATTTTCTAGACAAGCAAAAACGTTTAATAAGAGTGACTTTTTTTCGTATCTTTCAAATTTTAGTCCATTTGTCCTCTTGTAAACTCCTTCCATGGACATACTATATAGTATAAGTAAGATAAATATTATACATATATGTCCGCTTTTTTATTTCATTGAAGTGCATCAATGTCCATGCGGTTGTATGTATGTTAGCCTTGATGGCTCTACTACAGCTTGGTATTAAGTTCTTTTTAAATAAAAAAGACTACAGAGGATAATCCTTTCCAGTAGCAGACCTACACAATCAGTATTATTTTCTTTACTAGTAGTTATAATATACAGGATAGCATTTATACTGTTCGTGTTAGAATTTACTTTCTTTTTTTCAACAAAACAATAGTATGTAAGGAATGTTTAGTTCAGAAGCCTTATATTTGATTTTTACTACTTAGTAAACCAAATAAAAGGGTTTTGATTGTTTTTTTTTTGCTTAAATGTTACTTTAACATATTGAGAGTAATACAAATTTGGAAAAAAGCAGCATTTGAATAGCCCGCGCGCTTTTTGCATTTCCGGTTGCAGCGTGTCTACCTGGCAACACTGTCTTTCTTCCTGCGCGTCTTATTTTAAATGTATATGTATGTTTGAAAGAACGTATTGAATTTTCTTTGGTATTGAATAGTAAAATTTTTCGTGACTATGTGTCGATTTTGCGTATTCAGTGAGCATTGCATCCTTTATTTAATTGTTACTATTTGACTTCATAATCCGGCTGTAGCCCTACTCTACTTCCATAACTGGTAAGGCATTAGGTATAATATATATTATCTAGTCATTTTCCATTCCAATATCTTCATACCCTATAAGCCCTTAAAGATTTTACTTGGTAGGAATCTATAGGCATCGATGTTTGCTATTGGGTTGTGTTTTAGTCCTGAGTAGGTACTCAGAAATGAGAAAAAATATTTGCTCGTTTTAATTTCATAGGCCAAATCAAAGGTCAATGACCTAGGTATAAATCGCTATGCTATCATACTAAATGTAGTAAAATAGTCTAGTAGAAGTTTCAAAAACCACCGAGAAATGATGTAGGATAATGTCCAACTTTAGAAAGCCATTATAATTTTAAAGAAATTGAAAATTTCAAAAAAATTATTATTTGCCGAACATTTACAACTTAAAGCATTAATAAGTATCGTTTTTCCTTTTTACAGAGCTTACTCATTAAGCAATCAATGAGGTAATACACTTGACTTGCAGACATCTGTTACGAGAAAAAGTTTGTGTCTAACAGAGGATATGGGGATGAGCAGTGTTCGATATTATAAAGGTTAATGCGAGCCGCGAGGAGAGCATCCGCAACGATTCTGAGAGGAGAGGGGATGGGAAGGTTTCGAAATACCGACGGTCGATAGGAGCCGAATGTAAGTTTTTTTTCTATTTTCTTATTCAGAAATTACCAATAAGTTCATAAAATTCAAAGGACGTTAATAGTTTTTTAACCACCTTACGCCCACTGATTTCGAATCATTAATGTGACTGGGCGATACCATTACTACATGGTTGTGTTTTACTCTGCTTACTGTTACTGTAAATCGATATTTGCTATATAGTATTATGCTATTATTATTATGAGTAGGTACTCAGAAATGGGAACGTTCTACCTTCATAGGTCAAATCAAAAGTCAACAAACTATAATCGTTATACTGCTGTTAATTGTTGTAAAATAAAATCCACCCAAGAAATTATGTATGATAATGTACCTACATGTTAGTAAAGCCGTTATAAAATACTCCCTTCTTTTTTAGTACGTTTATTTATTATAATTGTTTTACAGAGCTTACTCGCTAAGCCATCAATGGGGCAATACACATGACTTTGGACCCTTGGCCCATAAAATGGTTGCTGACAGGGTTTAGAATTCCGATAGTTGATCCGCAATGATTCTGAGAGGTGACGAGAAGGGTTCGAAATTCCGATGGTTGATTTATGAGCTGATGAGAATGTAAGTTTTTTTTCTATTAGTTTTGTAATATTCATAATTAACAACAAGCTTATAATATTCAAAGGACAAAATGCTTGCATAACCTTAACTTTTCTGTCATCATTCAGTTTTTTGAGTATTTTCTATATTATCCCATTAACTGCACTCATGATACAATAAACACAAGGTATGATATCTAGCCTTCCAATTTCATCTGTCGGCATATATAGGGTGTCCTAAGTGGGAGGTATGACGTTATCTAAGATTTTTTAACTCTGTATACCCTATACAGGGTATCCAAAATCCAGTGGGCCACTAATTGCTATATATGAAATGGCAAAAGTTACAAAGCCATTTAAATTATAGACAATTTTTGTTTTTTAGTGATGATTTATAAGCTTACAGTGTTAACAAATAGTTTTTGATTTAGAAAATTATAGGATAGGGAGTGTGAAAATTCCTCGATTCAATTACTTTTAATCGGTTTTAAGTCATACAATTTTCAATTGTTATACCATAATCTCATCAACACATCAAGCTTCCGTGCCGATTTCATCTTTGGACATACAGCAACAGCCCACATCCACAAAGCCAATCGCTCAACGAACATCCTCAGCTGCAAACCAAGTTGTTGATGCTCCAGTGCATGATGGTAGACAACCGATTATTATTGGCACTGGAGCGGAAAATGGTCCTCTACTGGCAGGCGTAAGGCGCCAATGGATGTATCTCGGCAAGTGTGATCCCAGTACAACAAAAGAACAATTTTTTGACTATATGAATAATCAACTCTCTATTACCGATGTAAAGTGTTTTGTTTTGGATAGAAATGAAGATGTTTCTTCTTTTAAGATCACAATTAAAGAAACACTGCTCGAAGCCAATATATGGCCCGTGGGCACCGCTGTTAAAGAGTTTCGTCCTCGACGCCCTCAAAGGCCTGGTAACACAGCAAGTTTTCAACACAAACCTCCAACAAACTCAAACAGTTAGAACATTTATCCATCTTCTAGCAGAATGTCAGAGGCCCGAAAACAAAATTAAAAGACTTCCTATGCGCTGCTAATGCGGAATCTTATTCCATTATTGCACTCACTGAAACCTGGTTGGACCCTGATATAAATGATGCTGAATTTCTTGATGCTAGCTGTTTAGTTTACAGAACTGATAGATGTCCTAATAATAGTACCAAGAGTCGTGGGGTGGTGTTCTTTTAGCTGTCAAGAACGACTTGAAGTCCTGTCGCCCCACCATTGGTTGTCCTGCTGTGGAAGAGATATGGATCCCGGTGTCTGTCGAGGGTTCCGTGTACTGTGTCGGCTGTGTGTATATTCCGCCATCTATGGATACATCCATATATGAATCTCACCTAAATTCGGTTTCCAGTGCGTGCGACACATCTAAAAATGTTCTCGTCTTGGGCGACTATAACTTGTCCCATATAACTTGGTCTTCTAGTGATGATCACTCTGGCCTTATACCAGGAAACATCGGGTCTCCCAATGAAATCTTGCTGTGTGACACTTTTGCTTTTTTGGGCTTATCCCAATTAAACGGAGTGTTAAATGATCGTAATACTATTCTCGATCTTTGTTTTGCCAATTTTGAGCTTGAATCAGTTGCGAGATGCGGTGGTTTAGTGAATTGAGATCCATACCATCCTGCATTTGAAATGTCATTATCTTTAAGTAACTCAAACTATTTAAAGCCTGCAAATTACTATTATTATGACTTTAAACAAGCAAACTTTGTATCAATTAATAACAATTTTTTGTGTTACAACTGGTTGTTGATTCTTGATGAAAATATTGATGTAATGGTTAATAACTTCTACATGGTAATTTATAATTGCTTTGAAATGTTTGTACCTCTGAAGCGGTCTCAACCAAATAATAGATTTCCAGTCTGGTTCTCGAAGGAGCTTAAAAACGCAATAACTCAAAAGAAAATAGCCCACAAGAGATACAAGCAATCAAGCACTGATGTTGATTATAACACTTTCGATTTGTTACGCAGGCGATGTAGGTCCCTCACTAATAACTGGATCACTACATATCCAATGCTGAAAATTCTATTAACGAAAATCCCAAGTTCTTTTGGAATTTCTTACGTTTCAAATCTAACCAAAGTACTGTTCCTGGGGAGATACATTTTGATACTGAAAAGGCTGTTAACGGAACTGACATTGCAAATCTTTTCGCCCGGGTTTGTTCGGGTCTTTAATCCTAAAAATCCTAAAAATATATATAATATATATTCAAACCGCGCTTAAATATTGTAATGATCAGTATTATGCTAATGATAGTCAATTGTACATTTCCTCCTCAAAGGAGCATATTCTCGAAACTTGCGACAAACTTAATGATGATTTGGAGAGACTAAGATCTCTCTGTCTAGAGCATTCACTGTTCTTGAATCCTAAAAAATGTTGCTTAATGCTATTCGGTCCGAAAAATGATGTCACTAATATAAAAAATCAAGTCAACATCAGGATTGACGCTAATACTTTGGAGATTAGGGATAGTGTACGCAATCTCGGGCTTGTATTTGACAGTTCACTAAGGTTCGACAAACATGTCTCAAACTGCATACAACGAGCTTATGTCAGAATAAAGTTAATTTACTCTAATCGTCATGATTTGTCAGTGAAAGTTAAGAGGATGCTGTGCGACTCTCTTGTGCTCTCTGTATTCGACCACGCAGATGTTGTTTATAGTAACTGTTTAACTCAAATGCAGAAAAACAGAATACAGAAAGTTCAGAACTCTTGCCTGCGGCTCATGTACGGGATTCGCAAGTACGAAAGAATCACTTATAAGCTAAATGAAGCGGAATGGTTGAGTATGGAGGGCAGAAGAAATGCCCACTCGGTTTGCTTTTATGGTAGGATTATCACCTATAAAACTCCAACTTATCTGTTTGAAAAGATTGTATTCCGTTCTCAGGTGCATAATATTAACATTCGCTCAAGAAATCTAATTACGCCGCCTCTGCATAGGACAACGTTGTTTGAGAGAAGTTTTACCTACAATATAGCAAATATGTTCAACTATCTTCCAAACAGTTTAAAGACTATGCATCCTAGAAAGCTTCGCCGTCACATTTTTAAGTACTATTTCAACAAACAAAACAAAAAATATATCTAGACACTGGAATAGCTATTACAATGTTTTTTTCCTGCTTTTTTACTAGCAAATTGAACCTGCAAACGTTACACGGTACAGTTCTTAGTTATTCAATTACCTCTTGAAACTAGATGTTATATTGAAACTCATCAGCATTTTGCGCCATAATAAAAAATCGTATATATTAAAATACTATTACGGTTGAGTAGAGCAGAGTGGGCTACCATTCGTGGAAAGCCCATTACTGAACTTCGCCATTTTTTACATTACATAACAATAGCTATTGTAAGTTTTTTATATTTGTTGTAAATATGTAATGGAAAAATAAAGACATTATTATTATTATTATTATTATTATTATTATTATATATATACATATTTTCGAAATCCCTAGACTCTGGACTTTTCCCAAATGTCTGGAAGTTATCATTTGTTTCGCCCATTTACACATCAGGTAACAAATGTGATGTTAGGAATTACAGACCTATTAGCATTCTTTCAGCAATACCAAAACTCTTTGAGCACTGTATTGAAACAATTCTGACAAATATCTTTCAGAAAATCATAGTTACTCAGCAGCATGGATTTATTTCTGGACGTTCTGTTGACACCAACCTATTTATTTATACCAATTTTATATATGACTCCTTCGATAAAGGTTTTGAGACTCATGCAATATACACGGACTTCAGCAAGGCCTTCGATAAGGTAAACCACGTGACTCTGCTGTCTAAGTTATCGGGTTATGGAATTTCCGGAGTGTTGCTGTCCTGGTTAGAGTCTTATTTGACCGATAGGGAGCAGCAGGTTAAAATCAATGGGTATTTATCTCAGCCATTTAAAGTTACCTCTGGGGTACCCCGAGGGTCCCATCTGGGACCCATTCTGTTTTGTCTGTTTATCAATGATCTGGCTAAGTTGTTGTTATCATATTATTTATTATTTGCTTATGATCTGAAACTGTTTAAACGCATAGCTACTTCCAAGACATTATTGCTATACAACAAGATATTAATATTATTTTTTCCTGGTGTCAATCTAACGATATGTTCCTCAATATTTACAAATGTTGCTTTATGAGATTCAGCAGGTTAGAAAGCTCCTTTCCGTGTCAATATTCTATTAACAATATTCCTTTGAAGGAGGTTTCGTTGGTTAAAGATCTCGGTATATACCTCGACACCCAGTTAACATTTGCAGAACACCTGGAGAACATGGTGTGTAAAGCAAATAAGATGCTAGGATTCATTAAGAGGTCGTGTAAGGGCTTCAAAAATGTTAATGCTCTAAAGTCTGTATGTTTCACTTGTGAGATCTGTATTAGAATGTTTGAATATAGTTTGGTCATCATACTACCAACTCCACACAAATAGACTAGAGAGTGTGCAAAGTAGATTTGTAAGGTTTGCCCGTCATATAATTTATAAATTGGGGATAAATTTTACTAACAACCAGACCATGTCCTACTTGACTTGAATACGCTTGCCTGTAGGAGGGAGTACCATGATGTCTGCTTCCTGTTCAAAATATTTAATAACTTTATTAGAAGTCCTGAATGTCTTCAGGCCTTTTCTATTCATGTACCTGGTTATCAGACCCGTACTCACGCCCTTTTACACGTGCTAATTATCTATTGAGCAGCCCGATAAATAGAATCGCTACAAATGTTAACCATTATTATAATAGACTGAACTTTTTTAATGTATCCCTTTATAAATGCAAAATATCTGCTCATAAAATTATCTTAGGTTAGTTTAAGCTGTATAATTTTATCATACTTGTAAATGTTGAATACGTAAATAAATAATTGAGATCTGATATGTTGTGACTATAAATACTAAAGGGCAGAACCGTATTAAGGGCATTTATAAGAAAAGATGTTGATGCATTTACGAAACATCAGAAAATATATTTGTGTGATATACCTTTGAATTGCAAAGTGGATATTCTTCCGAGATATGGGAAAAGTATTCGAGGTCTGTATTAAAAATAACTGAGCTGGTGTACAATAACTTTTTAAAAAATCAATTAGAATCGATA
Source organism: Barypeithes pellucidus (assembly GCA_963991005.1). Lineage (NCBI taxonomy): Eukaryota > Metazoa > Arthropoda > Insecta > Coleoptera > Curculionidae > Barypeithes > Barypeithes pellucidus. Next base: position 17,456,645 of record OZ022566.1, read on the forward strand.
TATTGATGAGCTGTCATGCTTCAAATTGGCTCAAAACCTAAAAATTGCTTACACTTATTTAGAATCGGCCCCGTATTACACAATATTGGTTTTATCATACCTAAGCCACGTCTCCTTGCGCGATATTTTACCTTGTGTTTATAGTATCATGACCTGCACTGGCTCAACATAATCCAAGCTAGAAACAGGTTCGCGGATATTATTTGGCAATTTTGTGTTTTGATAAATTGTTAAAATTATTTCCCACTTTCTTCGAAATTACCATGAACAACTCTTAAATAATATCTATCCAATGTGCAATACTAATTGAATTCATTTTTAGATTCTTATAAACAAAAGTATTGCCTAAGTCGTCGCCGTGCCGCCCTCCTCCACCGAATATTGCTGTTCAAATTGTAAGTATCTTTATTTTATTACATTATGCAAGTTATTATAAAATTCTTGGTTAAATATCACCAATTGATAATTGTAATAAGCTCAATTGTATGTGTTTAGTGTTTTTTTTTTATACAGAGTGTGCAAGAAAAATATATCACTTATATTTTGGTAAATTGTTAGAAAAGTTGCATATTATTATCCATACTGTTCCAGAATTAGTGTTAGCTTAAATGGCGAAAACTTAAAGTTGTGACCACGTCTTGACAATATTTACAAGTTATTTTTTGTTTCATAATCCTCTTTGTAGTGTTTATTATTATAACGATTATAACTAATTTTGTGACTGGCAAATTTTAAATTAAACACATAACATAAACGTTAAATTTACATATTTCGACAGTGTTTTTAGTAACTTTTTTTCATACAGAGTGTTCAAGAATATTATATCGTGTGTAATTTGGTAAATTGTAAGATAACTTATATTACTGTTAATTCTGTTATATCCTATTTAGATTGAATATCTTTGTTAGTATAAATGTTGAAAAGCTAAATTTATTACCACGTCTTAACAGTATACTTACAAGTTATTTTTGGGTTTTTAATCTGATTCTTCTTGGTTTGAATCTATCATGAAGACCATTTAAATAACTATCTAATGGGCAATACTAATTGAAACCTTTTTAGATTCTAATAAAGAAAGTTACAGACACCGCCCTCATTCTCCACCCCATCTGCTGGCGGAATAATTAAATTGAGGCGTTGATTTCAAAAACAACATAAGTCCAAAATTGTCAAAATCGAGTTATCAGCGGCATCTAGTAGAGTTTCATGTAAGCTATCCGATGACATAAATAGTTTCCCTAAAAACGACACCTGTGCCGAGTTATTGCCGTTCAAAATCTGGCTAGTTCGGCAAAAACAACATATGTCCGCGTCGTTTCTAGTAAAAAGAACATAAGTCTAATACATGTGCTGTTTCCGTTGGAATTCAACATTAAATTAATTTCTAAGCGTATCGCTTGTTTACAAAAATAATAATTCAGTATACGTTGTCGTTGACCGTGTTCTAAGGGTGCTGTTGTTCAAAATAGTTTAAATATGGACGTAGGTAATAACAATGGTATTGAACCTGTGATTGAACAAACTAAGTGGCCCAGGAGAAAGCCAAAAAAGTTAAGAAAGACTTTGGAAATAAGGGATGCGAAAGTAAAAGGTTTAGAACATATAAACCATAAAAACAAACTAGTTCCAGCACGTGTTACCGGTGGTAATTGCAGGTATGTGATTTTTTTATTGTTTACTCTTTAGTTGCTGTTTTGTGTACATTTATTATTTAGTAGGTATTAAAATAAAATTACAAAATACAGGTTTATTTTTTCTTTTAGATGCAAGCTTCTGAAGTGTTATGAGAAAATTCATGAAGATTGGCGACCGAAAATTTTGCAGGATTTTAATAATTTGAAATCAAAAAACGCACAGGATTCTCATTTAACTGGTTTAATCACGTTGAAGCTTATTGGTAGGCGCAGAACAAGGCGTAACACTCCAGAAGAAAGGCAAAAACCACATGCATCATCTTATTCGTTCAAAATAAGATATGATGGAAAAGAGCTCTTGGTATGTAAAACTGCTTTTATGCATTTACATGGTATTACTCCAGGTAGATTACGAAGAATTCAAAACCATTTAGTTTCTCATGGTAAAGCACCAAGCGATTTAAGAGGGCGTCATTCTAATCGCAATGCATATCCGGAGGAAGTACTCCATGCAATCGAATGTCATATTAACAGTTTCCAACCACGACAGTCCCATTATACCCGGCGCAAAAATCCAGAACGTATGTTTTTAAGTGAATCTCTGACAGTTAAAGAGATGTATAAACTGTTTTTGAGAGAATATTTTTGGAATATTCCCTATAAAATTTACTGGCACATTTTTAAAAGTAGATTTAATATTAAATTTGGGTTTCCGAGATCCGACACTTGTGCCGAGTGTGACTCTCTATTGCATAAACTTAACGATAGAGATATAACGATCGAAGAAAAGGGCACGCTTTTAGTCCAAAAAGAGGTACATCTAAGAAAAGCGGAAGCATTCAGAACTATAAAAAAGGGTTATAAAAGTAAAGCTCAAGCTGGAGAAGTACTTTGTTTTACTTTTGATTATATGCAAAATCTTCCGTTACCTCATATCCCTACAAACCCTGTATTCTTTTCTCGGCAATTGTGGTATTATGTATTCGGAATTCACGATTTAGCAAACGATGATGGTATCATGTACACCTACCATGAAGGTCAATGTAAAAAGGGTGCAAATGATGTTACTTCAATGCTTCTCCATTATTTAAATAACAGAAACTTACATTCCCGCAATTTGGTACTATTAAGCGACGGATGTCCAGGTCAAAATAAGAATTATGTAATGCTCCATTTACTTTATATGCTTGTACATGGTTTCAAAATATTTGATAAGGTGGAATACATTTTTCCCATGAGAGGTCATTCATACTTACCAAACGACCAAGATTTTTCAAAAGAGAAAAGTTGGGAAAGCTGAAGTACCGGAGGAATGGGACAAACTTATTCTAAATGCTCGTGCACACCCTTCGCCTTTTAATTTGGTAAAGGTTAATGTGTCTCACATGTATAATATTAAAGCCGCGACAGATCCATTCTTTCTTAAAACTGCTAGACCTCCTGTGAAAATAAAGGATATTCGAATGTTAAGAATAGAAAAAAAATCACCATTGATTTTCCTAAGAGATAATTACCACGGCCCATGGAGATCCAGTATTGTACGTAACAAAGTTCCCATTCCTGAAGGATTAGAGCTTAATATTCTATACGACAGACCTAATGAAATAGCTCCGGTCAAAATACAGAACCTTAAAAACCTAATGGGATTTCTTGAGAAGCCAGGAAACAAAATATTTTATGAAACTATATTTTCTTGCAGTAACGGTAATGCTACAGAAAGACCGATAGACCTCGATAACGAAGATAACAGCAGCGGCTGTGAAGATTAAGCATGCTATGCTTATTTCATTGTATTTTCGTATCTTTTGTGAGTAATAAAAAAGGTTCTTAATATTATGGCTTTTGTTTCTAAGAAAAACAACATATGCCACTTTAATTCTGTTAAAAACAACATAGGTCCAACTTTTTTTTTCATTTTTCTGCTAAATAAGAAATGAGTTAATTGAATAATTACCGGTTAAACCCAACCAGCCAATGTTCACATTTTTATATATGATTATTTAAAGAATAACTATAACGGTTACCAAGATAAACGGTTTTTATCGATTTTCTCAAAACAACATTTTTGGACTTATGTTGTTTTTGAAATCAACGCCTCAATTGTAAGTACCCTTATTTTATTAAAATTATTATTACAACATTATTAGTCAAATATTGAAAGGGAACGAAAACATTCATCAATTGATAGTAGTCATAATCTAAACCTTGAGTTTTTAGCGACTTTTTTTTATACAGAGTGTGCAAGAAAAAATATATCGTGTATAATTTGGAAAATTGTAAGAAAATTTGCATGTTACTGTTAATTCTGTTACATCCTATTTAGATTGAATATCTTGTTAGTTTAAATGTTGAAAAGTTAAAACTATTACCACGTCTTAACAGTATACTTACAAGTTACAAGTTTTTTTTGTTTTTTAATAATTTTTGAATTGTTAATTAAATAAATTATAATTTATTTTGTGACTGAAAATTGTTTACATTTTTAAAAAACACTTAACGTTAAATTTAAATATTTCGATAGATATACATAAAGGAAAGATGGACTTTTGATCAATTGTTAATAGTAAAATACTAATCATTGTATTCTCAATGACATTTTTATCCAATGTGCAATACTAATTGAATTCATTTTTAGATTCTTATAAATAATTTTTAACTGAAATATTTCGACAGATATAAATAATGAGGAACTTAAAATGTGTTCAAATGATAATAGTAACATTCTAAGCATATTTCTCCAGAGCCATTTTTGTACAGAGTGTATCAGAAATAGAATATAGTGTAATGATAAATATTTGCACCCAATGTAGCTATTTCCTGAGTTCGGAACCTTATTATGGGGAAGAGCCGGTGCTTGTGGACTGACTCCTAGAGGAGATGGGATTTCGATGGTCGATGCGAACAGAATATTCACAACGTAAGTTTAAATCGTTTTTAAAATTATATTGTAGAGATAATAAATAGTAAAATTTGAAATATTACACAGACCTACAGCAAGTCCGACTTGAATGAGGAAAAGAATAAAAGAGGGTCAGAAGCCAAATAGAAAAGGCAACTTCGATCGTCTTAAAATTAAATTCCACACGTCTTTGTCAGATTTGTAGACCTAGTAGCTAATTCAGTTTCGAGCAATTAAACTTTCAATGAAAAGAGGCAATGAATGTAACGTTTCCCCATTTAATAACGGCCTTGTTGGGCCCTTCGAAGAGTGTAAATTACCTTTGTTTATAGCTAGCAATTTTTAGCTAATCGGAGTCGGTAGTCGTTTTTGAGTTGGCCAGCTGACGGGTAAGCAGACAAAATGCAGGCGTTCATACATAGCATTTGCTCTTTACGGTATCCTTAAAACCCATTCCTGATTACCGTACCTTTGCTTACAGTTTTGTAACATATTTTTCTTGTTGTTTCAGGTACTCTGCTCCACCGACTGAATAGGCATGGATATTAAGCTGTCTCAAGGGCTTGTTTGTATATATATTTAGTATTGTTATGGTTTTCTTTTTTTACAGAAAGAAATCACCATATTTGCGCACGTTTGGTGGGTTCGTTTTTAAGTTATAATTTAGCTGAAAGGTTTAGAAGAATTATATTTGTTTTACCATATTTAAATATCACTTTGACATAAAATGGAATCGAGTACCGTAAGATCGATCTGGAGTGGTGTGTTGAAGCTGTTGACGCAGCGACGTCCACCTCTGGCCTGAGTGCGAGGGTTGTATTGTTTATTCGAATTGCCGATGCAAGAGCAGATCACAAAGATTTGTGGACGCTTAGGCTGAACACACACCGATCCTTACGGATTTTATGGCTCTCCATTCCATCTTACAAATCACCATATTTGCGCACTTGTGGTGGGTTAGTTTTTAAGTTATAATTTAACTGAAAGGTTTAAGAATTATATTTGTTTTACCATATTTAAATATCACTTTGACATAAAATGGAATCGAGTACCGTAAGATCGATCTGGAGTGGTGTGTTGAAGCTGTTGACGCAGCGACGTCCACCTCTGGCCTGAGTGCGAGGGTTGTATTGTTGATTCGAATTGCCGATGCAAGAGCAGATCACAAAGATTTGTGGACGCTTAGGCTGAACACACACCGATCCTTATGGATTTTATGGCTCTCTATTCCAACCATGCTTATCCAGTGGGCAATGTTAAACCGCGGCTTAGACACGTAAAAAACTTATTATGGTTTTTTTTACAGACGTAATAATCAAAACTGAACGAACATCCAGGGGACGCGATCGATTCTAGGGTCAGGTCACTTGCACGTAGGAGTGCTTCGTTGATTAAGGTTGATAATTGGGGTTCGGCCGGGTATGTTCGAGGGGGGGTGGCCAGAAAACTACATCTATAGCCCTGCGGCACTTGTAAGGGGGGGTCTCTAGTTCCTGCATTCTTTGCATCCAAGTCGATTCCATTGACACAAGAATCAGGCCTGCGGGGTTCAGTGGGACGGCGGTTGGTACAACTTAAGGTACCGTTGGGCCTCATAGCGCAAGCCCATGTTGATCGGGTCCAGTGGCAGGATGGTGACATGAACCGCGGTGTCCGTGAGGCGCCTCGGGGGATCTTGCAATTTTTAATGTTTAGTTCGGGGGTCAGGGAGTTTACCCATTACGATACCTCGCAATGTAGCTATTTCCTGAGTTCGGAACCTTATTATGGGGAAGAGCCGGTGCTTGTGGACTGATTCCTAGAGGAGATGGGACGAGAAGGGTTCAATCAAAATTCCGCTGGGAGCAGAGTATTCACAACGTAAGTTTATATCGTTTTTAAAATTATTTTGTAAATTTTATATTGTACTAGAAATAATAAATAGTAAAATTAAAGTATTAGAGACCTATTTATAGCAAGTCCGACTTGAACGACGAAAATACATTTAACAGTCGATTTGTTAACCAATTGCACTGGCCCTACGTAATCTGGTTACCTACGGGAAGCATTATGCCAAGTGACACAATTTTTTTAAACAAACATTTCCTAAAAGTTCCGATCAGTTTTAAAATTTTTTTTAGATCGGTATATATAATCGGTAAATGTTCTAAGTGCAAATTTTAATTTTTATAGGACAAGTTCGTCTTAGGTGCCCAATTCGCCCGATTTGAGCAGCAGGCACACACGTGGTTGTGTGCAGTACTCTGCTTACTGCTCGCTAAGCCCATGTAATTTCTTATTTGAGTCTAGTGTATTTTATAATAACTTTTTTTGTTTTAACATATTCGGATTAAGATCCAAATTACAAAAATAAATTATTTGAAAATTACATTTCTTCCTTTACCGCTGAACATTTACCTATCACGCGAAGTCGACTTGCATTTGAATAATTTCGTCACAAGTACAGCAATAATAGTAATAATAATAGAGAGAACTCCTTTTACCATCTTTCGTACCTATTTATTGTTATTATAGTTTTCTTTATTTTTTTTCAGGCATAATCTAAACTGAACCAACATCCAGGGGTGGCGCGATCGATTCTAGGGTCAGGTCACTTGCACGTAGGAGTGCTTCGTTGATTAAGGTTGATAATTGGGGTTCGGCCGGGTATGTTCGAGGGGGGTGGCCAGAAAACTACATCTATAGCCCTGCGGCACTTGTAAGGGGGGTCTCTAGTTCCTGCATTCTTTGCATCAAAGTCGATTCCATTGACACAAGAATCAGGCCTGCGGGGTTCAGTGGGACGGCGGTTGGTACAACTTAAGGTACCGTTGGGCCTCATAGCGCAAGCCCATGTTGATCGGGTCCAGTGGCAGGGCAGGATGGTGACATGAACCGCGGTGTCCGTGAGGCGCCTCGGGGGAACTTGCAATTTTTAATGCTTAGTTCGGGGGTCAGGGAGTTTACCCATTACGATACCTCGCAATGTAGCTATTTCCTGAGTTCGGAACCTTATTATGGGGAAGAGCCGGTGCTTGTGGACTGACTCCTAGAGGAGATGGGATTTCGATGGTCGATGCGAACAGAATATTCACAACGTAAGTTTAAATCGTTTTTAAAATTATATTGTAGAGATAATAAATAGTAAAATTTGAAATATTACACAGACCTATAGCAAGTCCGACTTGAATGAGGAAAAGAATAAAAGAGGGTCAGAAGCCAAATAGAAAAGGCAACTTCGATCGTCTTAAAATTAAATTCCACACGTCTTTGTCAGATTTGTAGACCTAGTAGCTAATTCAGTTTCGAGCAATTAAACTTTCAATGAAAAGAGGCAATGAATGTAACGTTTCCCCATTTAATAACGGCCTTGTTGGGCCCTTCGAAGAGTGTAAATTACCTTTGTTTATAGCTAGCAATTTTTAGCTAATCGGAGTCGGTAGTCGTTTTTGAGTTGGCCAGCTGACGGGTAAGCAGACAAAATGCAGGCGTTCATACATAGCATTTGCTCTTTACGGTATCCTTAAAACCCATTCCTGATTACCGTACCTTTGCTTACAGTTTTGTAACATATTTTTCTTGTTGTTTCAGGTACTCTGCTCCACCGACTGAATAGGCATGGATATTAAGCTGTCTCAAGGGCTTGTTTGTATATATATTTAGTATTGTTATGGTTTTCTTTTTTTACAGAAAGAAATCACCATATTTGCGCACGTGTGGTGGGTTCGTTTTTAAGTTATAATTTAGCTGAAAGGTTTAGAAGAATTATATTTGTTTTACCATATTTAAATATCACTTTGACATAAAATGGAATCGAGTACCGTAAGATCGATCTGGAGTGGTGTGTTGAAGCTGTTGACGCAGCGACGTCCACCTCTGGCCTGAGTGCGAGGGTTGTATTGTTGATTCGAATTGCCGATGCAAGAGCAGATCACAAAGATTTGTGGACGCTTAGGCTGAACACACACCGATCCTTATGGATTTTATGGCTCTCCATTCCATCTTACAAATCACCATATTTGCGCACTTGTGGTGGGTTAGTTTTTAAGTTATAATTTAACTGAAAGGTTTAAGAATTATATTTGTTTTACCATAGTTAAATATCACATTGACATAAAATAGAATCGAGTACCGTAAGATCGATCTGGAGTGGCGTGTTGAAGCTGTTGACGCAGCGACGTCCACCTCTGGCCTGAGTGCGAGGGTTGTATTGTTGATTCGAATTGCCGATGCAAGAGCAGATCACAAAGATTTGTGGACGCTTAGGCTGAACACACACCGATCCTTATGGATTTTATGGCTCTCTATTCCAACCATGCTTATCCAGTGGGCAATGTTAAACCGCGGCTTAGACACGTAAAAAACTTATTATGGTTTTTTTTACAGACGTAATAATCAAAACTGAACGAACATCCAGGGGACGCGATCGATTCTAGGGTCAGGTCACTTGCACGTAGGAGTGCTTCGTTGATTAAGGTTGATAATTGGGGTTCGGCCGGGTATGTTCGAGGGGGGTGGCCAGAAAACTACATCTATAGCCCTGCGGCACTTGTAAGGGGGGGGTCTCTAGTTCCTGCATTCTTTGCATCCAAGTCGATTCCATTGACACAAGAATCAGGCCTGCGGGGTTCAGTGGGACGGCGGTTGGTACAACTTAAGGTACCGTTGGGCCTCATAGCGCAAGCCCATGTTGATCGGGTCCAGTGGCAGGATGGTGACATGAACCGCGGTGTCCGTGAGGCGCCTCGGGGGATCTTGCAATTTTTAATGTTTAGTTCGGGGGTCAGGGAGTTTACCCATTACGATACCTCGCAATGTAGCTATTTCCTGAGTTCGGAACCTTATTATGGGGAAGAGCCGGTGCTTGTGGACTGATTCCTAGAGGAGATGGGACGAGAAGGGTTCAATCAAAATTCCGCTGGGAGCAGAGTATTCACAACGTAAGTTTATATCGTTTTTAAAATTATTTTGTAAATTTTATATTGTACTAGAAATAATAAATAGTAAAGTTAAAGTATTAGAGACCTATATATAGCAAGTCCGACTTGAATGACGAAAATATATAAACATTTAATGTTCTAAGTGCAAATTTTAATTTTTAAAGGACAAGATCGCCTTAGGTGCCCAATTGGCCCGATTTCAGCAGCAGGCACACACGTGGTTGTGTGCAGTAATCTGCTTACTGCTCGCTAAGACCATGTAATTTCTTATTCGATATTCATTTCAGTCTAGTGTATTTTATAATAACTTTTTTTGTTTTAACATATATGGATTAAGATCCAAATTACAAATATAAATTATTTGAGAATTACATTTCTTCCTTTACCGCTGAACATTGTGAATTATTTCGTCACAAATACAGCAATAATAGTAGTAAATAATAATAAAAATAGTGGTATGAGAACTCCTTTTACCATCTTTGGTACCTATTTATTGTTATTATGGTTTTTTTTTTCAGGCATAATCTAAACTGAACCAACATCCAGGGGTGGCGCGATCGATTCTAGGGTCAGGTCACTTGCACGTAGGAGTGCTTCGTTGATTAAGGTTGATAATTGGGGTTCGGCCGGGTATGTTCGAGGGGGGTGGCCAGAAAACTACATCTATAGCCCTGCGGCACTTGTAAGGGGGGTCTCTAGTTCCTGCATTCTTTGCATCCAAGTCGATTCCATTGACACAAGAATCAGGCCTGCGGGGTTCAGTGGGACGGCGGTTGGTACAACTTAAGGTGCCGTTGGGCCTCATAGCGCAAGCCCATGTTGATCGGGTCCAGTGGCAGGATGGTGACATGAACCGCGGTGTCCGTGAGGCGCCTCGGGGGATCTTGCAATTTTTAATGCTTAGTTCGGGGGTCAGGGAGTTTACCCATTACGATACCTCGCAATGTAGCTATTTCCTGAGTTCGGAACCTTATTATGGGGAAGAGCCGGTGCTTGTGGACTGACTCCTAGAGGAGATGGGATTTCGATGGTCGATGCGAACAGAATATTCACAACGTAAGTTTAAATCGTTTTTAAAATTATATTGTAGAGATAATAAATAGTAAAATTTGAAATATTACACAGACCTATAGCAAGTCCGACTTGAAGGAGGAAAAGAATAAAAGAGGGTCAGAAGCCAAATAGAAAAGGCAACTTCGATCGTCTTAAAATTAAATTCCACACGTCTTTGTCAGATTTGTAGACCTAGTAGCTAATTCAGTTTCGAAGAGTGTAAATTACGTTTGTTTATAGCTAGCAATTTTTAGCTAATCGGAGTCGGTAGTCGTTTTTGAGTTGGCCAGCTGACGGGTAAGCAGACAAAATGCAGGCGTTCATACATAGCATTTGCTCTTTACGGTATCCTTAAAACCCATTCCTGATTACCGTACCTTTGCTTACAGTTTTGTAACATATTTTTTTTGTTGTTTCAGGTACTCTGCTCCACCGACTGAATAGGCATGGATATTAAGCGGTCTCGAGGGCTTGTTTGTATATATATTTATTATTGTTATGGTTTTCTTTTTTTACAGAAAGAAATCACCATATTTGCGCACGTGTGGTGGGTTCGTTTTTAAATTATAATTTAGCTGAAAGGTTTAGAAGAATTATATTTGTTTTACCATATTTAAATATCACTTTGACATAAAATGGAATCGAGTACCGTAAGATCGATCTGGAGTGGTGTGTTGAAGCTGTTGACGCAGCGACGTCCACCTCTGGCCTGAGTGCGAGGGTTGTATTGTTGATTCGAATTGCCGATGCAAGAGCAGATCACAAAGATTTGTGGACGCTTAGGCTGAACACACACCGATCCTTATGGATTTTATGGCTCTCTATTCCAACCATGCTTATCCAGTGGGCAATGTTAAACCGCGGCTTAGACACGTAAAAAACTTATTATGGTTTTTTTTACAGACGTAATAATCAAAACTGAACGAACATCCAGGGGACGCGATCGATTCTAGGGTCAGGTCACTTGCACGTAGGAGTGCTTCGTTGATTAAGGTTGATAATTGGGGTTCGGCCGGGTATGTTCGAGGGGGGTGGCCAGAAAACTACATCTATAGCCCTGCGGCACTTGTAAGGGGGGGGTCTCTAGTTCCTGCATTCTTTGCATCAAAGTCGATTCCATTGACACAAGAATCAGGCCTGCGGGGTTCAGTGGGACGGCGGTTGGTACAACTTAATGTGCCGTTGGGCCTCATAGCGCAAGCCCATGTTGATCGGGTCCAGTGGCAGGATGGTGACATGAACCGCGGTGTCCGTGAGGCGCCTCGGGGGATCTTGCAATTTTTAATGTTTAGTTCGGGGGTCAGGGAGTTTACCCATTACGATACCTCGCAATGTAGCTATTTCCTGAGTTCGGAACCTTATTATGGGGAAGAGCCGGTGCCTGTGGACTGATTCCTAGAGGAGATGGGACGAGAAGGGTTCAATCAAAATTCCGCTGGGAGCAGAGTATTCACAACGTAAGTTTATATCGTTTTTAAAATTATTTTGTAAATTTTATATTGTACTAGAAATAATAAATAGTAAAATTAAAGTATTAGAGACCTATTTATAGCAAGTCCGACTTGAACGACGAAAATACATTTAACAGTCGATTTGTTAACCAATTGCACTGGCCCTACGTAATCTGGTTACCTACGGGAAGCATTATGCCAAGTGACACAATTTTTTTAAACAAACATTTCCTAAAAGTTCCGATCAGTTTTAAAATTTTTTTTAGATCGGTATATATAATCGGTAAATGTTCTAAGTGCAAATTTTAATTTTTATAGGACAAGTTCGTCTTAGGTGCCCAATTCGCCCGATTTGAGCAGCAGGCACACACGTGGTTGTGTGCAGTACTCTGCTTACTGCTCGCTAAGCCCATGTAATTTCTTATTTGAGTCTAGTGTATTTTATAATAACTTTTTTTGTTTTAACATATTCGGATTAAGATCCAAATTACAAAAATAAATTATTTGAAAATTACATTTCTTCCTTTACCGCTGAACATTTACCTATCACGCGAAGTCGACTTGCATTTGAATAATTTCGTCACAAGTACAGCAATAATAGTAATAATAATAGAGAGAACTCCTTTTACCATCTTTCGTACCTATTTATTGTTATTATAGTTTTCTTTATTTTTTTTCAGGCATAATCTAAACTGAACCAACATCCAGGGGTGGCGCGATCGATTCTAGGGTCAGGTCACTTGCACGTAGGAGTGCTTCGTTGATTAAGGTTGATAATTGGGGTTCGGCCGGGTATGTTCGAGGGGGGTGGCCAGAAAACTACATCTATAGCCCTGCGGCACTTGTAAGGGGGGTCTCTAGTTCCTGCATTCTTTGCATCAAAGTCGATTCCATTGACACAAGAATCAGGCCTGCGGGGTTCAGTGGGACGGCGGTTGGTACAACTTAAGGTACCGTTGGGCCTCATAGCGCAAGCCCATGTTGATCGGGTCCAGTGGCAGGATGGTGACATGAACCGCGGTGTCCGTGAGGCGCCTCGGGGGAACTTGCAATTTTTAATGCTTAGTTCGGGGGTCAGGGAGTTTACCCATTACGATACCTCGCAATGTAGCTATTTCCTGAGTTCGGAACCTTATTATGGGGAAGAGCCGGTGCTTGTGGACTGACTCCTAGAGGAGATGGGATTTCGATGGTCGATGCGAACAGAATATTCACAACGTAAGTTTAAATCGTTTTTAAAATTATATTGTAGAGATAATAAATAGTAAAATTTGAAATATTACACAGACCTATAGCAAGTCCGACTTGAATGAGGAAAAGAATAAAAGAGGGTCAGAAGCCAAATAGAAAAGGCAACTTCGATCGTCTTAAAATTAAATTCCACACGTCTTTGTCAGATTTGTAGACCTAGTAGCTAATTCAGTTTCGAGCAATTAAACTTTCAATGAAAAGAGGCAATGAATGTAACGTTTCCCCATTTAATAACGGCCTTGTTGGGCCCTTCGAAGAGTGTAAATTACCTTTGTTTATAGCTAGCAATTTTTAGCTAATCGGAGTCGGTAGTCGTTTTTGAGTTGGCCAGCTGACGGGTAAGCAGACAAAATGCAGGCGTTCATACATAGCATTTGCTCTTTACGGTATCCTTAAAACCCATTCCTGATTACCGTACCTTTGCTTACAGTTTTGTAACATATTTTTCTTGTTGTTTCAGGTACTCTGCTCCACCGACTGAATAGGCATGGATATTAAGCTGTCTCAAGGGCTTGTTTGTATATATATTTAGTATTGTTATGGTTTTCTTTTTTTACAGAAAGAAATCACCATATTTGCGCACGTGTGGTGGGTTCGTTTTTAAGTTATAATTTAGCTGAAAGGTTTAAGAATTATATTTGTTTTACCATAGTTAAATATCACATTGACATAAAATAGAATCGAGTACCGTAAGATCGATCTGGAGTGGCGTGTTGAAGCTGTTGACGCAGCGACGTCCACCTCTGGCCTGAGTGCGAGGGTTGTATTGTTGATTCGAATTGCCGATGCAAGAGCAGATCACAAAGATTTGTGGACGCTTAGGCTGAACACACACCGATCCTTACGGATTTTATGGCTCTCCATTCCATCTTACAAATCACCATATTTGCGCACTTGTGGTGGGTTAGTTTTTAAGTTATAATTTAACTGAAAGGTTTAAGAATTATATTTGTTTTACCATAGTTAAATATCACATTGACATAAAATAGAATCGAGTACCGTAAGATCGATCTGGAGTGGTGTGTTGAAGCTGTTGACGCAGCGACGTCCACCTCTGGCCTGAGTGCGAGGGTTGTATTGTTGATTCGAATTGCCGATGCAAGAGCAGATCACAAAGATTTGTGGACGCTTAGGCTGAACACACACCGATCCTTATGGATTTTATGGCTCTCTATTCCAACCATGCTTATCCAGTGGGCAATGTTAAACCGCGGCTTAGACACGTAAAAAACTTATTATGGTTTTTTTTACAGACGTAATAATCAAAACTGAACGAACATCCAGGGGACGCGATCGATTCTAGGGTCAGGTCACTTGCACGTAGGAGTGCTTCGTTGATTAAGGTTGATAATTGGGGTTCGGCCGGGTATGTTCGAGGGGGGTGGCCAGAAAACTACATCTATAGCCCTGCGGCACTTGTAAGGGGGGGTCTCTAGTTCCTGCATTCTTTGCATCCAAGTCGATTCCATTGACACAAGAATCAGGCCTGCGGGGTTCAGTGGGACGGCGGTTGGTACAACTTAAGGTACCGTTGGGCCTCATAGCGCAAGCCCATGTTGATCGGGTCCAGTGGCAGGATGGTGACATGAACCGCGGTGTCCGTGAGGCGCCTCGGGGGATCTTGCAATTTTTAATGTTTAGTTCGGGGGTCAGGGAGTTTACCCATTACGATACCTCGCAATGTAGCTATTTCCTGAGTTCGGAACCTTATTATGGGGAAGAGCCGGTGCTTGTGGACTGATTCCTAGAGGAGATGGGACGAGAAGGGTTCAATCAAAATTCCGCTGGGAGCAGAGTATTCACAACGTAAGTTTATATCGTTTTTAAAATTATTTTGTAAATTTTATATTGTACTAGAAATAATAAATAGTAAAGTTAAAGTATTAGAGACCTATATATAGCAAGTCCGACTTGAATGACGAAAATATATAAACATTTAATGTTCTAAGTGCAAATTTTAATTTTTAAAGGACAAGATCGCCTTAGGTGCCCAATTGGCCCGATTTCAGCAGCAGGCACACACGTGGTTGTGTGCAGTAATCTGCTTACTGCTCGCTAAGACCATGTAATTTCTTATTCGATATTCATTTCAGTCTAGTGTATTTTATAATAACTTTTTTTGTTTTAACATATATGGATTAAGATCCAAATTACAAATATAAATTATTTGAGAATTACATTTCTTCCTTTACCGCTGAACATTGTGAATTATTTCGTCACAAATACAGCAATAATAGTAGTAAATAATAATAAAAATAGTGGTATGAGAACTCCTTTTACCATCTTTGGTACCTATTTATTGTTATTATGGTTTTTTTTTTCAGGCATAATCTAAACTGAACCAACATCCAGGGGTGGCGCGATCGATTCTAGGGTCAGGTCACTTGCACGTAGGAGTGCTTCGTTGATTAAGGTTGATAATTGGGGTTCGGCCGGGTATGTTCGAGGGGGGTGGCCAGAAAACTACATCTATAGCCCTGCGGCACTTGTAAGGGGGGTCTCTAGTTCCTGCATTCTTTGCATCCAAGTCGATTCCATTGACACAAGAATCAGGCCTGCGGGGTTCAGTGGGACGGCGGTTGGTACAACTTAAGGTGCCGTTGGGCCTCATAGCGCAAGCCCATGTTGATCGGGTCCAGTGGCAGGATGGTGACATGAACCGCGGTGTCCGTGAGGCGCCTCGGGGGATCTTGCAATTTTTAATGCTTAGTTCGGGGGTCAGGGAGTTTACCCATTACGATACCTCGCAATGTAGCTATTTCCTGAGTTCGGAACCTTATTATGGGGAAGAGCCGGTGCTTGTGGACTGACTCCTAGAGGAGATGGGATTTCGATGGTCGATGCGAACAGAATATTCACAACGTAAGTTTAAATCGTTTTTAAAATTATATTGTAGAGATAATAAATAGTAAAATTTGAAATATTACACAGACCTATAGCAAGTCCGACTTGAATGAGGAAAAGAATAAAAGAGGGTCAGAAGCCAAATAGAAAAGGCAACTTCGATCGTCTTAAAATTAAATTCCACACGTCTTTGTCAGATTTGTAGACCTAGTAGCTAATTCAGTTTCGAGCAATTAAACTTTCAATGAAAAGAGGCAATGAATGTAACGTTTCCCCATTTAATAACGGCCTTGTTGGGCCCTTCGAAGAGTGTAAATTACCTTTGTTTATAGCTAGCAATTTTTAGCTAATCGGAGTCGGTAGTCGTTTTTGAGTTGGCCAGCTGACGGGTAAGCAGACAAAATGCAGGCGTTCATACATAGCATTTGCTCTTTACGGTATCCTTAAAACCCATTCCTGATTACCGTACCTTTGCTTACAGTTTTGTAACATATTTTTCTTGTTGTTTCAGGTACTCTGCTCCACCGACTGAATAGGCATGGATATTAAGCTGTCTCAAGGGCTTGTTTGTATATATATTTAGTATTGTTATGGTTTTCTTTTTTTACAGAAAGAAATCACCATATTTGCGCACGTGTGGTGGGTTCGTTTTTAAGTTATAATTTAGCTGAAAGGTTTAGAAGAATTATATTTGTTTTACCATATTTAAATATCACTTTGACATAAAATGGAATCGAGTACCGTAAGATCGATCTGGAGTGGTGTGTTGAAGCTGTTGACGCAGCGACGTCCACCTCTGGCCTGAGTGCGAGGGTTGTATTGTTGATTCGAATTGCCGATGCAAGAGCAGATCACAAAGATTTGTGGACGCTTAGGCTGAACACACACCGATCCTTACGGATTTTATGGCTCTCCATTCCATCTTACAAATCACCATATTTGCGCACTTGTGGTGGGTTAGTTTTTAAGTTATAATTTAACTGAAAGGTTTAAGAATTATATTTGTTTTACCATATTTAAATATCACATTGACATAAAATAGAATCGAGTACCGTAAGATCGATCTGGAGTGGTGTGTTGAAGCTGTTGACGCAGCGACGTCCACCTCTGGCCTGAGTGCGAGGGTTGTATTGTTGATTCGAATTGCCGATGCAAGAGCAGATCACAAAGATTTGTGGACGCTTAGGCTGAACACACACCGATCCTTATGGATTTTATGGCTCTCTATTCCAACCATGCTTATCCAGTGGGCAATGTTAAACCGCGGCTTAGACACGTAAAAAACTTATTATGGTTTTTTTTACAGACGTAATAATCAAAACTGAACGAACATCCAGGGGACGCGATCGATTCCAGGGTCAGGTCACTTGCACGTAGGAGTGCTTCGTTGATTAAGGTTGATAATTGGGGTTCGGCCGGGTATGTTCGAGGGGGGTGGCCAGAAAACTACATCTATAGCCCTGCGGCACTTGTAAGGGGGGGTCTCTAGTTCCTGCATTCTTTGCATCCAAGTCGATTCCATTGACACAAGAATCAGGCCTGCGGGGTTCAGTGGGACGGCGGTTGGTACAACTTAAGGTGCCGTTAGGTTTTCAGGTACTCTGCTCCACCGACTGGATAGGCATGGATATTAAGCTGTCTCAAGGGGTCGTTTAAGGTGGGGTTCCACGAAGCTAGTAACTTGTTCAAGTCACTAAAATCCAGTACTTACGCCAGATCTTCTCCGGGATCACTTTTTCTTGAGTTTTCACTTTTATCGCCCTTTTCCATAATATGTCTATTCACTGGACTGGACTCATCTAAAGCCAGTGCTGGATTTTAGTAACTTAGACTGGCATCTTGTAACCCCAGTTTAGAGACATGAGAAACTGGGCCCCCCGACGTATTTTTGTTCCACCCTTGAGCAGTGGATAGGGCAGATTGGTATTGATTTTAATTTGATAATCTTTTTTTATAGTAGTTGCATCTAATTAAAATGTTGAAATAGTAAAGGGGGTTGTTTTTTTTGGGGAAATTTCGAGGAAATTGGCGACCTAAAAAGGGGCTACGCCAATTTTTTCACTAGTCACTTAGTAATTTCGAAGCAAATTGACAATATCTAAGAGGGGGGCTACGTTAATTTTTTTTTCATTTGTGCACAGAGTAGGGATCAGCATAACCTATAAATGGGACTACGCCCAATTTTTTCCTCATCGGCCGCACAGAGGAGGCAATGTATATGCGCTTTCTAACATCCGAAAAGATTTGTTTGGAAATCCTTACTGCATACTCTTAACTGTTCACATATGAGTATGCAGTACGAATTTTCAAATTTTAAAACGATATTTTATTGACCTCGACATATGTATAATAGCAGCCAAATATACAATCATGTAAATGTCTGGTTGCCAATATACCAAGAATGTAGTTAGTACTATCTGTTACCAATAATAAAAATTAATTGTATGAAATTTAGTAATTTTTATACTCCGACATTCCCTAACATTAAAATCCTAAGGGCCAGTATACGCCAATTTAACCTGCACTTTCCATCGACTTATTCTGCAGGTTAAGGCCAAAGCGGTGTTGCCAAGTCTTGCAAAATTTCCCAGAATTTAAGGATTTTTAAAGGTTTCTGCCGAAATTCCCTAGATTCTAGGGAAATTCCAATTTGGCAACACCGCAAATTCGAAGGGCTGAGCAACTTAACCTCCGGTTAACTTTGTGAAAAATCGTACCCTTAGCTAACTTTTCATATTTAATTATTTTTATACTAAATTTCGATATTTAATTATTTTTATACTAAATTTCGTTAAAAATACTAAATTTCGTTAAAAATACGTAAAAATGAAAAGTTAGCTAAGGGTACGATTTTTCACAAAGTTAACCGGAGGTTAAGTTGCTCAGCCCTTCGAATTTGCGGTGTTGCCAAATTGGAATTTCCCTAGAATCTAGGGAATTTCGGCAGAAACCTTTAAAAATCCTTAAATTCTGGGAAATTTTGCAAGACTTGGCAACACCGCTTTGGCCTTAACCTGCAGAATAAGTCGATGGAAAGTGCAGGTTAAATTGGCGTATACTGGCCCTTAGGATTTTAATGTTAGGGAATGTCGGAGTATAAAAATTACTAAATTTCATACAATTAATTTTTATTATTGGTAACAGATAGTACTAACTACATTCTTGGTATATTGGCAACCAGACATTTACATGATTGTATATTTGGCTGCTATTATACATATGTCGAGGTCAATAAAATATCGTTTTAAAATTTGAAAATTCGTACTGCATACTCATATGTGAACAGTTAAGAGTATGCAGTAAGGATTTCCAAACAAATCTTTTCGGATGTTAGAAAGCGCATATACATTGCCTCCTCTGTGCGGCCGATGAGGAAAAAATTGGGCGTAGTCCCATTTATAGGTTATGCTGATCCCTACTCTGTGCACAAATGAAAAAAAAATTAACGTGGCCCCCTCTTAGATATTGTCAATTTGCTTCGAAATTACTAAGTGACTAGTGAAAAAATTGGCGTAGCCCCTTTTTAGGTCGCCAATTTCCTCGAAATTTCCCCAAAAAAAACAACCCCCTTTACTATTTCAACATTTTAATTAGATGCAACTACTATAAAAAAAGATTATCAAATTAAAATCAATACCAATCTGCCCTATCCACTGCTCAAGGGTGGAACAAAAATACGTCGGGGGGCCCAGTTTCTCATGTCTCTAAACTGGGGTTACAAGATGCCAGTCTAAGTTACTAAAATCCAGCACTGGCTTTAGATGAGTCCAGTCCAGTGAATAGACATATTATGGAAAAGGGCGATAAAAGTGAAAACTCAAGAAAAAGTGATCCCGGAGAAGATCTGGCGTAAGTACTGGATTTTAGTGACTTGAACAAGTTACTAGCTTCGTGGAACCCCACCTTAAACGACCCCTTGAGACAGCTTAATATCCATGCCTATCCAGTCGGTGGAGCAGAGTACCTGAAAACCTAACGGCACCTTAAGTTGTACCAACCGCCGTCCCACTGAACCCCGCAGGCCTGATTCTTGTGTCAATGGAATCGACTTGGATGCAAAGAATGCAGGAACTAGAGACCCCCCCTTACAAGTGCCGCAGGGCTATAGATGTAGTTTTCTGGCCACCCCCCTCGAACATACCCGGCCGAACCCCAATTATCAACCTTAATCAACGAAGCACTCCTACGTGCAAGTGACCTGACCCTAGAATCGATCGCGTCCCCTGGATGTTCGTTCAGTTTTGATTATTACGTCTGTAAAAAAAACCATAATAAGTTTTTTACGTGTCTAAGCCGCGGTTTAACATTGCCCACTGGATAAGCATGGTTGGAATAGAGAGCCATAAAATCCATAAGGATCGGTGTGTGTTCAGCCTAAGCGTCCACAAATCTTTGTGATCTGCTCTTGCATCGGCAATTCGAATCAACAATACAACCCTCGCACTCAGGCCAGAGGTGGACGTCGCTGCGTCAACAGCTTCAACACGCCACTCCAGATCGATCTTACGGTACTCGATTCTATTTTATGTCAATGTGATATTTAACTATGGTAAAACAAATATAATTCTTAAACCTTTCAGTTAAATTATAACTTAAAAACTAACCCACCACAAGTGCGCAAATATGGTGATTTGTAAGATGGAATGGAGAGCCATAAAATCCATAAGGATCGGTGTGTGTTCAGCCTAAGCGTCCACAAATCTTTGTGATCTGCTCTTGCATCGGCAATTCGAATCAACAATACAACCCTCGCACTCAGGCCAGAGGTGGACGTCGCTGCGTCAACAGCTTCAACACACCACTCCAGATCGATCTTACGGTACTCGATTCCATTTTATGTCAAAGTGATATTTAAATATGGTAAAACAAATATAATTCTTCTAAACCTTTCAGCTAAATTATAACTTAAAAACGAACCCACCACACGTGCGCAAATATGGTGATTTCTTTCTGTAAAAAAAGAAAACCATAACAATACTAAATATATATACAAACAAGCCCTTGAGACAGCTTAATATCCATGCCTATTCAGTCGGTGGAGCAGAGTACCTGAAACAACAAGAAAAATATGTTACAAAACTGTAAGCAAAGGTACGGTAATCAGGAATGGGTTTTAAGGATACCGTAAAGAGCAAATGCTATGTATGAACGCCTGCATTTTGTCTGCTTACCCGTCAGCTGGCCAACTCAAAAACGACTACCGACTCCGATTAGCTAAAAATTGCTAGCTATAAACAAAGGTAATTTACACTCTTCGAAGGGCCCAACAAGGCCGTTATTAAATGGGGAAACGTTACATTCATTGCCTCTTTTCATTGAAAGTTTAATTGCTCGAAACTGAATTAGCTACTAGGTCTACAAATCTGACAAAGACGTGTGGAATTTAATTTTAAGACGATCGAAGTTGCCTTTTCTATTTGGCTTCTGACCCTCTTTTATTCTTTTCCTCATTCAAGTCGGACTTGCTATAGGTCTGTGTAATATTTCAAATTTTACTATTTATTATCTCTACAATATAATTTTAAAAACGATTTAAACTTACGTTGTGAATATTCTGTTCGCATCGACCATCGAAATCCCATCTCCTCTAGGAGTCAGTCCACAAGCACCGGCTCTTCCCCATAATAAGGTTCCGAACTCAGGAAATAGCTACATTGCGAGGTATCGTAATGGGTAAACTCCCTGACCCCCGAACTAAGCATTAAAAATTGCAAGTTCCCCCGAGGCGCCTCACGGACACCGCGGTTCATGTCACCATCCTGCCACTGGACCCGATCAACATGGGCTTGCGCTATGAGGCCCAACGGTACCTTAAGTTGTACCAACCGCCGTCCCACTGAACCCCGCAGGCCTGATTCTTGTGTCAATGGAATCGACTTTGATGCAAAGAATGCAGGAACTAGAGACCCCCCTTACAAGTGCCGCAGGGCTATAGATGTAGTTTTCTGGCCACCCCCCTCGAACATACCCGGCCGAACCCCAATTATCAACCTTAATCAACGAAGCACTCCTACGTGCAAGTGACCTGACCCTAGAATCGATCGCGCCACCCCTGGATGTTGGTTCAGTTTAGATTATGCCTGAAAAAAAATAAAGAAAACTATAATAACAATAAATAGGTACGAAAGATGGTAAAAGGAGTTCTCTCTATTATTATTACTATTATTGCTGTACTTGTGACGAAATTATTCAAATGCAAGTCGACTTCGCGTGATAGGTAAATGTTCAGCGGTAAAGGAAGAAATGTAATTTTCAAATAATTTATTTTTGTAATTTGGATCTTAATCCGAATATGTTAAAACAAAAAAAGTTATTATAAAATACACTAGACTCAAATAAGAAATTACATGGGCTTAGCGAGCAGTAAGCAGAGTACTGCACACAACCACGTGTGTGCCTGCTGCTCAAATCGGGCGAATTGGGCACCTAAGACGAACTTGTCCTATAAAAATTAAAATTTGCACTTAGAACATTTACCGATTATATATACCGATCTAAAAAAAATTTTAAAACTGATCGGAACTTTTAGGAAATGTTTGTTTAAAAAAATTGTGTCACTTGGCATAATGCTTCCCGTAGGTAACCAGATTACGTAGGGCCAGTGCAATTGGTTAACAAATCGACTGTTAAATGTATTTTCGTCGTTCAAGTCGGACTTGCTATAAATAGGTCTCTAATACTTTAATTTTACTATTTATTATTTCTAGTACAATATAAAATTTACAAAATAATTTTAAAAACGATATAAACTTACGTTGTGAATACTCTGCTCCCAGCGGAATTTTGATTGAACCCTTCTCGTCCCATCTCCTCTAGGAATCAGTCCACAGGCACCGGCTCTTCCCCATAATAAGGTTCCGAACTCAGGAAATAGCTACATTGCGAGGTATCGTAATGGGTAAACTCCCTGACCCCCGAACTAAACATTAAAAATTGCAAGATCCCCCGAGGCGCCTCACGGACACCGCGGTTCATGTCACCATCCTGCCACTGGACCCGATCAACATGGGCTTGCGCTATGAGGCCCAACGGCACATTAAGTTGTACCAACCGCCGTCCCACTGAACCCCGCAGGCCTGATTCTTGTGTCAATGGAATCGACTTTGATGCAAAGAATGCAGGAACTAGAGACCCCCCCCTTACAAGTGCCGCAGGGCTATAGATGTAGTTTTCTGGCCACCCCCCTCGAACATACCCGGCCGAACCCCAATTATCAACCTTAATCAACGAAGCACTCCTACGTGCAAGTGACCTGACCCTAGAATCGATCGCGTCCCCTGGATGTTCGTTCAGTTTTGATTATTACGTCTGTAAAAAAAACCATAATAAGTTTTTTACGTGTCTAAGCCGCGGTTTAACATTGCCCACTGGATAAGCATGGTTGGAATAGAGAGCCATAAAATCCATAAGGATCGGTGTGTGTTCAGCCTAAGCGTCCACAAATCTTTGTGATCTGCTCTTGCATCGGCAATTCGAATCAACAATACAACCCTCGCACTCAGGCCAGAGGTGGACGTCGCTGCGTCAACAGCTTCAACACACCACTCCAGATCGATCTTACGGTACTCGATTCCATTTTATGTCAAAGTGATATTTAAATATGGTAAAACAAATATAATTCTTCTAAACCTTTCAGCTAAATTATAATTTAAAAACGAACCCACCACACGTGCGCAAATATGGTGATTTCTTTCTGTAAAAAAAGAAAACCATAACAATAATAAATATATATACAAACAAGCCCTCGAGACCGCTTAATATCCATGCCTATTCAGTCGGTGGAGCAGAGTACCTGAAACAACAAAAAAAATATGTTACAAAACTGTAAGCAAAGGTACGGTAATCAGGAATGGGTTTTAAGGATACCGTAAAGAGCAAATGCTATGTATGAACGCCTGCATTTTGTCTGCTTACCCGTCAGCTGGCCAACTCAAAAACGACTACCGACTCCGATTAGCTAAAAATTGCTAGCTATAAACAAACGTAATTTACACTCTTCGAAACTGAATTAGCTACTAGGTCTACAAATCTGACAAAGACGTGTGGAATTTAATTTTAAGACGATCGAAGTTGCCTTTTCTATTTGGCTTCTGACCCTCTTTTATTCTTTTCCTCCTTCAAGTCGGACTTGCTATAGGTCTGTGTAATATTTCAAATTTTACTATTTATTATCTCTACAATATAATTTTAAAAACGATTTAAACTTACGTTGTGAATATTCTGTTCGCATCGACCATCGAAATCCCATCTCCTCTAGGAGTCAGTCCACAAGCACCGGCTCTTCCCCATAATAAGGTTCCGAACTCAGGAAATAGCTACATTGCGAGGTATCGTAATGGGTAAACTCCCTGACCCCCGAACTAAGCATTAAAAATTGCAAGATCCCCCGAGGCGCCTCACGGACACCGCGGTTCATGTCACCATCCTGCCACTGGACCCGATCAACATGGGCTTGCGCTATGAGGCCCAACGGCACCTTAAGTTGTACCAACCGCCGTCCCACTGAACCCCGCAGGCCTGATTCTTGTGTCAATGGAATCGACTTGGATGCAAAGAATGCAGGAACTAGAGACCCCCCTTACAAGTGCCGCAGGGCTATAGATGTAGTTTTCTGGCCACCCCCCTCGAACATACCCGGCCGAACCCCAATTATCAACCTTAATCAACGAAGCACTCCTACGTGCAAGTGACCTGACCCTAGAATCGATCGCGCCACCCCTGGATGTTGGTTCAGTTTAGATTATGCCTGAAAAAAAAAACCATAATAACAATAAATAGGTACCAAAGATGGTAAAAGGAGTTCTCATACCACTATTTTTATTATTATTTACTACTATTATTGCTGTATTTGTGACGAAATAATTCACAATGTTCAGCGGTAAAGGAAGAAATGTAATTCTCAAATAATTTATATTTGTAATTTGGATCTTAATCCATATATGTTAAAACAAAAAAAGTTATTATAAAATACACTAGACTGAAATGAATATCGAATAAGAAATTACATGGTCTTAGCGAGCAGTAAGCAGATTACTGCACACAACCACGTGTGTGCCTGCTGCTGAAATCGGGCCAATTGGGCACCTAAGGCGATCTTGTCCTTTAAAAATTAAAATTTGCACTTAGAACATTAAATGTTTATATATTTTCGTCATTCAAGTCGGACTTGCTATATATAGGTCTCTAATACTTTAACTTTACTATTTATTATTTCTAGTACAATATAAAATTTACAAAATAATTTTAAAAACGATATAAACTTACGTTGTGAATACTCTGCTCCCAGCGGAATTTTGATTGAACCCTTCTCGTCCCATCTCCTCTAGGAATCAGTCCACAAGCACCGGCTCTTCCCCATAATAAGGTTCCGAACTCAGGAAATAGCTACATTGCGAGGTATCGTAATGGGTAAACTCCCTGACCCCCGAACTAAACATTAAAAATTGCAAGATCCCCCGAGGCGCCTCACGGACACCGCGGTTCATGTCACCATCCTGCCACTGGACCCGATCAACATGGGCTTGCGCTATGAGGCCCAACGGTACCTTAAGTTGTACCAACCGCCGTCCCACTGAACCCCGCAGGCCTGATTCTTGTGTCAATGGAATCGACTTGGATGCAAAGAATGCAGGAACTAGAGACCCCCCCTTACAAGTGCCGCAGGGCTATAGATGTAGTTTTCTGGCCACCCCCCTCGAACATACCCGGCCGAACCCCAATTATCAACCTTAATCAACGAAGCACTCCTACGTGCAAGTGACCTGACCCTAGAATCGATCGCGTCCCCTGGATGTTCGTTCAGTTTTGATTATTACGTCTGTAAAAAAAACCATAATAAGTTTTTTACGTGTCTAAGCCGCGGTTTAACATTGCCCACTGGATAAGCATGGTTGGAATAGAGAGCCATAAAATCCATAAGGATCGGTGTGTGTTCAGCCTAAGCGTCCACAAATCTTTGTGATCTGCTCTTGCATCGGCAATTCGAATCAACAATACAACCCTCGCACTCAGGCCAGAGGTGGACGTCGCTGCGTCAACAGCTTCAACACACCACTCCAGATCGATCTTACGGTACTCGATTCCATTTTATGTCAAAGTGATATTTAAATATGGTAAAACAAATATAATTCTTCTAAACCTTTCAGCTAAATTATAACTTAAAAACGAACCCACCACACGTGCGCAAATATGGTGATTTCTTTCTGTAAAAAAAGAAAACCATAACAATACTAAATATATATACAAACAAGCCCTTGAGACAGCTTAATATCCATGCCTATTCAGTCGGTGGAGCAGAGTACCTGAAACAACAAGAAAAATATGTTACAAAACTGTAAGCAAAGGTACGGTAATCAGGAATGGGTTTTAAGGATACCGTAAAGAGCAAATGCTATGTATGAACGCCTGCATTTTGTCTGCTTACCCGTCAGCTGGCCAACTCAAAAACGACTACCGACTCCGATTAGCTAAAAATTGCTAGCTATAAACAAAGGTAATTTACACTCTTCGAAGGGCCCAACAAGGCCGTTATTAAATGGGGAAACGTTACATTCATTGCCTCTTTTCATTGAAAGTTTAATTGCTCGAAACTGAATTAGCTACTAGGTCTACAAATCTGACAAAGACGTGTGGAATTTAATTTTAAGACGATCGAAGTTGCCTTTTCTATTTGGCTTCTGACCCTCTTTTATTCTTTTCCTCATTCAAGTCGGACTTGCTATAGGTCTGTGTAATATTTCAAATTTTACTATTTATTATCTCTACAATATAATTTTAAAAACGATTTAAACTTACGTTGTGAATATTCTGTTCGCATCGACCATCGAAATCCCATCTCCTCTAGGAGTCAGTCCACAAGCACCGGCTCTTCCCCATAATAAGGTTCCGAACTCAGGAAATAGCTACATTGCGAGGTATCGTAATGGGTAAACTCCCTGACCCCCGAACTAAGCATTAAAAATTGCAAGATCCCCCGAGGCGCCTCACGGACACCGCGGTTCATGTCACCATCCTGCCACTGGACCCGATCAACATGGGCTTGCGCTATGAGGCCCAACGGCACCTTAAGTTGTACCAACCGCCGTCCCACTGAACCCCGCAGGCCTGATTCTTGTGTCAATGGAATCGACTTGGATGCAAAGAATGCAGGAACTAGAGACCCCCCTTACAAGTGCCGCAGGGCTATAGATGTAGTTTTCTGGCCACCCCCCTCGAACATACCCGGCCGAACCCCAATTATCAACCTTAATCAACGAAGCACTCCTACGTGCAAGTGACCTGACCCTAGAATCGATCGCGCCACCCCTGGATGTTGGTTCAGTTTAGATTATGCCTGAAAAAAAAAACCATAATAACAATAAATAGGTACCAAAGATGGTAAAAGGAGTTCTCATACCACTATTTTTATTATTATTTACTACTATTATTGCTGTATTTGTGACGAAATAATTCACAATGTTCAGCGGTAAAGGAAGAAATGTAATTCTCAAATAATTTATATTTGTAATTTGGATCTTAATCCATATATGTTAAAACAAAAAAAGTTATTATAAAATACACTAGACTGAAATGAATATCGAATAAGAAATTACATGGTCTTAGCGAGCAGTAAGCAGATTACTGCACACAACCACGTGTGTGCCTGCTGCTGAAATCGGGCCAATTGGGCACCTAAGGCGATCTTGTCCTTTAAAAATTAAAATTTGCACTTAGAACATTAAATGTTTATATATTTTCGTCATTCAAGTCGGACTTGCTATATATAGGTCTCTAATACTTTAACTTTACTATTTATTATTTCTAGTACAATATAAAATTTACAAAATAATTTTAAAAACGATATAAACTTACGTTGTGAATACTCTGCTCCCAGCGGAATTTTGATTGAACCCTTCTCGTCCCATCTCCTCTAGGAATCAGTCCACAAGCACCGGCTCTTCCCCATAATAAGGTTCCGAACTCAGGAAATAGCTACATTGCGAGGTATCGTAATGGGTAAACTCCCTGACCCCCGAACTAAACATTAAAAATTGCAAGATCCCCCGAGGCGCCTCACGGACACCGCGGTTCATGTCACCATCCTGCCACTGGACCCGATCAACATGGGCTTGCGCTATGAGGCCCAACGGTACCTTAAGTTGTACCAACCGCCGTCCCACTGAACCCCGCAGGCCTGATTCTTGTGTCAATGGAATCGACTTGGATGCAAAGAATGCAGGAACTAGAGACCCCCCCTTACAAGTGCCGCAGGGCTATAGATGTAGTTTTCTGGCCACCCCCCTCGAACATACCCGGCCGAACCCCAATTATCAACCTTAATCAACGAAGCACTCCTACGTGCAAGTGACCTGACCCTAGAATCGATCGCGTCCCCTGGATGTTCGTTCAGTTTTGATTATTACGTCTGTAAAAAAAACCATAATAAGTTTTTTACGTGTCTAAGCCGCGGTTTAACATTGCCCACTGGATAAGCATGGTTGGAATAGAGAGCCATAAAATCCATAAGGATCGGTGTGTGTTCAGCCTAAGCGTCCACAAATCTTTGTGATCTGCTCTTGCATCGGCAATTCGAATCAACAATACAACCCTCGCACTCAGGCCAGAGGTGGACGTCGCTGCGTCAACAGCTTCAACACGCCACTCCAGATCGATCTTACGGTACTCGATTCTATTTTATGTCAATGTGATATTTAACTATGGTAAAACAAATATAATTCTTAAACCTTTCAGTTAAATTATAACTTAAAAACTAACCCACCACAAGTGCGCAAATATGGTGATTTGTAAGATGGAATGGAGAGCCATAAAATCCATAAGGATCGGTGTGTGTTCAGCCTAAGCGTCCACAAATCTTTGTGATCTGCTCTTGCATCGGCAATTCGAATCAACAATACAACCCTCGCACTCAGGCCAGAGGTGGACGTCGCTGCGTCAACAGCTTCAACACACCACTCCAGATCGATCTTACGGTACTCGATTCCATTTTATGTCAAAGTGATATTTAAATATGGTAAAACAAATATAATTCTTCTAAACCTTTCAGCTAAATTATAACTTAAAAACGAACCCACCACACGTGCGCAAATATGGTGATTTCTTTCTGTAAAAAAAGAAAACCATAACAATACTAAATATATATACAAACAAGCCCTTGAGACAGCTTAATATCCATGCCTATTCAGTCGGTGGAGCAGAGTACCTGAAACAACAAGAAAAATATGTTACAAAACTGTAAGCAAAGGTACGGTAATCAGGAATGGGTTTTAAGGATACCGTAAAGAGCAAATGCTATGTATGAACGCCTGCATTTTGTCTGCTTACCCGTCAGCTGGCCAACTCAAAAACGACTACCGACTCCGATTAGCTAAAAATTGCTAGCTATAAACAAAGGTAATTTACACTCTTCGAAGGGCCCAACAAGGCCGTTATTAAATGGGGAAACGTTACATTCATTGCCTCTTTTCATTGAAAGTTTAATTGCTCGAAACTGAATTAGCTACTAGGTCTACAAATCTGACAAAGACGTGTGGAATTTAATTTTAAGACGATCGAAGTTGCCTTTTCTATTTGGCTTCTGACCCTCTTTTATTCTTTTCCTCATTCAAGTCGGACTTGCTATAGGTCTGTGTAATATTTCAAATTTTACTATTTATTATCTCTACAATATAATTTTAAAAACGATTTAAACTTACGTTGTGAATATTCTGTTCGCATCGACCATCGAAATCCCATCTCCTCTAGGAGTCAGTCCACAAGCACCGGCTCTTCCCCATAATAAGGTTCCGAACTCAGGAAATAGCTACATTGCGAGGTATCGTAATGGGTAAACTCCCTGACCCCCGAACTAAGCATTAAAAATTGCAAGTTCCCCCGAGGCGCCTCACGGACACCGC
Organism: Barypeithes pellucidus; assembly: GCA_963991005.1. Lineage (NCBI taxonomy): Eukaryota > Metazoa > Arthropoda > Insecta > Coleoptera > Curculionidae > Barypeithes > Barypeithes pellucidus. The sequence continues at coordinate 17,486,588 of OZ022566.1, forward strand.
GGTTCATGTCACCATCCTGCCACTGGACCCGATCAACATGGGCTTGCGCTATGAGGCCCAACGGTACCTTAAGTTGTACCAACCGCCGTCCCACTGAACCCCGCAGGCCTGATTCTTGTGTCAATGGAATCGACTTTGATGCAAAGAATGCAGGAACTAGAGACCCCCCTTACAAGTGCCGCAGGGCTATAGATGTAGTTTTCTGGCCACCCCCCTCGAACATACCCGGCCGAACCCCAATTATCAACCTTAATCAACGAAGCACTCCTACGTGCAAGTGACCTGACCCTAGAATCGATCGCGCCACCCCTGGATGTTGGTTCAGTTTAGATTATGCCTGAAAAAAAATAAAGAAAACTATAATAACAATAAATAGGTACGAAAGATGGTAAAAGGAGTTCTCTCTATTATTATTACTATTATTGCTGTACTTGTGACGAAATTATTCAAATGCAAGTCGACTTCGCGTGATAGGTAAATGTTCAGCGGTAAAGGAAGAAATGTAATTTTCAAATAATTTATTTTTGTAATTTGGATCTTAATCCGAATATGTTAAAACAAAAAAAGTTATTATAAAATACACTAGACTCAAATAAGAAATTACATGGGCTTAGCGAGCAGTAAGCAGAGTACTGCACACAACCACGTGTGTGCCTGCTGCTCAAATCGGGCGAATTGGGCACCTAAGACGAACTTGTCCTATAAAAATTAAAATTTGCACTTAGAACATTTACCGATTATATATACCGATCTAAAAAAAATTTTAAAACTGATCGGAACTTTTAGGAAATGTTTGTTTAAAAAAATTGTGTCACTTGGCATAATGCTTCCCGTAGGTAACCAGATTACGTAGGGCCAGTGCAATTGGTTAACAAATCGACTGTTAAATGTATTTTCGTCGTTCAAGTCGGACTTGCTATAAATAGGTCTCTAATACTTTAATTTTACTATTTATTATTTCTAGTACAATATAAAATTTACAAAATAATTTTAAAAACGATATAAACTTACGTTGTGAATACTCTGCTCCCAGCGGAATTTTGATTGAACCCTTCTCGTCCCATCTCCTCTAGGAATCAGTCCACAAGCACCGGCTCTTCCCCATAATAAGGTTCCGAACTCAGGAAATAGCTACATTGCGAGGTATCGTAATGGGTAAACTCCCTGACCCCCGAACTAAACATTAAAAATTGCAAGATCCCCCGAGGCGCCTCACGGACACCGCGGTTCATGTCACCATCCTGCCACTGGACCCGATCAACATGGGCTTGCGCTATGAGGCCCAACGGTACCTTAAGTTGTACCAACCGCCGTCCCACTGAACCCCGCAGGCCTGATTCTTGTGTCAATGGAATCGACTTTGATGCAAAGAATGCAGGAACTAGAGACCCCCCTTACAAGTGCCGCAGGGCTATAGATGTAGTTTTCTGGCCACCCCCCTCGAACATACCCGGCCGAACCCCAATTATCAACCTTAATCAACGAAGCACTCCTACGTGCAAGTGACCTGACCCTAGAATCGATCGCGCCACCCCTGGATGTTGGTTCAGTTTAGATTATGCCTGAAAAAAAATAAAGAAAACTATAATAACAATAAATAGGTACGAAAGATGGTAAAAGGAGTTCTCTCTATTATTATTACTATTATTGCTGTACTTGTGACGAAATTATTCAAATGCAAGTCGACTTCGCGTGATAGGTAAATGTTCAGCGGTAAAGGAAGAAATGTAATTTTCAAATAATTTATTTTTGTAATTTGGATCTTAATCCGAATATGTTAAAACAAAAAAAGTTATTATAAAATACACTAGACTCAAATAAGAAATTACATGGGCTTAGCGAGCAGTAAGCAGAGTACTGCACACAACCACGTGTGTGCCTGCTGCTCAAATCGGGCGAATTGGGCACCTAAGACGAACTTGTCCTATAAAAATTAAAATTTGCACTTAGAACATTTACCGATTATATATACCGATCTAAAAAAAATTTTAAAACTGATCGGAACTTTTAGGAAATGTTTGTTTAAAAAAATTGTGTCACTTGGCATAATGCTTCCCGTAGGTAACCAGATTACGTAGGGCCAGTGCAATTGGTTAACAAATCGACTGTTAAATGTATTTTCGTCGTTCAAGTCGGACTTGCTATAAATAGGTCTCTAATACTTTAATTTTACTATTTATTATTTCTAGTACAATATAAAATTTACAAAATAATTTTAAAAACGATATAAACTTACGTTGTGAATACTCTGCTCCCAGCGGAATTTTGATTGAACCCTTCTCGTCCCATCTCCTCTAGGAATCAGTCCACAGGCACCGGCTCTTCCCCATAATAAGGTTCCGAACTCAGGAAATAGCTACATTGCGAGGTATCGTAATGGGTAAACTCCCTGACCCCCGAACTAAACATTAAAAATTGCAAGATCCCCCGAGGCGCCTCACGGACACCGCGGTTCATGTCACCATCCTGCCACTGGACCCGATCAACATGGGCTTGCGCTATGAGGCCCAACGGCACATTAAGTTGTACCAACCGCCGTCCCACTGAACCCCGCAGGCCTGATTCTTGTGTCAATGGAATCGACTTTGATGCAAAGAATGCAGGAACTAGAGACCCCCCCCCTTACAAGTGCCGCAGGGCTATAGATGTAGTTTTCTGGCCACCCCCCTCGAACATACCCGGCCGAACCCCAATTATCAACCTTAATCAACGAAGCACTCCTACGTGCAAGTGACCTGACCCTAGAATCGATCGCGTCCCCTGGATGTTCGTTCAGTTTTGATTATTACGTCTGTAAAAAAAACCATAATAAGTTTTTTACGTGTCTAAGCCGCGGTTTAACATTGCCCACTGGATAAGCATGGTTGGAATAGAGAGCCATAAAATCCATAAGGATCGGTGTGTGTTCAGCCTAAGCGTCCACAAATCTTTGTGATCTGCTCTTGCATCGGCAATTCGAATCAACAATACAACCCTCGCACTCAGGCCAGAGGTGGACGTCGCTGCGTCAACAGCTTCAACACGCCACTCCAGATCGATCTTACGGTACTCGATTCTATTTTATGTCAATGTGATATTTAACTATGGTAAAACAAATATAATTCTTAAACCTTTCAGTTAAATTATAACTTAAAAACTAACCCACCACAAGTGCGCAAATATGGTGATTTGTAAGATGGAATGGAGAGCCATAAAATCCATAAGGATCGGTGTGTGTTCAGCCTAAGCGTCCACAAATCTTTGTGATCTGCTCTTGCATCGGCAATTCGAATCAACAATACAACCCTCGCACTCAGGCCAGAGGTGGACGTCGCTGCGTCAACAGCTTCAACACGCCACTCCAGATCGATCTTACGGTACTCGATTCTATTTTATGTCAATGTGATATTTAACTATGGTAAAACAAATATAATTCTTAAACCTTTCAGTTAAATTATAACTTAAAAACTAACCCACCACAAGTGCGCAAATATGGTGATTTGTAAGATGGAATGGAGAGCCATAAAATCCATAAGGATCGGTGTGTGTTCAGCCTAAGCGTCCACAAATCTTTGTGATCTGCTCTTGCATCGGCAATTCGAATCAACAATACAACCCTCGCACTCAGGCCAGAGGTGGACGTCGCTGCGTCAACAGCTTCAACACACCACTCCAGATCGATCTTACGGTACTCGATTCCATTTTATGTCAAAGTGATATTTAAATATGGTAAAACAAATATAATTCTTCTAAACCTTTCAGCTAAATTATAATTTAAAAACGAACCCACCACACGTGCGCAAATATGGTGATTTCTTTCTGTAAAAAAAGAAAACCATAACAATAATAAATATATATACAAACAAGCCCTCGAGACAGCTTAATATCCATGCCTATTCAGTCGGTGGAGCAGAGTACCTGAAACAACAAAAAAAATATGTTACAAAACTGTAAGCAAAGGTACGGTAATCAGGAATGGGTTTTAAGGATACCGTAAAGAGCAAATGCTATGTATGAACGCCTGCATTTTGTCTGCTTACCCGTCAGCTGGCCAACTCAAAAACGACTACCGACTCCGATTAGCTAAAAATTGCTAGCTATAAACAAACGTAATTTACACTCTTCGAAGGGCCCAACAAGGCCGTTATTAAATGGGGAAACGTTACATTCATTGCCTCTTTTCATTGAAAGTTTAATTGCTCGAAACTGAATTAGCTACTAGGTTACTACTCTGTTCCAATCAACAAACGGAATGAGATTATGTCTCCTGAACTCTGGCCAACTGGCATAGTCATCAACCATTTTCTGAATCTACAAAGACGCCTGAATCCAAGCCAGGGCGTGACAAATCCAACATAGAATACAGAAATAATGAAAAAATAACAATAATGCATGTAAATATCAGATCCCTGCGCAACAAATGTGATGAATTGGAAGCATTCTTGGTGGACAAGGATGTGGACATTGTTTGCCTGACCGAGCACTGGCTGACGGGTGCAGAGATTGAATCTATAAAGCTTTCCGGATATAAACTGGCTGGCTACTCGGCAAGACAGCGCTCCATTGGTGGCGGATCTGCCATATTTGTTCTGGAAGCGCTTGATTTTAATGTGTTGAATGTGTGCATTGATTTTAACATTGAGCAATGTGTAGAATGCTGCTGCATCTATTTGAAACCCTGGGACTTAAACGTTTTGACGGTTTATCGCCCGCCATCTGGCGCGTTTGACACCTTTTTAGCATCCATGGAGGGAATCTTGTCTCTCCTGGGTACGAACAGACAGACTGTTTTAGCGGGTGACTTTAATGTAGATTTCCACAGCAATAATTTGAATACCCTTCAAATGCAGAATACAATGATAAGCTTTAACTTAAAACAAACAATATACGATGCTACGAGGGGCGAAAACTGTATTGACAACATTTTCTTGGACCGGGACACAGGGGTGGTATCGGCTGAGGTCTGTGATCTGAACTTCTCCGATCACAGGGGTCAGCTGGTAGAATTTCTGGCGGGTCCGGGACGGGATTTGCATACACAAAATATATCGACTACTATTAGGCCTATAACCCAGAGAGGCATGCATCTGTTCTACGGCGGTCTTTCTGAGGTCAATTGGGATTTTGTGAATGAGAATGGTGCGGGTATAGATGAAAAGTTTACCAAATTCATAAACATACTCGAAAATACCTATGTAGCTTCCTTTCCTGAGAAAACTTACAAAACTAGAACTAATAAGCCTCACAGAGTGAATTGGTTCAGTGAGGAATTGAAAACGATGCGTGAACAGCTAAACTTTTTACATGGCTTAAGCAAGCAGTATCCAAACGCAGAAACCTTCCGGGCATACACAGAATTTCGTAAAAGGTATAAAAACGAAATATGTAAAGCAAAAATCCAGTCGAACAACAACTATATACGGACATCTAGTAATCCCTCACGTGCGACCTGGGATGTTATAAATTCCAACCGGGGTAAGTCTACTAAAAGGAACCCACAAGAACAAACAATCTCACCCGATGAGTTCAATCAATACTTTTCTGAAATTGCAAGTAACCTTGTGAGAAATATACCAACGGCAAACCTGCGTCTCCCTGAGAAACTTAATTTAACTACGCTCGAAAGTAACTTTTCCTTCTCCCCAGTAACATTTAATCAGGTTCGTGATACAATAAATAATCTAAAAAATAAAACAAGCCGTGATATTTACGGATTAAATGTAAAAATAATAAAAAGTGTGAAAAACATTATAATAAGGCCTCTTACAAAATTAATCAACCTTTGCTTCCAGGAGAGCGTGTTTCCATCAGCCCTAAAAAAAGCCTTAATAACTCCCATTTTTAAAAAAGGGGATACACAATTACCGGAAAACTATAGGCCAATTTCGTTATTGCCCATTATCTCAAAGATAGTAGAGAGATGCATGTCGGTGCAGATTGCGAACTTCTTTGAGGCCGAGGAGTATTTTTCTGAATGCCAGTTCGGGTTTAGGAAAGGCAAAAGTACAGTCCTGGCTATTCTGGACCTTTTATCACACATTCTCGAGGCTTTTCACAAGTTACAGTTTAGTGCAGTCTTGATGTGCGATCTCAGCAAGGCTTTCGATTGCGTTGATCATAACATTCTGCTAAAAAAATTTGGAAACTATAATCTAAGTCCAAACAGCATCAAATTGCTAAAGTCTTATATTTCTGATAGGGTACAGGTGGTGAGGATCGCCGGGGTAGAATCGACTGAAAAAGTATTAAATATCGGTGTACCGCAGGGGTCTGTTCTTGGACCGCTGCTATTTCTTGTATATATAAATGATCTACCTAATGCTGAAAGAAATGCCTATTGCACACTCTTTGCTGATGACACAACAGTCTCATTTTCCTCGGAGAGCCTAGATGAAGCAGTTGGGGGCATGGAGGAGGCACGGAATAGAGCTGAGGAATGGTTCGAGATGAACAGACTAGTCCTGAATCCAGGAAAAACACAGCAAGTCTTCTTCTCCATGAGGAACACAGATGACATACATCAGGATGTTAATAAGGTAGGATTTCTGGGGGTTCAGCTCGATCCCAAACTTCAATGGGGACCCCATATAGGTGAGGTATGCGGCAGACTCAGCAGGGGTACCTTCGTTCTGCGGGGCCTTGTTGGTTGTGTTGCAAAGGATATCCTACGGACAGCATACTTCTCGTTCATTCACTCGCACTTGTCATATGCAATCCTTGCCTGGGGTCATGCTGCGGATACACATCGTGCATTTGGGCTACAGCGCAGGGCAATTAGGATTGTTGCTGGACTTCGTTTCGGGGATGACTGTAGACGTGCTTTCCAAGATCTTACGATTCTGACATTACCTTCCCAGTACATCCTCGAAAACCTCATTTATATCAAACAGAGACTACATCACTTTGAAACCCACGAGGACGCACATACCTACAACACACGTCAAAAGAACAACCTAATACCTGCCTACTGGCGATTGAAAAGGTGTCAGACAGGGCCTGGGTACTGGGCGATAAAATTTTTTAATGCGTTACCGGTAAACATAAGAAGTCTTGAACTGCAAAGTTATAAGCGTGCGATCAGGAAAATCTTAATTGCAAACGCATTCTACACGTATAATGAGTTCTTAAACCATACCTTTGCTCAAATAAATTAGTATATAAGATTGTAAGCGTTAATTTTACTTATTTTAAATTGTAACCTTAAACTAGTAAGTGTGAGGTGCACGTTTTAATATTTTACTTAAGTAATAATGTTTTAAATGTAACTGTATATTTTTATTGACGTATGTAAATTGGTCGTAATCAATGTTAACACGAATAAATAATTTGAATTTGAATTTGAATTTGAAGGTCTACAAATCTGACAAAGACGTGTGGAATTTAATTTTAAGACGATCGAAGTTGCCTTTTCTATTTGGCTTCTGACCCTCTTTTATTCTTTTCCTCCTTCAAGTCGGACTTGCTATAGGTCTGTGTAATATTTCAAATTTTACTATTTATTATCTCTACAATATAATTTTAAAAACGATTTAAACTTACGTTGTGAATATTCTGTTCGCATCGACCATCGAAATCCCATCTCCTCTAGGAGTCAGTCCACAAGCACCGGCTCTTCCCCAAATAAGGTTCCGAACTCAGGAAATAGCTACATTGGGTGCAAATATGTAACATTACACTATATTCTATTTCTGATACACTCTGTACAAAAATGGCTCTGGAGAAATATGCTTAGAATGTTACTATTATCATTTGAACACATTTTAAGTTCCTCATTATTTATATCTGTCGAAATATTTCAGTTAAAAATTATTTATAAGAATCTAAAAATGAATTCAATTAGTATTGCACATTGGATAAAAATGTCATTGAGAATACAATGATTAGTATTTTACTATTAACAATTGATCAAAAGTTCATCTTTCCTTTATGTATATCTATCGAAATATTTAAATTTAACGTTAAGTGTTTTTTAAAAATGTAAACAATTTTCAGTCACAAAATAAATTATAATTTATTTAATTAACAATTCAAAAATTATTAAAAAACAAAAAAAACTTGTAACTTGTAAGTATACTGTTAAGACGTGGTAATAGTTTTAACTTTTCAACATTTAAACTAACAAGATATTCAATCTAAATAGGATGTAACAGAATTAACAGTAACATGCAAATTTTCTTACAATTTTCCAAATTATACACGATATATTTTTTCTTGCACACTCTGTATAAAAAAAGTCGCTAAAAACTCAAGGTTTAGATTATGACTACTATCAATTGATGAATGTTTTCGTTCCCTTTCAATATTTGACTAATAATGTTGTAATAATAATTTTAATAAAATAAGGGTACTTACAATTTAATTATTCCGCCAGCAGATGGGGTGGAGAATGAGGGCGGTGTCTGTAACTTTCTTTATTAGAATCTAAAAAGGTTTCAATTAGTATTGCCCATTAGATAGTTATTTAAATGGTCTTCATGATAGATTCAAACCAAGAAGAATCAGATTAAAAACCCAAAAATAACTTGTAAGTATACTGTTAAGACGTGGTAATAAATTTAGCTTTTCAACATTTAAACTAACAAAGATATTCAATCTAAATAGGATATAACAGAATTAACAGTAATATAAGTTATCTTACAATTTACCAAATTACACACGATATAATATTCTTGAACACTCTGTATGAAAAAAAGTTACTAAAAACACTGTCGAAATATGTAAATTTAACGTTTATGTTATTTGTTTAATTTAAAATTTGCCAGTCACAAAATTAGTTATAATCGTTATAATAATAAACACTACAAAGAGGATTATGAAACAAAAAATAACTTGTAAATATTGTCAAGACGTGGTCACAACTTTAAGTTTTCGCCATTTAAGCTAACACTAATTCTGGAACAGTATGGATAATAATATGCAACTTTTCTAACAATTTACCAAAATATAAGTGATATATTTTTCTTGCACACTCTGTATAAAAAAAAACACTAAACACATACAATTGAGCTTATTACAATTATCAATTGGTGATATTTAACCAAGAATTTTATAATAACTTGCATAATGTAATAAAATAAAGATACTTACAATTTGAACAGCAATATTCGGTGGAGGAGGGCGGCACCGCGACGACTTAGGCAATACTTTTGTTTATAAGAATCTAAAAATGAATTCAATTAGTATTGCACATTGGATAGATATTATTTAAGAGTTGTTCATGGTAATTTCGAAGAAAGTGGGAAATAATTTTAACAATTTATCAAAACACAAAATTGCCAAATAATATCCGCGAACCTGTTTCTAGCTTGGATTATGTTGAATCAGTGCAGGTCATGATACTATAAACACAAGGTAAAATATCGCGCACGGAGACGTGGCTTAGGTATGATAAAACCAATATTGTGTAATACGGGGCCGATTCTAAATAAGTGTAAGCAATTTTTAGGTTTTGAGCCAATTTGAAGCATGACAGCTCATCAATATATCGATTCTAATTGATTTTTTAAAAAGTTATTGTACACCAGCTCAGTTATTTTTAATACAGACCTCGAATTCTTTTCCCATATCTCGGAAGAATATCCACTTTGCAATTCAAAGGTATATCACACAAATATATTTTCTGATGTTTCGTAAATGCATCAACATCTTTTCTTATAAATGCCCTTAATACGGTTCTGCCCTTTAGTATTTATAGTCAGAACATATCAGATCTCAATTATTTATTTAGGTATTCAACATTTGCAAGTATGATAAAATTATACAGCTTAAACTAACCTAAGATAATTTTATGAGCAGATATTTTGCATTTATAAAGGGATACATTAAAAAAGTTCAGTCTATTATAATAATGGTTAACATTTGTAGCGATTCTATTTATCGGGCTGCTCAATAGATAATTAGCACGTGTAAAAGGGCGTGAGTACGGGTCTGATAACCAGGTACATGAATAGAAAAGGCCTGAAGACATTCAGGACTTCTAATAAAGTTATTAAATATTTTGAACAGGAAGCAGACATCATGGTACTCCCTCCTACAGGCAAGCGTATTCAAGTCAAGTAGGACATGGTCTGGTTGTTAGTAAAATTTATCCCCGATTTATAAATTATATGACGGGCAAACCTTACAAATCTACTTTGCACACTCTCTAGTCTATTTGTGTGGAGTTGGTAGTATGATGACCAAACTATATTCAAACATTCTAATACAGATCTCACAAGTGAAACATACAGACTTTAGAGCATTAACATTTTTGAAGCCCTTACACGACCTCTTAATGAATCCTAGCATCTTATTTGCTTTACACACCATGTTCTCCAGGTGTTCTGCAAATGTTAACTGGGTGTCGAGGTATATACCGAGATCTTTAACCAACGAAACCTCCTTCAAAGGAATATTGTTAATAGAATATTGACACGGAAAGGAGCGTTCTAACCTGCTGAATCTCATAAAGCAACATTTGTAAATATTGAGGAACATATCGTTAGATTGACACCAGGAAAAAATAATATTAATATCTTGTTGCATAGCAATAATGTCTTGGAAGTAGCTATGCGTTTAAACAGTTTCAGATCATAAGCAAATAATAAATAATATGATAACAACAACTTAGCCAGATCATTGATAAACAGACAAAACAGAACTCGGGGAACCCCAGAGGTAACTTTAAATGGCTGAGATAAATACCCATTGATTTTAACCTGCTGCTCCCTATCGGTCAAATAAGACTCTAACCAGGACAGCAACACTCCGGAAATTCCATAACCCGATAACTTAGACAGCAGAGTCACGTGGTTTACCTTATCGAAGGCCTTGCTGAAGTCCGTGTATATTGCATGAGTCTCAAAACCTTTATCGAAGGAGTCATATATAAAATTGGTATAAATAAATAGGTTGGTGTCAACAGAACGTCCAGAAATAAATCCATGCTGCTGAGTAACTATGATTTTCTGAAAGATATTTGTCAGAATTGTTTCAATACAGTGCTCAAAGAGTTTTGGTATTGCTGAAAGAATGCTAATAGGTCTGTAATTCCTAACATCACATTTGTTACCTGATGTGTAAATGGGCGAAACAAATGATAACTTCCAGACATTTGGGAAAAGTCCAGAGTCTAGGGATTTCGAAAATATGTATATATATATATTATATATATTTTTAGGATTTTTAGGATTAAAGACCCGATGAAAAGTAACGGGCGAAAAGATTTGCAATGTAAGTTCCGTTAACAGCCTTTTCAGTATCAAAATGTATCTCCCCAGGAACAGTACTTTGGTTAGATTTGAAACGTAAGAAATTCCAAAAGAACTTGGGATTTTCGTTAATAGAATTTTCAGCATTGGATATGTAGTGATCCAGTTATTAGTGAGGGACCTACATCGCCTGCGTAACAAATCGAAAGTGTTATAATCAACATCAGTGCTTGATTGCTTGTATCTCTTGTGGGCTATTTTCTTTTGAGTTATTGCGTTTTTAAGCTCCTTCGAGTACCAGACTGGAAATCTATTATTTGGTTGAGACCGCTTCAGAGGTACAAACATTTCCAAGCAATTATAAATTACCATGTAGAAGTTATACATCAATATTTTCATCAAGAATCAACAACCAGTTCTAACACAAAAAATAGTTATTGATTGATACAAAGTTTGCTTGTTTAAAGTCATAATAATAGTAATTTGCAGGCTTTAAATAGTTTGAGTTACTTAAAGATAATGACATTTCAAATGCAGGATGGTATGGATCTCAATTCACTAAACCACCGCATCTCGCAACTGATTCAAGCTCAAAATTGGCAAAACAAAGATCGAGAATAGTATTACGATCATTTAACACTCCGTTTAATTGGGATAAGCCCAAAAAAGCAAAAGTGTCACACAGCAAGATTTCATTGGGAGACCCGATGTTTCCTGGTATAAGGCCAGAGTGATCATCACTAGAAGACCAAGTTATATGGGACAAGTTATAGTCGCCCAAGACGAGAACATTTTTAGATGTGTCGCACGCACTGGAAACCGAATTTAGGTGAGATTCATATATGGATGTATCCATAGATGGCGGAATATACACACAGCCGACACAGTACACGGAACCCTCGACAGACACCGGGATCCATATCTCTTCCACAGCAGGACAACCAATGGTGAGGCGACAGGACTTCAAGTCGTTCTTGACAGCTAAAAGAACACCACCCCACGACTCTTGGTACTATTATTAGGACATCTATCAGTTCTGTAAACTAAATAGCTAGCATCAAGAAATTCAGCATCATTTATATCAGGGTCCAACCAGGTTTCAGTGAGTGCAATAATGGAATAAGATTCCGCATTAGCAGCGCATAGGAAGTCTTTTAATTTTGTTTTCAGGCCTCTGACATTCTGCTAGAAGATGGATAAATGTTCTAACTGTTTGAGTTTGTTGGAGGTTTGTGTTGAAAATTTGCTGAGTTACCAGGCCTTTGAGGGCGTCGAGGACGAAACTCTTTAACAGCGGTGCCCACGGGCCATATATTGGCTTCGAGCAGACCTTTGAGAAGTGTTTCTTTAATTGTGATCTTAAAAGAAGAAACATCTTCATTTCTATCCAAAACAAAACACTTTACATCGGTAATAGAGAGTTGATTATTCATATAGTCAAAAAATTGTTCTTTTGTTGTACTGGGATCACACTTGCCGAGATACATCCATTGGCGCCTTACGCCTGCCAGTAGAGGACCATTTTCCGCTCCAGTGCCAATAATAATCGGTTGTCTACCATCATGCACTGGAGCATCAACAACTTGGTTTGCAGCTGAGGATGTTCGTTGAGCGATTGGCTTTGTGGATGTGGGCTGTTGCTGTATGTCCAAAGATGAAATCGGCACGGAAGCTTGATGTGTTGATGAGATTATGGTATAACAATTGAAAATTATATGACTTAAAACCGATTAAAAGTAATTGAATCGAGGAATTTTCACACTCCCTATCCTATAATTTTCTAAATCAAAAACTATTTGTTAACACTGTAAGCTTATAAATCATCACTAAAAAACAAAAATTGTCTATAATTTAAATGGCTTTGTAACTTTTGCCATTTCATATATAGCAATTAGTGGCCCACTGGATTTTGGATACCCTGTATAGGGTATACAGAGTTAAAAAATCTTAGATAACGTCATACCTCCCACTTAGGACACCCTATATATGCCGACAGATGAAATTGGAAGGCTAGATATCATACCTTGTGTTTATTGTATCATGAGTGCAGTTAATGGGATAATATAGAAAATACTCAAAAAACTGAATGATGACAGAAAAGTTAAGGTTATGCAAGCATTTTGTCCTTTGAATATTATAAGCTTGTTGTTAATTATGAATATTACAAAACTAATAGAAAAAAAACTTACATTCTCATCAGCTCATAAATCAACCATCGGAATTTCGAACCCTTCTCGTCACCTCTCAGAATCATTGCGGATCAACTATCGGAATTCTAAACCCTGTCAGCAACCATTTTATGGGCCAAGGGTCCAAAGTCATGTGTATTGCCCCATTGATGGCTTAGCGAGTAAGCTCTGTAAAACAATTATAATAAATAAACGTACTAAAAAAGAAGGGAGTATTTTATAACGGCTTTACTAACATGTAGGTACATTATCATACATAATTTCTTGGGTGGATTTTATTTTACAACAATTAACAGCAGTATAACGATTATAGTTTGTTGACTTTTGATTTGACCTATGAAGGTAGAACGTTCCCATTTCTGAGTACCTACTCATAATAATAATAGCATAATACTATATAGCAAATATCGATTTACAGTAACAGCAAGCAGAGTAAAACACAACCATGTAGTAATGGTATCGCCCAGTCACATTAATGATTCGAAATCAGTGGGCGTAAGGTGGTTAAAAAACTATTAACGTCCTTTGAATTTTATGAACTTATTGGTAATTTCTGAATAAGAAAATAGAAAAAAAACTTACATTCGGCTCCTATCGACCGTCGGTATTTCGAAACCTTCCCATCCCCTCTCCTCTCAGAATCGTTGCGGATGCTCTCCTCGCGGCTCGCATTAACCTTTATAATATCGAACACTGCTCATCCCCATATCCTCTGTTAGACACAAACTTTTTCTCGTAACAGATGTCTGCAAGTCAAGTGTATTACCTCATTGATTGCTTAATGAGTAAGCTCTGTAAAAAGGAAAAACGATACTTATTAATGCTTTAAGTTGTAAATGTTCGGCAAATAATAATTTTTTTGAAATTTTCAATTTCTTTAAAATTATAATGTCTTTCTAAAGTTGGACATTATCCTACATCATTTCTCGGTGGTTTTTGAAACTTCTACTAGACTATTTTACTACATTTAGTATGATAGCATAGCGATTTATACCTAGGTCATTGACCTTTGATTTGGCCTATGAAATTAAAATGAGCAAATATTTTTTCTCATTTCTGAGTACCTACTCAGGACTAAAACACAACCCAATAGCAAACATCGATGCCTGTAGATTCCTACCAAGTAAAATCTTTAAGGGCTTATAGGGTATGAAGATATTGGAATGGAAAATGACTAGATAATATATATTATACCTAATGCCTTACCAGTTATGGAAGTAGAGTAGGGCTACAGCCGGATTATGAAGTCAAATAGTAACAATTAAATAAAGGATGCAATGCTCACTGAATACGGAAAATCGACAGAGTCACGAAAAATTTTACTATTCAATACCAAAGAAAATTCAATACGTTCTTTCAAACATACATATACATTTAAAATAAGACGCGCAGGAAGAAAGACAGTGTGGCCAGGTAGACACGCCGCAACCGGAAATGCAAAAAGCGCGCGGGCTATTCAAATGCTGCTTCTTTCCAAATTTGTATTACTCTCAATATGTTAAAGTAACATTTAAGCAAAAAAAAAACAATCAAAACCCTTTTATTTGGTTTACTAAGTAGTAAAAATCAAATATAAGGCTTCTGAACTAGTTTTTAACATGTAAATAACACTTTAAAACATTCCTTACATACTATTGTTTTGTTGAAAAAAAGAAGGTAAAGTCTAATTTACACAATATATTTAGTAAGTCAAGTGAGGGTTTTATCATAATCAAAATCTGTATATCTACAACTTTTAAACTAAATCAAGGCAGACAATACTATATGTATACCTACTAAAAAACAGACACTACATCTTTGCACTACACGAACAGTATAAATGCTATCCTGTATATTATAACTACTAGTAAAGAAAATAATACTGATTGTGTAGGTTTGCTACTGAAAATGATTGTCCTCTGTAGTCTTTTTTATTTAAAAAGAACTTTTATTTATAATACCAAGCTGTAGTAGAGCCATCAAGGCTAACATACATACAACCGCATGGACATTGATGCACTTCAATGAAATAAAAAAGCGGACATATATGTATAATATTTATCTTACTTATACTATATACAGTATGTCCATGGATGGAGTTTACAAACAAAAAGGACAAATGGACTAAAATTTTAAAGATACGAAAAAAAGTCACTCTTATTAAACGTTTTTGCTTGTCTAGAAAATACGATTCATCATAAGAAACTTCAATTTTTTTATAGAGGGTGGGTAAAAACTGCAAAAATGTTAATTTGCTTAAGAATAAACATACCTTATTTTGAAAGATACGAAAAAAAGTAACTCTTAATAAACGTTTTTACTTGAATAATGAATAGATGATACTTGTTGTCAATGTCTTTATTTAATGAAGTAATTATAATAATAATACTAATACGAACATTTTTATGAACATGAAAAGAATACGATAATGATTTCATAATTCAAAAACTCCACCCCCATACTCGACACATTTGCTGACAAATTGCTTTCTCAAATAAGTGAAAGAATTTCTGATTTCTTCCTGAGATATCGATTGGACAGCCTGGATAATTCTGCCTTTCAGCACTTCAATATCATTTGGTATTGCGGTTGCAAAAACAATGGGCTGGACATCTTGCTGAAAATAGCTATTTTGTCGAAAATTTAATGGTAGATTTTCGAGTTCATCATTGAAAAATGTATCCAGCATTTCTAAATATGATAATCTATTGCATGTGTTATCAAAACAATATGGCCCTATAATGCCATGGATGAATATCTCACACCAAAAGTTCACTTTTGTGAAATATTGTCTTCTCGTCATAATTCTGAATTCGGGATTTTCTAAAGACCAGTACCTAACGTGCTGGGTTGCAATTGTCGTTTCGCGTCGTCTCCCTCTTCCAATCTTTGATTAAAGTGCGGTTTATACTGATACAATTTATTTGCTTTAAGGATCTTCTGAATTTTCACAACTTCCAACTGAGTAACACGATTTCTAAGGGACGTCATAGGATTTTCTTCAGCAGAATGAAGAACTAAGACTGTAGCAGCATCATCATTTATTTATTTATTTATTTATTTATTAACGGGTTACAACCCATTTCGGAAAATTTAAGTACAAAGACTTAAAAACTAACAAAAATTAAAATTAAAATTTTAAAATTAAAAATTACAAGAGTAATACAATCAAAAACATTGCAAAAAAATTCCAAAAACCTGACATTCAAAAACTAACTTAACATTCAACACACATAAAACACATCTCAGCCTATAATTATAGGAGTAGTAAAATTTAGTCTCAGATGTCTTTGAAATTCAGAATAGGAAACGCCAGCAAACTCCAGGCCACACTTCGCAACTGAAAGATTTGCCAATCTCAACATTCGGGACATGGAAGCATGATAAGCGTAATTTGTCCTATGGAATGGCAAATGAAACAGTGTTCCAGCTCTTGTGTTTCTGATGGGTACATGCAGATTTATCCTTGAAAGCAAGTAAGAGCAGTCCGTTCTGTAATTGAGAAGGTTGTAAATGAACCTAAGGTCTCTATGCTGACGTCTGGTTTCAAGGGATAGCAAGTTTAATTGGGACTGTAAGATCTGGTAATCGGGCACAAGATTGCTCTTAAAGGAAATATAACGTAAGAATTTGTGCTGTACACTTTCAAGACTACGAATGTGGACTGTATAAGAAGGAGACCATACACTAGAGCAGTACTCCAAACAGGGCCTGACCAGCGCACAGTACAACAGTCTAATTGAGTTCGTGTCACGAAAGTCGTGAGTGGCTCTCTTCACAAAACCCAGCATCTGCAAGGCCTTACTGACTATGTTGCTAACATGTGGGATGAAAGAAAGAGAACTGTCAAGAGTGACACCCAAATCCCTAACAGTGTCCCTGGATTCCAGCTGAACCCCATTGAGGCAATAAGGAAATCTTACAGGATGTCTGAGGCGATAAAAACGCATAACATGACACTTTCGAACATTTAAATCCATTCCGTTATGCTCACACCACGCGACAAGGGCATCAAGTTGTGCCTGCAGGTTCAAGGCGTCATCCATTGAGGATACCTTGGTGTAGATCTTCATGTCGTCGGCAAACAAGAGGCCTCTACAGGACAGGGATTTCATTATGTCATTAATAAAAACATTAAATAACAGGGGACCCAAATGGGATCCCTGGGGTACACCGGATGTTACCTCGATCCCTCTCGACAGAATGCCCCTCACCCGCACTGTCTGGACTCGACCACTGAGATAGCACCGAAGCCACTGCAACAGCGGCCCATGCAAACCCAAAGCCCCCAACTTATAAATAAGCAGCTCATGATTCACCCTATCAAACGCCTTGGAAAAATCTGTATAAATGCAGTCAACCTGACTACCCACCTCCACGGCGCCTGACAAAAAGTCAACAAAGGACACCAGGTTGAGCTCAGTCGATCTACCCGCCCGAAACCCAAACTGCTCATCAATGATGAGGCCAGAGAGCATTGGAGTCAAGAAATCGGTAACAAAGTTCTCAAACAGCTTTGGTATGGTACTCAATATGGAAATGGGACGATAATTCTGAACGTTACTTCTTGATCCTGATTTAAAAATGGGAGTGATGTAGCTTAGTTTCCAGCAATCTGGAAATCGACCAGTCGACAGGGACTTATTAAATATGTAGTAAAGAGGACGCGCCAGGACAAAGCTGCAGCCCTTAAGGAGAATAGGTGGCAGTCCGTCAGGACCAGGCCCCTTATTTATGTCTAATGACGCCAATCCGTCATACACCCGAGAAATAGGAATGTGAAGACAAGACACATTTACAGCATCCCCCGTAAAAGAAATGTCGGGTGTGACATAGGCGGTTCTGGAATATACTGATGAAAAATACTGGGCAAAAAGGTTCGCAATGTCAGGTCCATCACAAGCAGAGATATTGTTCAGAGACAATCTTTCGGGAATGGAATTATCGGTTCGGGTGCTATTTACAAAGTTCCAGAATGATTTCAAATTGGTACGCAATGACAGTTCAGTAGAATGGACAAACTGACTATAACAATTCTTAGATAATTCTTTACATCTGGATCTCAACGCCGAAAATTCTGCATAATCAGCTGGTGAATGAGTCCGCTTGAAACGCCTGTGCGCAACCTTTTTCAGAGCAATAAGATTTTTGAGTTCAGGAGAAACCCAACGGGGAAACTTACCAGATGCATACCGCTTAACAGGGACAAATAGCTCAACCGCCGTGTACATCACATCATAGAACAGGTTAGTCATTTCATCCAGGGATAACATGCTAAACAAGGCGTCCCAGTCCACAGCACCAAGATATTGGTTCATAGAGAACAAATCCGCGGCTCTAAAATTGTAGTAATACCCATCAGACATGAGCCTGGCGTTGTTGGAGCGCGACCCGAGTTCCAGTAACGTATTCAACGGCGGATGATATCCATCAATAGGCAACAATACATCATCTGAGACTGAAACAGTACTATGGAGACTATGTGAAAGAACCAAATCAAGTATTACATCATTAGAATTCGTTATATTATTAATCTGAAAAAAGTTGTTAAAGGAACATAGATTTGATAAAACCTGGGTGGCTTCTGTTTCGCTACGCGAGGCCCCAGGACTCGCAACAGCCGTGGATCCATGATTCTCCGTGGTCCATTCAACATTAGGTAGGTTAAAGTCACCATACATGTGCATCTGTGCTTGGGGATACCTCTCAACTATAGTATCGATCGTGTCGCTTAAAACTGTGTAGGGTTCCAGAGTTGACTTTGGGTTAATGTAGACTGATCCAAAAATTACCATATCACTGCCACAGCGCACTAGGACAAATAATTGCTCGATGCACTGCGCACACTCTATCTGTTCGCTGTCAAACATTTTATGAACTGCAATAAGGGTACCACCCCCTCGACTAAAAGGACTTGTTGCATGTGAACGATCTTTTCTATAGACATTATAATTGCTAAAACCCAGCTCCGAATTGTGAAATTCATCTGTCAGCCAAGATTCTGTGAAGACGACTATGTCAAATGTGCAAGCTGGTAAATTGCATCTGAGTTCATTTAATTTTGTTCGCAACCCCCGTACGTTTTGATAATAAACTGATAAGAATTTATCGTGTGAGGGGGAAGTGGATGTTGGAGTTAGTTTTTTTGTGGCTTCTTGAGTAGTGTTGGTTCTCCATTGATATATTTTATAAACAGATCCTTCTCACCTTCCGACTGGCGCCGCTTGAGTTCATCATTGAGGCCATTGAGATGTGTTCGCTGTTGGTTGGTAAGATCAGGGCTAATGTAAATCTTTTTACTTGCATCTAGCTTTCTTTTGTTCATGATCAGGTGGAGTGCATCATGGGCATTGGCCAACGTAACACGTACAGATCGAGCTCCATTTTTGTTCTTTTTACCAATTCTTTCAACCTTCTTAACATCGACCTGTTGGTTGGTGATACCCTTTATAACCGATTGAACCATATCGTTGTCAGAATCCGATTCCGCGAGGTTAAAAATCATAATATTAGTGATTCGTTTCTGTCGCTCGTAGACCTCATTCATATCCAAGATGGGGGTGTTCGGTGGAGGGGCAGTAATCGTTGGTTGTTGCTGAGTAGTTTTGAGAAGTTCAATTTGAGTGAGGAATTCATCTCGCAGTTCTTTCAACTCTTTACGTAGTTGGGGAACCTGTCTAAGTCCATCACAACAATCAACACAAAAAAACTTCATTACTCGGACAGTCTTGAGATCTATAACCTTAAGTTCCGACGCAGTTAGTTTAGAACAAGCGAATTTTCTGTGGATATATCGACCACAGCTATCACAATTGAGCACAGCCGCTAGATCGCTTTCGGTTTCTTTACAAAATAATGACATGGTCATATTTCTTCTTTTTTTTTTTGAGGTCTAAAACCGAACCAGTTCTCTTGAACTTTTTTATTAACTTGCAGATTGCCATCCTAGTTATTGGGATTCCTACAAATTCTCGGTAAATTGTTCCATGACGTAGCGGTATGAAACTTGACAATCCCCATAACATTGTATTATAAAACCTCTTTGTTCAGTAGATAGCATTTCTACTCAAATAATAAGTTCATTAAATAAAGACATTGACAACAAGTACCTATCACCTTAAGTGTCATTATTATTTTAACTAGGTTTACCATTCAGAGGTGTGCCAGAGAATACTTTTTGGGAAATAATTTTTACATTGGTAAACCTTTTAATGAATTGTTCTACTTCGGTTTGTTGTGTAGAAAACACATTCATTAAGAGTGGCTTTTTTTCGTATCTTTCAAAATAAAGTATGTTTACCCTTAAGCAAAATTATACATAGCATCATCAGGCGCAGTGGGTATATAGAAAATACTCAAGAAACTGAAGAATGACAGAAAAGTTATGTAAGCTTTTTGGTTAATAAATTGATTATTAACATCCTTTGAATTTTATAAACTTATTGTTAATTTCTGAATAGAAAATAGAATAAAAACTTACATTGAACATACTCGGCTCTTATCGACCATCGGAATTTCGAACATTTCTAATCCACTCCCTCAGAATCGTTGAGGATGCTCTGCTCGCATTAACCATTAGAACCCCAACACTGCTCATCCCCATATCCTCTCAGTTAGTCCACAGCCACAAACTTTTTCTCCAAACCGATGTCAGCAACCATTTTAAAGGGCCAAAGTCTGGCCAAAGATCCAATGTCAAGTGTATTGCCCCATTGATTGGTTAATGAGTAAGTTCTGTAAAACAGAGAAACAATAATAAATAGAAGTGGCAAAGAATAAAGGAGTATTTTATAACTATTAATGCTTTAAGTTTGTTACTAAATTATTTAAACAATCAAGTTGAAGTCGACTTCGCAAAAAATTTTCAATTTCTTAAAAATTGTAATTTCTTTCTAATGCTGGACATTACATCATTTCTTGGTGGTTCTTAAATCTCCTACTAGACTATTTTACAAGATTTAGTATGATAGTATAGCGATCATGATACAACGAGACATTATAGCGATTTATGCTAGGTCATTGACCTATGGAACTAAAACCCACAAATATTTTTTCTCATTGCTGAGTACCATGGTATAAACAATGGCTGAGTACCTACTCAGAACTAAGACACAATACCATAGCAAATATCGATGCCTATACATTCCTACCAAGTAAAATCTATAAAATCTTGTAGCTTTTAGCATATGAAGATGTTTGGTATGGTAAAATGCTTAGAGAACATATGTCTTACCAGTTATGTAAATAGCCGGATAATGTAGTCACTGAATCTGCAAAATCGACACATATTCCGGAAAAATTCACTATTCAACGCATTGTTCCAAACGAATATCAAATCAAAGAAAATATATCGCCATCAAATATAGAATATACACCATATAGACACGCTCCGACTCTACGCTGACCTAAAGCCGCGTTCTCAGAGCTACGTACTGTCGCCAGCGGCACCATCCTAACCAATCAGAACCGTTTACGTCATTACCCCTTATTCCCACCATCGAACGGTGCCGAAGTAGCGGTGTTGTCAGGTATCTGGTGAAATTTTTCCAGATCTGGCAGATCTTGTGATTTATAAAATATACCTCTCCAAAACGAAAAACGAAGCTGGTAACACCCGAAAACGGACATTTTAAAAAAGTTTTTCATTATACACCAGATTATTCATAAAATCACAATATAATCAACAGATCTGGTGACATTTCACGAGATACCTGGCAACGCTGCGCTGTAGCATCATTATTATTTTATATATTTTTTATTTTGTTTTGAAATTTGAACCTCAGTTTTCCGAACAAAGGTTTTCTTTGGTAATTACTAATTATTTTGCCGTGTAAATAGTATGTACTTTTGCTTTTATAAGCCGTCATCGAAAAAATCTTTAAAAGAATAAAAACCTAACCTCCAAGAGGGGAGAATTTTAATCCAACATTCCAACAGCCAAATTTCTTTTCCGCAGTCCACATACTCACACCCTAAAAAACGTAAATATTGGCCTGGTACAATCGGAAGAGACTATCGACTATACTATAAGTTTTTTAAAGAAATGTGACCATTTCCAGTTTAAAACATTAAAAATTCAAATTATATTCCTGTGAAAATTCTCCATCGCTCTGGAGCTAAATTTAGAATAAAGATATCTGCAGAAGAAAGTGCAAGAGTTAATAATACTGGTAAAGCATAATTTTGAATGAAAATTGTAAACTGTTTTTAAGTCGGAAGGTATTTTGTTAGCACTACCGTTGGCATTTTCGTAATGTTATCTAAAAATTAGTTTTGTAGCTCTATAGATCCCTAAATCTTATAATATAAATATTTTTAAATTATTGTAGATACAGATTACAAAGAGCAAGTATGCTCTGCACAAAGATGGCTTTGCATCTGCTTGGAATGAAGATATAGAGGAGACACAAGCTAGTGAGGATAGTAGTGAAGCTATCAAAAGCCTTCCTATTACAATTAGTACCATGAGATCAAGACTGTGGAATGTGAATGATGAGGAGACACTGTCAAAAGGACCATGTCTATGATTTTAGACTTCCTTATTGGAGGAAATTATATTAGAATGAAATGGTTCGCCTACCTACCTACTTAACAGTGGTTAATAAAAACTACCTAATAAAGTTTACTTTGAGAATATTGTTCCTTTAAACTTCTCGTTATTTCTCCAAAAATAAACGAATTCTTGCATAATTTGCTCGAATGGTTTAAGAAGAAAAATAGAAATAACGAGAAATTTATTTTGTTTCTTAAACCATTCTAGAAAATTATGCAAGAATTCGTTTATTTTTGGAGGAATTATGTTTAATATAATTTAATATTTAACAATATGTTCAGGATCTTCTTAAATTACTTAATTATAATTGGAAACCCAAGCCTTTTTTTGTACAATATTCGCAGCTGTATGGTAATCCTGTGGATAGGAACTCCAGCCTTGAAGATATTAACCGCCGTTGTCATAGGTACTTTTATATTAGCTAACATCAGCCAATATGTAAGCGGTGCCCTCTCAGCTTCAGTTTGAACCTAAAAGTACAACTTTTAAACTTTATATACCCTTACGTGCAAACAAAACCGTCCTTTTAAAATTTTGATAAGTTTAGGTTTAATAAGTTTTAATTAACATTGGTTATTCGACATATTATACAAAGATAATTGAAATGTTCTTTGTTACGTCTTGGTAACCTGCTGACTAAGGCATGCTATCCCCCTCTTTATCCCACGCTGATGCGAGGATATAAATATAAGTAGTTGTAAGATTTACGTCAGATTTTTACTTGTTCGGTTGCTACTCTGTATTGAATAAAACAAACTGTTTTTAAAAACGCGTTTTTCTTGGCCAAGTACATATCTTCTTTTTTATCTAATTTTAAAACCCCCATGTTGCATAATAAAGCAGTTTATTATTATTTCAAAATACTAATTCTAATTTAGAGGCATCTATTCTGTATATTTTGTTTTTGGTTCATGTCAATACACGACACAAACACACACAACACATTCTCAAACAAATGATCTTGGTTATCAAAAGTTTAAATTTTTCCATAATTTCATTATTGTTATGGATAAACAAAAGATTATCATCAAGATTTAACTACAAATTCATTTAGAAACAAACTTAACTACCAATTTTTACTTAAATATGCTATATTATTTAAAAACAAACATTTTAACTTAAATATATCTCAATACAGGATGTTACAAATTCGGCCTTCAATGGGTCAAATAATATGCCGCAAAAAATCCAAAACAAATACAGGGGCTTTCAAAATATTTGAAAAAATCTAAAATGTTGTGTTTCGGTTTTTAAATTTCCCTGACTTTGTTCGAAAAGATGTCCAAAAATAAATCACTTTCGCATTGCTACTTTTCATTCTCCACAAGGTGGTATGGTAGATTTTTCAGGCGACGTTTCGTCTTTAGGTCACCTTCATCAATTTAATTTTTTTAAATACGGGCCTGCATCTTTTTGTTTAAATTGTGAAAGACGGCCGAAATCTACGTTCAGTGGTATACAACACTTACTGATTTTCCAACGTTTTGTTTCTTAAATTGACCATCTTCATTAAAATACCCCTAGTATGTAAGTAATTTAGCACTTTCTTAAAACTTTTAAAAGATGCATTGAGTTTTACATTTTCGAATTATACCAAATTAAAAAAAAAGTAAATTACCGGAACGTATACTGGGGGAATTTTAATGAAGATAGTTAATTAAGGAACAAAAGGTCGAAAACCCAGTAGATGTTGTATACCACTGAACGTAGATTTCGGACCTCTCTCATAATTTAAACAAATAGATCCAGGCCCGCATTTAAAATAATTAAGTTGATGATGGCGACCCAAAGACGGAAACGTCGCATGAAAGATCTGATAATGCCATCTTGTGGCAATGAAAAAGTGAAATTTATTTTCGGACATTTCTTCGAAAAGTCAGGAAAAAATAAAATTCGAAACGCAAAAATTTAAATTCTTTCAAATATCTTGAAAGCCTCAGTATTTATTTTTGATTTTTTTGCGGCATATTATTGGTCCCATAATAATGCAACTCTGCCCCAATTTAACCAACTTCGTATCTCTTACTGTTTCTGAAAAAATCATTCATTATCGGACTAAAAATAAAAAGGTTATAACGCCTAAAACTTTATCAAAATTTTGTAGTGGCCGTTTTCTTTGCACGTGAGTGTATTATAATAAAAAATAGTTAAAAAAAACATAGAACATAATTTTCAAAGAGAAATGTCGAGATACTCTCGATCAATGTCGATAAAATGAACTGTTTTCGAAAAAAATAATATTTTTGTTCAATATGATTTATATTCAGTATACGTAAATTCCATTACTATAAGTTACTAACTAATAAGACAAGGAAGAAAAACCGCAAATTTCAAGACACTACCATAAACTGACACTGGCATAAATATTCTTATTTAAATCGGTACATGTGAAATGAGAGAATTTTATAAACATAAAACAACAACTAATGCAACTAATGAACAAAAATGTTTTTTTTTTAAAACAGTTCACTTTATCGACATTGATCAAGAGTACCTTTTTTCAGCTTAAGGTTTAGAGTATCCAAAAATATTATTGTCGTTCCTTCATCATACAAGGTGTACAAAAGAAAACAGTTTTGTGTTACGTCTAGTCCGTCCCTGGCAAACTAAATAAGCCAAATGTGTTTAAAAGGGCGAATTTTAAGGAGACTCATCTACTAACCAATATACTAAAAAATTATTAAATTACACCTAGTACCTACTTAATAAATTATTTAAGAACAACGAATTCCAGGGACGTCCGTAGGGGAGGCCGTAGGAAGAAAAATTGATAAGAACTTCTCCTGTTATTTTTAAGTGTTCTATCTGAATCCGGGAGATTGCCCACATATTTTGGGACACCCTGTATATTGTATATTAGGAGCAAAGCTCGAAAAAAATAACCACCACTTTTGCTAAATTTTAGGATTGGACGTTTTAAAGCGAAATTTAATTTACTTTCGGGCTTTGACCGTCTCCAAACACCCAAACCTGGAATTCTGCAATTATGAAATACGACCAAAGCTTGGCAACAATTTTTAGTAGATCGATACGTAAATTTTAAAACTAAGTACGTGGGAATCATGTTATTTAAATTTGTAGGATAGTTAATTTAGTCAATTCATAGAAATATTTAAATAAATACTGGATTGAGTATGCATACCTTGTATTCATATCCTCTAAGGCCTCGGCAACTGTTTCGGCCTTCCATGGCCATCGTCAGTGTTGTACGGCCCTGCACCAGGGGGGGGGCCCCGGGGGGGGGCAACAACAGACAGCTGCTTACCCATTAAAAACAACAACCTAAAATGCAAACAGCTGCCAAGAATATATAAGGAACATTCAAGTTTGACCACTTATAATATATTCTTAAACCCTAAAAAAAACTGTTAATTTAAACACAAGAAGGGTGGTTTTATACATCAATATTCGAAAATATTGGACAAAACCTTTCCTAAAAGTCAAATCGTTAATTAAAACCTAAAAAAAATGTATAAAATTAATATAACCCGGTGGTTTTATAAGTACATCAACATTTGAAGATGTTGGACAAAACCTGAGCTAAAAATAAATTGGTTAGTAACCTGAAAATAAAAGGTTATTAGTAAAGGATAATGAGGGTTATGCATCGAAATTAATTCGATTCTATTTTTTCCTTTTTCTGGCTTTTATTCACCATGGATTATAGATTCTCCATCGGTTCCATGTTGGCCAGTATAATGAATAGTGTGCCTAAAACAAACGTATAAGACAACTGATTTATCTTAAATTAATTCAGGTAATCTACGTTAGACTAAAAAGAATCGGATTGATTTGACCGCGCGATTGGTTCCTGTGTCTTCTGCTACCCTGGAAAATTCGCGTGCCGGATTTTATAAATTTTCTTTAGTGCCCATGACCATGATCCTAAAACAAAGTAAAATGCGTTTAGTTTTCATATAAATAGGCAAGTTTGAGTAAATTAGCAAAGTGTAGGTCATAATCGACACGAAGGCTTATTTGAGAAATTGTACATTTTGACATGAACAAGTGATTGAGTAAAAATATTAGGTCAATGCTAATGAGCATATATTATTAAAAATAAATAGTCAACACTAGCGAACTCCAGATGAGTTATGAAATAAGAAATACCTGTTCAGGGAAGAAGGCTTGGGGGAAGCCAAAGCCAAAAAATAAAATTAATTTCAGTTCACATCAGTTGGGAGGGAAAAAAATATTTTCTTGAAAAAAATTCTAGTTCTAATCACAACTAGCTATAATAAATTCATTAACTAATTAGCTAACTTAGCTTAGCTGATTCTTGATATTCAGGGTGTAACAAACACGTCCCTCACCATTGGAATTTCGGAAACGGTAAGAGATACGAAGTCGGTTACATTGGGGCAAAGTTGCATAATTATGGACCCAATAATATGCCACAAAAAAATCAAAAATAAATACAGGTGCTTTCAAAACATTTGAAAAAATCTAACATTTTGCGTTTCGGTTTTTATTTGTTGCTGACTTTGTTCGAAAAGATGTCCAAAAATAAATTTCACTTTTTCATTGTTACTTTTTATTCTTCTCGAGATGGCATGATCATATCTTATTTAATACGACGTTTCGTCTTTGGGTCACCATCATCGACTTAATTTTTTTAAATACTATAATACAATAATAATTTTAAAATCTTCAGTTTCGTCGAAACAAAAGTTAATTACAGGAACGGACTAGGGTTATTTTAATGAAGATGGTCAATTTAAGGAACAAAACGTCGGAAAACCAGTAAGTCTTATATTCCGACGAATGTAGATTTAGTTCCTCTTTCATAATTTAAACAAAGTTAAATTGATGATGGTGACCCAAAGACAAAACGTCGCATTAAAGATCTGATGATGCAATCTTATGGAGAATAAAAAGTAGGAATGAGAAAGTGACATTTATTTTTGAACAAAGTCAGGAAAAAATTAAAACCGAAACGCAAAATTTTAATTTTTCCAATTATTTTAAAAAGACCCTGCATTTATTTTTGATTTTTTTGGGGGATATTATTGGGCCCATAATAATGCTTAACGGAAAAATAACATTTAGTTATACAGGGTGTTTTTTAATTGAGTGCCGAGATACTGAATGTGAATCTTTGGGTTTTTTCGGGTTTGTTCGAAGAAAAGTTAATACAGTGCAACCTCGATAATCCGGACTAATTAAAACCGCGGTCATCCGGATTAGTAAATAATCCGGATTATTGAAGCGAGACAGATTTTTTATTGAAAAACGAAACATTTAATAGAAAACAACTAGAAAATAGTACATAAACAAAAATTATTTAAATTACTTATTAAATTTTATATTATTTTGTGAAGTAATTTGTATTTTTTGTTTGCTTGAATTACCGAGTACTATCAAATGCTGATCATAATGTATACAATGGACTTGAAATGTTTGGCCGGATTATTGAAGAATACGTAAATTCCATTACTAAGTTAGTAACTAATAAGACAAAGGAGAAAAACCGCAAATTTCAAGACACTACCATAAGCTGACACTGGCATAAATATTCTTATTTAAATCGGTACATGTGAAAGAATCCACAGCAACAATGAGGGAATTTTATGAACATAAAACAACAACTAATGCAAAACACCATATTGAACAAAAATATTTTTTTTTCGAAAACCTTTAAACCTTTATCGACATTGATCAAGAGTACCATTTGTTCAGCTTAAGGTTTAGAGTATCCAAAAATATTATTGCCGTTCCTTCATCATACAAGGTGTACAAAAAAACATTTTTGTGTTACGTCTAGTCCGTCCCTGGCAAACTAAATAAGCCAAATGTGTTTAGAAGGGCGAATTTTAAGGAAACTCATCTACTAACCAATATACTAAAAAAATATTAAATTACACCTAGTACTTAATAAATTATTTAAAAAATAACGATTTCCAGGGACGTCCGTAGGGGAGGCTGTAGGAAAAAAATTTATAAGAACTTCTCCTGTTATTTTTAAGTGTTCTATCTGAATCCGGGAGATTGCCCACATATTTTGGGACACCCTGTATATTGTATATTAGGAGCAAAGCTCGAAAAAAAATAACCAACAGTTTTGCTCAATTTTGGGATTTTATAGCGAAGTTTAATTTACTTTCGGGCTTTGACCTTCTCCAAACAGTCAAACCTGGAATTGTGAAATTACGAAACGACCAAAGCGTGCCAACAATTTTTAGTAGATCGATACGTAAATTTTAAAGCTCAAAAAAAGTACGTGGGAATCATGTTATTTAAATTTGTAGGATAGTTAATTTAGTCAATTCATAGAAACATTTAAATAAATACTGGATTGAGTATGCATACCTTGTATTAATATCCTCTAAGGCCTCAGCAACTGTTTCGGCCTTCCATGGCCATCGTCAGTGTTGTACGGCCCTGAACCAGGGGGGGGGGGGGGGCAACAACAGACAGCTGCTTACCCATTAAAAACAACAACCTAAAATGCAAACAGCTGCCAAGAATATATATAAGGACCATTCAAGTTTGACCACTTACAATATATTCTTAAATCCTAAAAAAAACTGTTAATTAAAACACAAAAAGGGTGGTTTTGTACATCAATATTCGAAAATATTGGACAAAACCTTTCCTAAAAATAAAATCGTTAATTAAAACCTAAAAAAATATATAAAATTAATATAAACCGGTAGCTTTATATATCAACATTTGAAAATAGTGGACAAAACCTTTCCTAAAAGTAAAATCGTTAATTAAAACCTAAAAAAAATTAATATAAACCGGTGGTTTTATATATCAACATTTGAAAATAGTGGACAAAACCTTTCCTAAAAATAAAATCGTTAATTAAAACCTAAAAAAAATGTATAAAATTAATATAAACCGGTGGTTTTATATATCAACATTTGAAAATAGTGGACAAAACCTTTCCTAAAAGTAAAATCGTTAATTAAAACCTAAAAAAAATGTATAAAATTAATATAAACCGGTGGTTTTATATATCAACATTTGAAAATAGTAGACAAAACCTTTCCTAAAAGTAAAATCGTTAATTAAAACCTAAAAAAAATGTATAAAATTAATATAAACCGGTGGTTTTATATATCAACATTTGAAAATAGTGGACAAAACCTTTCCTAAAAATAAAATCGTTAATTAAAACCTAAAAAAATGTATAAAATTAATATAAACCGGTGGTTTTATATATCAACATTTGAAAATAGTGGACAAAACCTTTCCTAAAAATAAAATCGTTAATTAAAACCTAAAAAAAATGTATAAAATTAATATAAACCGGTGGTTTTATATATCAACATTTGAAAATAGTGGACAAAACCTTTCCAAAAAGTAAAATCGTTAATTAAGACCTAAAAAAAATGTATAAAATTAATATAAACCGGTGGTTTTATGCATCAACATTTGAAGATGTTGGACAAAACCTGAGCTAAAAATAAAAGGTTATTAGTAAAGGATAATGACGGTTATGCATCAAAATTAATTCGATTCCATTTCTTCCTTTTTTTGGCTTTTATTGGCCATGGATTATAGATTCCCCATCGGTTCCATGTTGGCCAGTATAATGAATAGTGTGGCTAAAACAAATGTATTAGTAGACGGCCGATTTATCTTAAATTAATTTAGGTATCTATATTTAAATAGTTCACCAAATATTGTACATTTATACCATACCAGAAAGCCGTCCTCCATAATTTAATAGGCTTGTTTCTTCAGTTGCAGCTTCTTATTTTCACTCACTTCACTAACTTACCAGAATGGGCAACGTGTCCCATCTTTAAGAGCAATAACAAAGCTCCTTCACCATATTTTAGTGATTATAAAGAGATGCGCACAGCCCGATTTTTAAAAACTATTATAAATATCTTAATAGTGTCCAAAATTTAATGAATGAGAAAGAAGAAACAAAATGGTGCGGACCTATATATTGCTATTGTTCTTAACCCTTCATTCTTTCACCTGTAGCAACAGAAAAGGAAAGAAAACTATCTTACCTTTCAATCATGATAGAAGCGAAGGTGATGGTATTAACAACGGTGCCAATTGCAGCAAGACGGATCAATCCACATTCAAGCAAGCACTTGAGTGAGGAATGACCCGTAAAACACTAAAGGTAGTAGATAAGCTACAAGAGTTCGGGGCCAAATACCACCACTTTTACATGTTATTTCTTATGGGAAAATTTAAGGTTCGATCTGCATTTTTTTCTACCGACGCCCAGCGTCGCGACGCCCAGAATGAGAAGAACGTGAGGAGTGTGGAGATGAATGGAGAGCAAATATCGTCATTTTTACATGTATTTTCCCATAAGGAAATTTAAGGTTCGATCTGCATTTTAAATCTAACGACGCTTAGCGTCGCGACGCCCAGAATGAGAAGAATGTGGGAAGTGTGGAGATGAATGAAGAGCAATATTATCATTTTTACAGGTATTTTCCCATAAGGAAATTTAGGGTTCGATTTGCATTTTTTTTTACCGACGCCTACCGTCGCGACGCTTAGAATGAGAAGAACGTGACGCAATTTACCAGTGGCTGTTAGCGTCTCCACCATAACCATCAAACTTTAATATTTGATTTAAATTTTACTTTTTGTGTGTGTGTGTGTTTATCGCAACCATTTCAGGATGGCTGATAAATTTTCTATTTAATTATAAGTAATTACTGATTAAATACAGTTTTTTTTGCTTCTAAATTATTCAAAAAATAGTTGAAAACATCACATTCAAAGTAAAAAAAGATCTCTTAATTCTTACATATCAGTTTTTAACGTTTGTTGCTTTTAAATTTAAACCCCTAATTAAAAAAAAATATTGAAGGAAAGACACATACAAATTTAGAAAATTATAATTTCCCATCATAACCCTTTAGAGATGGCCGATAGATGATTTCTTTAATAGCCAACAGGCAACAATTTTCCCTGATCGTGTCTATAAGACATATGGAAAACACTGTATATACCTAACTCTTTAAAAGTGTCAACCTCTTTTGTAGGGAGGGATTATCGATCACCAGAGTCGGTACGTCTCCCCTCGGAAGGGTACCTGTCGTGTTTCCATGCGGAAAAAAGTCGATCATCCCTTTATATCACACAAGCCAAATCGTATATAAAATATTTAAGTTTTAACTCTATTATTTATCGCAACCCTCTCAGGATGATTTAATAAATTTTCTATTTCATTATAAGTAATGACTGAAAATTTATCAGCCATCCTCAAATGGTTGCGATAAACACACACACACACACACACACACACAAAAAGTAAAATTTAAATCAAATATTAAAGTTTGATGGTTATGGTGGAGACGCTAACAGCCACAGGTAAATTGCGTCACGTTCTTCTCATTCTAAGCGTCGCGACGGTAGGCGTCGGTAAAAAAAATGCAAATCGAACCCTAAATTTCCTTATGGGAAAATACCTGTAAAAATGATGATATTGCTCTTCATTCATCTCCACACTTCCCACATTCTTCTCATTCTGGGCGTCGGTAGAAAAAAATGCAGATCGAACCTTAAATTTTCCCATGTATAAAATTAATATAAACCGGTGGTTTTATGCATCAACATTTGAAGATGTTGGACAAAACCTGAGCTAAAAATAAAAGGTTATTAGTAAAGGATAATGACGGTTATGCATCAAAATTAATTCGATTCCATTTCTTCCTTTTTCTGGCTTTTATTGGCCATGGATTATAGATTCCCCATCGGTTGCATGTTGGCCAGTATAATGAATAGTGTGGCTAAAACAAATGTATTAGTAGACGGCCGATTTATCTTAAATTAATTTAGGTATCTATATTTAAATAGTTCACCAAATATTGTACATTTATACCATACCAGAAAGCCGTCCTCCATAATTTAATAGGCTTGTTTCTTCAGTTGCAGCTTCTTATTTTCACTCACTTCACTAACTTACCAGAATGGGCAACGTGTCCCATCTTTAAGAGCAATAACAAAGCTCCTTCACCATATTTTAGTGATTATAAAGAGATGCGCACAGCCCGATTTTTAAAAACTATTATAAATATCTTAATAGTGTCCAAAATTTAATGAATGAGAAAGAAGAAACAAAATGGTGCGGACCTATATATTGCTATTGTTCTTAACCCTTCATTCTTTCACCTGTAGCAACAGAAAAGGAAAGAAAACTATCTTACCTTTCAATCATGATAGAAGCGAAGGGTATGGTATTAACAACGGTGCCAATTGCAGCAAGACGGATCAATCCACATTCAAGCAAGCACTTGAGTGAGGAATGACCCGTAAAACACTAAAGGTAGTAGATAAGCTACAAGAGTTCGGGGCCAAATACCACCACTTTTACATGTTATTTCTTATGGGAAAATTTAAGGTTCGATCTGCATTTTTTTCTACCGACGCCCAGCGTCGCGACGCCCAGAATGAGAAGAACGTGAGGAGTGTGGAGATGAATGGAGAGCAAATATCGTCATTTTTACATGTATTTTCCCATAAGGAAATTTAAGGTTCGATCTGCATTTTAAATCTAACGACGCTTAGCGTCGCGACGCCCAGAATGAGAAGAATGTGGGAAGTGTGGAGATGAATGAAGAGCAATATTATCATTTTTACAGGTATTTTCCCATAAGGAAATTTAGGGTTCGATTTGCATTTTTTTTTACCGACGCCTACCGTCGCGACGCTTAGAATGAGAAGAACGTGACGCAATTTACCAGTGGCTGTTAGCGTCTCCACCATAACCATCAAACTTTAATATTTGATTTAAATTTTACTTTTTGTGTGTGTGTGTGTGTTTATCGCAACCATTTCAGGATGGCTGATAAATTTTCTATTTAATTATAAGTAATTACTGATTAAATACAGTTTTTTTTGCTTCTAAATTATTCAAAAAATAGTTGAAAACATCACATTCAAAGTAAAAAAAGATCTCTTAATTCTTACATATCAGTTTTTAACGTTTGTTGCTTTTAAATTTAAACCCCTAATTAAAAAAAAATATTGAAGGAAAGACACATACAAATTTAGAAAATTATAATTTCCCATCATAACCCTTTAGAGATGGCCGATAGATGATTTCTTTAATAGCCAACAGGCAACAATTTTCCCTGATCGTGTCTATAAGACATATGGAAAACACTGTATATACCTAACTCTTTAAAAGTGTCAACCTCTTTTGTAGGGAGGGATTATCGATCACCAGAGTCGGTACGTCTCCCCTCGGAAGGGTACCTGTCGTGTTTCCATGCGGAAAAAAGTCGATCATCCCTTTATATCACACAAGCCAAATCGTATATAAAATATTTAAGTTTTAACTCTATTATTTATCGCAACCCTCTCAGGATGATTTAATAAATTTTCTATTTCGTTATAAGTAATGACTGAAAATTTATCAGCCATCCTCAAATGGTTGCGATAAACACACACACACACACACACAAAAAGTAAAATTTAAATCAAATATTAAAGTTTGATGGTTATGGTGGAGACGCTAACAGCCACAGGTAAATTGCGTCACGTTCTTCTCATTCTAAGCGTCGCGACGGTAGGCGTCGGTAAAAAAAAATGCAAATCGAACCCTAAATTTCCTTATGGGAAAATACCTGTAAAAATGATGATATTGCTCTTCATTCATCTCCACACTTCCCACATTCTTCTCATTCTGGGCGTCGGTAGAAAAAAATGCAGATCGAACCTTAAATTTTCCCATGTATAAAATTAATATAAACCGGTGGTTTTATGCATCAACATTTGAAGATGTTGGACAAAACCTGAGCTAAAAATAAAAGGTTATTAGTAAAGGATAATGACGGTTATGCATCAAAATTAATTCGATTCCATTTCTTCCCTTTTCTGGCTTTTATTGGCCATGGATTATAGATTCCCCATCGGTTGCATGTTGGCCAGTATAATGAATAGTGTGGCTAAAACAAATGTATTAGTAGACGGCCGATTTATCTTAAATTAATTTAGGTATCTATATTTAAATAGTTCACCAAATATTGTACATTTATACCATACCAGAAAGCCGTCCTCCATAATTTAATAGGCTTGTTTCTTCAGTTGCAGCTTCTTATTTTCACTCACTTCACTAACTTACCAGAATGGGCAACGTGTCCCATCTTTAAGAGCAATAACAAAGCTCCTTCACCATATTTTAGTGATTATAAAGAGATGCGCACAGCCCGATTTTTAAAAACTATTATAAATATCTTAATAGTGTCCAAAATTTAATGAATGAGAAAGAAGAAACAAAATGGTGCGGACCTATATATTGCTATTGTTCTTAACCCTTCATTCTTTCACCTGTAGCAACAAAAAAGGAAAGAAAACTATCTTACCTTTCAATCATGATAGAAGCGAAGGTGATGGTATTAACAACGGTGCCAATTGCAGCAAGACGGATCAATCCACATTCAAGCAAGCACTTGAGTGAGGAATGACCCGTAAAACACTAAAGGTAGTAGATAAGCTACAAGAGTTCGGGGCCAAATACCACCACTTTTACATGTTATTTCTTATGGGAAAATTTAAGGTTCGATCTGCATTTTTTTCTACCGACGCCCAGCGTCGCGACGCCCAGAATGAGAAGAACGTGAGGAGTGTGGAGATGAATGGAGAGCAAATATCGTCATTTTTACATGTATTTTCCCATAAGGAAATTTAAGGTTCGATCTGCATTTTAAATCTAACGACGCTTAGCGTCGCGACGCCCAGAATTTTTTTTTTTTTTTTTTTTTTTTATGATCAAACACAAGCACTATAGGAAAAATCCTTTAGGGCAATCTGGGAGTGGTGCGTGTGCGCAGAAAGCGATTCACGTTGGATTTGAATCGTTGGAGGTTATATTCGTTGGGAAAAACGACCTCGGGAAGGTCGTTCCACAAGGATGAAGTCCTCCAGATGAAAGAATTTTTAAATAATGAAGTTCGAGGAGTACTAAGCTTAACCACATACGGATGGGCGGCAGTGGTTCGTCGTGTATTTCTGCTATTCGTCGCTCTGGGCGGAATTAAGAGGGCAAGGTCAGCCGAGCACCTTCCATGAAAATATCTGTAAAAGAGAGTCAAATCCCCAACCTGTCTTCGATGTTCTAGGCTGTCGAGGTTCTTCGTCAGCTCGTGGTCTCCGATCAGACGAATAGCCCTCCTTTCGATGGAATCCAGTAGCCGAAGAGTATGTTTGGGTGCAGAGCTCCAGACATGAGAGCAGTATTCTAGTGATGGTCGAATCTGGGCTTTGTATAGTGTCAAAAGTTGTTGAGGTGTATACAACTTTCTGGTTCGGAAGAGTACGCCAAGCTTCTGAGAAGCTATCTTGGCGATTGCCACAACGTGGTTATGCCAAGACATATTTCCTCCCAGATTGACACCCAGCAAATTAATAGATGAAGCCAGTGGGATTGCGTGTCTGGCCATGACTATTTCCGGTTCTGTAATGTTAACCTTTTTAGAGAAAACTGCTGCCTGGGTTTTTTTAGCGTTAAATTCGACTTGGTTACTGTCACCCCAAGCCAAAATTTCTTCCAGGTCTTTGTTGAGGCGTGATACTTCATGCTGTCTGCGAAGATGTGCGTCGGCAGCCGATGTTTGCGCATTCAAAGAGAAAGATGAGAAAAGTGTGCTATCATCAGCAAAACTAAATATCGGATTTTTAGTTTTCACTAGAAGGTCGTTAATGTAGAGTAAGAAGAGAGTGGGAGACAATATGGACCCTTGAGGAACACCGGCATTGATGGTGAAGGTGTCTGAGAGAAATCCGTCAATCCCCACTTGCAGAGAGCGGTCCTTAAGAAAGCTAGATAACCATGCACAGAATCGACTGGGCATACCATAGGATCGCAGTTTACTTAGAAGCCCCTCATGCCAAACACGATCAAAAGCTTTAGAAATATCCAGCGCAACAACCCGAGACTCCCCATGATGTTCGATTGCGTTGTTCCAAATATGGGTGACATAGGCTAGAAGATCTCCAGTTGATCTGGACTTCCGAAAACCATGTTGATGATCGCTGATGATGCTGAAGCCTTCCAGGTACTTTAGAAGATGTTGGTTAATAGCTTTCTCCATTACTTTTGATATAACTGAAAGCAATGCGACTGGTCGATAGTTGTTAGGCAGGGTTCTCTTACCTTTCTTTGGAATAGGCTGGACTCGCGCCGTCTTCCAGCAAGATGGAAATATTCCTTTTTTGTAGGATAAGTTGAAAAGTCTACAAAATATTGGTGTTAGTTCATCGGCGCATGTCTTGAGAACTATAATAGGAATTTCGTCTGGACCAGTAGCTTTTTTGACGTCGAGTCCTTTCAGGATTCGTTTGACGGGACGCTGACGGAACACGATTTCGGTCATTTCGGATTCAACTGCAGGAATGTCGGGTGGTGTTCTTCCCTGGAAATCTACAGTGGAATGTGAAGAAAATAGTTCAGCAAGTAAGTTTGCTTTGTCTCCGGCTGTGGATGCTATTGTACCATCGGGACGTATTAGAGGTGGAATAGTTGATTTGGTAAAATTTTGGCTGACGGCCTTAGCGACTGACCAAAAGGACCTTGATCCGTTTGGACAGTCAAGAAGTTTGTTTTTGATCCTCACGTTATGGGCTTCTTTGCTTTGATCTATTGTTAGCTTACATTGGTTTCGAGCGGTAATAAAGATGGTACGATTCTCAGTGGTAGGGTTTTTACGCCACTGTCGGTAAGCCAGATTTTTTGATTTGACAGCACGCTCACAATCCTTGCTAAACCAGGGCTTGCCGTTGGAAGGGCGTTTTTGGGAGGAGGGGATAAATGCTTCCATGCTCGTTAGAATGACGTCGGAGACCTCCCCAGCACAGACGGATGGATCATCAGAAGAGAAGCATACGCTCATCCAAGGAAAAGTCCGAAAATGGTCTTTCAGGTCTTCCCACTTGGCCGATCTGTAATGCCATATCTTGCGAGGTTTAGGAGGTTGTTCAGAATTAATTGGTAGTTCGCTTAGAGTTGAAATAAGTTTGTGATCGGAAGATCCTAACGGAGGCTGTACGGTGACTGTATATAGATCGGGATTTGACGTTAAGAAAAGATCCAAAAGACTAGCAAAATCTCCAGCTCGGTCTGGAATCCGCGTTGGTTCTTCTACGAGTTGAGTTAGACCAGAACTGATCGCGAAGGATTCGGCCTCGCGGCCTTGCTCATCGTCTGTATTTGAATATTTAAGCCAGTTGACATTGTGGACGTTAAAGTCACCAAAGATAGCAATCTCGGCATTTGGATAGTTGGTTTGCACGAAGTCGATTGTATTGGCTAGTGATGAGAAAAGGCCTCTGTAATGGGTATCACTTGGAGGACTGTAAAGGCAGCAGATAAACTTGGTGATTTTCGGTGTTGATATTTTAAACAAAAAATTACATCAAAGTCTTTCGGTTCCAGTGTAGGTTCTCGTTGGCAGCAGAGATCATCTCGAATAAAAAGACACACGCCGAAGTTGCGTCGGAATCGGAAATGAAAATCGTATCCAGGGTATAAATAGCTGACGGTGTTTGTTGACGATCTGACCTTTGTCTCGGTCAGTGCGAGTACGTGAGGCTTGGAAGATTGTAAGTGCTGGTGGACTGAATTGATGTTCGTGTTAAGCCCTCTAATATTGCAGAAATCAATATTGAAGTTGCTAGTTCTGGGTTCGCCACACCATTTCTTCGTTGAGTGTTGTTAGATCCCAGTAAATTGTCGGAAATGGTTGTTTTTTGATGAACTTCGCTTGATGGGGCCCCAAGTCCAGCCCCCGCCCGGAGATCCGAATGGGGGGCGAGTTTACCTCCGGAGTATTTTGGGCCTGGAGCTTCCATCATGCTATTTTTGGGGGGTCCCACCCTGGTAACCGGAAACATCGGCACAGCAACGAAACGTCAACTCAATGAGCAAAAGTTAGCTCAAGGAGCAAACTTCACGCCACCTAAACCGATGCAATGGTATCTCACCGGGCGATGCCGGGTGGGCCAACATCTTCCATTTACATGAGAAGAATGTGGGAAGTGTGGAGATGAATGAAGAGCAATATTATCATTTTTACAGGTATTTTCCCATAAAGAAATTTAGGGTTCGATTTGCATTTTTTTTTACCGACGCCTACCGTCGCGACGCT
The DNA here is from genome assembly GCA_963991005.1 of Barypeithes pellucidus. Taxonomy (NCBI): domain Eukaryota; kingdom Metazoa; phylum Arthropoda; class Insecta; order Coleoptera; family Curculionidae; genus Barypeithes; species Barypeithes pellucidus. The sequence continues at coordinate 17,525,553 of OZ022566.1, forward strand.
TAGAATGAGAAGAACGTGACGCAATTTACCAGTGGCTGTTAGCGTCTCCACCATAACCATCAAACTTTAATATTTGATTTAAATTTTACTTTTTGTGTGTGTGTGTGTTTATCGCAACCATTTCAGGATGGCTGATAAATTTTCTATTTAATTATAAGTAATTACTGATTAAATACAGTTTTTTTTGCTTCTAAATTATTCAAAAAATAGTTGAAAACATCACATTCAAAGTAAAAAAAGATCTCTTAATTCTTACATATCAGTTTTTAACGTTTGTTGCTTTTAAATTTAAACCCCTAATTAAAAAAAAATATTGAAGGAAAGACACATACAAATTTAGAAAATTATAATTTCCCATCATAACCCTTTAGAGATGGCCGATAGATGATTTCTTTAATAGCCAACAGGCAACAATTTTCCCTGATCGTGTCTATAAGACATATGGAAAACACTGTATATACCTAACTCTTTAAAAGTGTCAACCTCTTTTGTAGGGAGGGATTATCGATCACCAGAGTCGGTACGTCTCCCCTCGGAAGGGTACCTGTCGTGTTTCCATGCGGAAAAAAGTCGATCATCCCTTTATATCACAGAAGCCAAATCGTATATAAAATATTTAAGTTTTAACTCTATTATTTATCGCAACCCTCTCAGGATGATTTAATAAATTTTCTATTTTATTATAAGTAATGACTGAAAATTTATCAGCCATCCTCAAATGGTTGCGATAAACACACACACACACACACACACAAAAAGTAAAATTTAAATCAAATATTAAAGTTTGATGGTTATGGTGGAGACGCTAACAGCCACAGGTAAATTGCGTCACGTTCTTCTCATTCTAAGCGTCGCGACGGTAGGCGTCGGTAAAAAAAAATGCAAATCGAACCCTAAATTTCCTTATGGGAAAATACCTGTAAAAATGATGATATTGCTCTTCATTCATCTCCACACTTCCCACATTCTTCTCATTCTGGGCGTCGGTAGAAAAAAATGCAGATCGAACCTTAAATTTTCCCATGTATAAAATTAATATAAACCGGTGGTTTTATGCATCAACATTTGAAGATGTTGGACAAAACCTGAGCTAAAAATAAAAGGTTATTAGTAAAGGATAATGACGGTTATGCATCAAAATTAATTCGATTCCATTTCTTCCTTTTTCTGGCTTTTATTGGCCATGGATTATAGATTCCCCATCGGTTGCATGTTGGCCAGTATAATGAATAGTGTGGCTAAAACAAATGTATTAGTAGACGGCCGATTTATCTTAAATTAATTTAGGTATCTATATTTAAATAGTTCACCAAATATTGTACATTTATACCATACCAGAAAGCCGTCCTCCATAATTTAATAGGCTTGTTTCTTCAGTTGCAGCTTCTTATTTTCACTCACTTCACTAACTTACCAGAATGGGCAACGTGTCCCATCTTTAAGAGCAATAACAAAGCTCCTTCACCATATTTTAGTGATTATAAAGAGATGCGCACAGCCCGATTTTTAAAAACTATTATAAATATCTTAATAGTGTCCAAAATTTAATGAATGAGAAAGAAGAAACAAAATGGTGCGGACCTATATATTGCTATTGTTCTTAACCCTTCATTCTTTCACCTGTAGCAACAGAAAAGGAAAGAAAACTATCTTACCTTTCAATCATGATAGAAGCGAAGGGTATGGTATTAACAACGGTGCCAATTGCAGCAAGACGGATCAATCCACATTCAAGCAAGCACTTGAGTGAGGAATGACCCGTAAAACACTAAAGGTAGTAGATAAGCTACAAGAGTTCGGGGCCAAATACCACCACTTTTACATGTTATTTCTTATGGGAAAATTTAAGGTTCGATCTGCATTTTTTTCTACCGACGCCCAGCGTCGCGACGCCCAGAATGAGAAGAACGTGAGGAGTGTGGAGATGAATGGAGAGCAAATATCGTTATTTTTACATGTATTTTCCCATAAGGAAATTTAAGGTTCGATCTGCATTTTAAATCTAACGACGCTTAGCGTCGCGACGCCCAGAATGAGAAGAATGTGGGAAGTGTGGAGATGAATGAAGAGCAATATTATCATTTTTACAGGTATTTTCCCATAAGGAAATTTAGGGTTCGATTTGCATTTTTTTTTACCGACGCCTACCGTCGCGACGCTTAGAATGAGAAGAACGTGACGCAATTTACCAGTGGCTGTTAGCGTCTCCACCATAACCATCAAACTTTAATATTTGATTTAAATTTTACTTTTTGTGTGTGTGTGTGTGTTTATCGCAACCATTTCAGGATGGCTGATAAATTTTCTATTTAATTATAAGTAATTACTGATTAAATACAGTTTTTTTTGCTTCTAAATTATTCAAAAAATAGTTGAAAACATCACATTCAAAGTAAAAAAAGATCTCTTAATTCTTACATATCAGTTTTTAACGTTTGTTGCTTTTAAATTTAAACCCCTAATTAAAAAAAAATATTGAAGGAAAGACACATACAAATTTAGAAAATTATAATTTCCCATCATAACCCTTTAGAGATGGCCGATAGATGATTTCTTTAATAGCCAACAGGCAACAATTTTCCCTGATCGTGTCTATAAGACATATGGAAAACACTGTATATACCTAACTCTTTAAAAGTGTCAACCTCTTTTGTAGGGAGGGATTATCGATCACCAGAGTCGGTACGTCTCCCCTCGGAAGGGTACCTGTCGTGTTTCCATGCGGAAAAAAGTCGATCATCCCTTTATATCACACAAGCCAAATCGTATATAAAATATTTAAGTTTTAACTCTATTATTTATCGCAACCCTCTCAGGATGATTTAATAAATTTTCTATTTCATTATAAGTAATGACTGAAAATTTATCAGCCATCCTCAAATGGTTGCGATAAACACACACACACACACACACACACACACACACACACACAAAAGTAAAATTTAAATCAAATATTAAAGTTTGATGGTTATGGTGGAGACGCTAACAGCCACAGGTAAATTGCGTCACGTTCTTCTCATTCTAAGCGTCGCGACGGTAGGCGTCGGTAAAAAAAATGCAAATCGAACCCTAAATTTCCTTATGGGAAAATACCTGTAAAAATGATGATATTGCTCTTCATTCATCTCCACACTTCCCACATTCTTCTCATTCTGGGCGTCGGTAGAAAAAAATGCAGATCGAACCTTAAATTTTCCCATGTATAAAATTAATATAAACCGGTGGTTTTATGCATCAACATTTGAAGATGTTGGACAAAACCTGAGCTAAAAATAAAAGGTTATTAGTAAAGGATAATGACGGTTATGCATCAAAATTAATTCGATTCCATTTCTTCCCTTTTCTGGCTTTTATTGGCCATGGATTATAGATTCCCCATCGGTTGCATGTTGGCCAGTATAATGAATAGTGTGGCTAAAACAAATGTATTAGTAGACGGCCGATTTATCTTAAATTAATTTAGGTATCTATATTTAAATAGTTCACCAAATATTGTACATTTATACCATACCAGAAAGCCGTCCTCCATAATTTAATAGGCTTGTTTCTTCAGTTGCAGCTTCTTATTTTCACTCACTTCACTAACTTACCAGAATGGGCAACGTGTCCCATCTTTAAGAGCAATAACAAAGCTCCTTCACCATATTTTAGTGATTATAAAGAGATGCGCACAGCCCGATTTTTAAAAACTATTATAAATATCTTAATAGTGTCCAAAATTTAATGAATGAGAAAGAAGAAACAAAATGGTGCGGACCTATATGTTGCCATTGCTCTTAACCCTTCATTCTTTCACCTGTAGCAACAGAAAAGGAAAGAAAACTATCTTACCTTTCAATCATGATAGAAGCGAAGGTGATGGTATTAACAACGGTGCCAATTGCAGCAAGACGGATCAATCCACATTCAAGCAAGCACTTGAGTGAGGAATGACCCGTAAAACACTAAAGGTAGTAGATAAGCTACAAGAGTTCGGGGCCAAATACCACCACTTTTACATGTTATTTCTTATGGGAAAATTTAAGGTTCGATCTGCATTTTTTTCTACCGACGTCCAGCGTCGCGACGCCCAGAATGAGAAGAACGTGAGGAGTGTGGAGATGAATGGAGAGCAAATATCGTCATTTTTACATGTATTTTCCCATAAGGAAATTTAAGGTTCGATCTGCATTTTAAATCTAACGACGCTTAGCGTCGCGACGCCCAGAATTTTTTTTTTTTTTTTTTTTTTTTTTTATGATCAAACACAAGCACTATAGGAAAAATCCTTTAGGGCAATCTGGGAGTGGTGCGTGTGCGCAGAAAGCGATTCACGTTGGATTTGAATCGTTGGAGGTTATATTCGTTGGGAAAAACGACCTCGGGAAGGTCGTTCCACAAGGATGAAGTCCTCCAGATGAAAGAATTTTTAAATAATGAAGTTCGAGGAGTACTAAGCTTAACCACATACGGATGGGCGGCAGTGGTTCGTCGTGTATTTCTGCTATTCGTCGCTCTGGGCGGAATTAAGAGGGCAAGGTCAGCCGAGCACCTTCCATGAAAATATCTGTAAAAGAGAGTCAAATCCCCAACCTGTCTTCGATGTTCTAGGCTGTCGAGGTTCTTCGTCAGCTCGTGGTCTCCGATCAGACGAATAGTCCTCCTTTCGATGGAATCCAGTAGCCGAAGAGTATGTTTGGGTGCAGAGCTCCAGACATGAGAGCAGTATTCTAGTGATGGTCGAATCTGGGCTTTGTATAGTGTCAAAAGTTGTTGAGGTGTATACAACTTTCTGGTTCGGAAGAGTACGCCAAGCTTCTGAGAAGCTATCTTGGCGATTGCCACAACGTGGTTATGCCAAGACATATTTCCTCCCAGATTGACACCCAGCAAATTAATAGATGAAGCCAGTGGGATTGCGTGTCCGGCCATGACTATTTCCGGTTCTGTAATGTTAACCTTTTTAGAGAAAACTGCTGCCTGGGTTTTTTTAGCGTTAAATTCGACTTGGTTACTGTCACCCCAAGCCAAAATTTCTTCCAGGTCTTTGTTGAGGCGTGATACTTCATGCTGTCTGCGAAGATGTGCGTCGGCAGCCGATGTTTGCGCATTCAAAGAGAAAGATGAGAAAAGTGTGCTATCATCAGCAAAACTAAATATCGGATTTTTAGTTTTCACTAGAAGGTCGTTAATGTAGAGTAAGAAGAGAGTGGGAGACAATATGGACCCTTGAGGAACACCGGCATTGATGGTGAAGGTGTCTGAGAGAAATCCGTCAATCCCCACTTGCAGAGAGCGGTCCTTAAGAAAGCTAGATAACCATGCACAGAATCGACTGGGCATACCATAGGATCGCAGTTTACTTAGAAGCCCCTCATGCCAAACACGATCAAAAGCTTTAGAAATATCCAGCGCAACAACCCGAGACTCCCCATGATGTTCGATTGCGTTGTTCCAAATATGGGTGACATAGGCTAGAAGATCTCCAGTTGATCTGGACTTCCGAAAACCATGTTGATGATCGCTGATGATGCTGAAGCCTTCCAGGTACTTTAGAAGATGTTGGTTAATAGCTTTCTCCATTACTTTTGATATAACTGAAAGCAATGCGACTGGTCGATAGTTGTTAGGCAGGGTTCTCTTACCTTTCTTTGGAATAGGCTGGACTCGCGCCGTCTTCCAGCAAGATGGAAATATTCCTTTTTTGTAGGATAAGTTGAAAAGTCTACAAAATATTGGTGTTAGTTCATCGGCGCATGTCTTGAGAACTATAATAGGAATTTCGTCTGGACCAGTAGCTTTTTTGACGTCGAGTCCTTTCAGGATTCGTTTGACGGGACGCTGACGGAACACGATTTCGGTCATTTCGGATTCAACTGCAGGAATGTCGGGTGGTGTTCTTCCCTGGAAATCTACAGTGGAATGTGAAGAAAATAGTTCAGCAAGTAAGTTTGCTTTGTCTCCGGCTGTGGATGCTATTGTACCATCGGGACGTATTAGAGGTGGAATAGTTGATTTGGTAAAATTTTGGCTGACGGCCTTAGCGACTGACCAAAAGGACCTTGATCCGTTTGGACAGTCAAGAAGTTTGTTTTTGATCCTCACGTTATGGGCTTCTTTGCTTTGATCTATTGTTAGCTTACATTGGTTTCGAGCGGTAATAAAGATGGTACGATTCTCAGTGGTAGGGTTTTTACGCCACTGTCGGTAAGCCAGATTTTTTGATTTGACAGCACGCTCACAATCCTTGCTAAACCAGGGCTTGCCGTTGGAAGGGCGTTTTTGGGAGGAGGGGATAAATGCTTCCATGCTCGTTAGAATGACGTCGGAGACCTCCCCAGCACAGACGGATGGATCATCAGAAGAGAAGCATACGCTCATCCAAGGAAAAGTCCGAAAATGGTCTTTCAGGTCTTCCCACTTGGCCGATCTGTAATGCCATATCTTGCGAGGTTTAGGAGGTTGTTCAGAATTAATTGGTAGTTCGCTTAGAGTTGAAATAAGTTTGTGATCGGAAGATCCTAACGGAGGCTGTACGGTGACTGTATATAGATCGGGATTTGACGTTAAGAAAAGATCCAAAAGACTAGCAAAATCTCCAGCTCGGTCTGGAATCCGCGTTGGTTCTTCTACGAGTTGAGTTAGACCAGAACTGATCGCGAAGGATTCGGCCTCGCGGCCTTGCTCATCGTCTGTATTTGAATATTTAAGCCAGTTGACATTGTGGACGTTAAAGTCACCAAAGATAGCAATCTCGGCATTTGGATAGTTGGTTTGCACGAAGTCGATTGTATTGGCTAGTGATGAGAAAAGGCCTCTGTAATGGGTATCACTTGGAGGACTGTAAAGGCAGCAGATAAACTTGGTGATTTTCGGTGTTGATATTTTAAACAAAAAATTACATCAAAGTCTTTCGGTTCCAGTGTAGGTTCTCGTTGGCAGCAGAGATCATCTCGAATAAAAAGACACACGCCGAAGTTGCGTCGGAATCGGAAATGAAAATCGTATCCAGGGTATAAATAGCTGACGGTGTTTGTTGACGATCTGACCTTTGTCTCGGTCAGTGCGAGTACGTGAGGCTTGGAAGATTGTAAGTGCTGGTGGACTGAATTGATGTTCGTGTTAAGCCCTCTAATATTGCAGAAATCAATATTGAAGTTGCTAGTTCTGGGTTCGCCACACCATTTCTTCGTTGAGTGTTGTTAGATCCCAGTAAATTGTCGGAAATGGTTGTTTTTTGATGAACTTCGCTTGATGGGGCCCCAAGTCCAGCCCCCGCCCGGAGATCCGAATGGGGGGCGAGTTTACCTCCGGAGTATTTTGGGCCTGGAGCTTCCATCATGCTATTTTTGGGGGGTCCCACCCTGGTAACCGGAAACATCGGCACAGCAACGAAACGTCAACTCAATGAGCAAAAGTTAGCTCAAGGAGCAAACTTCACGCCACCTAAACCGATGCAATGGTATCTCACCGGGCGATGCCGGGTGGGCCAACATCTTCCATTTACATGAGAAGAATGTGGGAAGTGTGGAGATGAATGAAGAGCAATATTATCATTTTTACAGGTATTTTCCCATAAAGAAATTTAGGGTTCGATTTGCATTTTTTTTTACCGACGCCTACCGTCGCGACGCTTAGAATGAGAAGAACGTGACGCAATTTACCAGTGGCTGTTAGCGTCTCCACCATAACCATCAAACTTTAATATTTGATTTAAATTTTACTTTTTGTGTGTGTGTGTGTTTATCGCAACCATTTCAGGATGGCTGATAAATTTTCTATTTAATTATAAGTAATTACTGATTAAATACAGTTTTTTTTGCTTCTAAATTATTCAAAAAATAGTTGAAAACATCACATTCAAAGTAAAAAAAGATCTCTTAATTCTTACATATCAGTTTTTAACGTTTGTTGCTTTTAAATTTAAACCCCTAATTAAAAAAAAATATTGAAGGAAAGACACATACAAATTTAGAAAATTATAATTTCCCATCATAACCCTTTAGAGATGGCCGATAGATGATTTCTTTAATAGCCAACAGGCAACAATTTTCCCTGATCGTGTCTATAAGACATATGGAAAACACTGTATATACCTAACTCTTTAAAAGTGTCAACCTCTTTTGTAGGGAGGGATTATCGATCACCAGAGTCGGTACGTCTCCCCTCGGAAGGGTACCTGTCGTGTTTCCATGCGGAAAAAAGTCGATCATCCCTTTATATCACAGAAGCCAAATCGTATATAAAATATTTAAGTTTTAACTCTATTATTTATCGCAACCCTCTCAGGATGATTTAATAAATTTTCTATTTTATTATAAGTAATGACTGAAAATTTATCAGCCATCCTCAAATGGTTGCGATAAACACACACACACACACACACACAAAAAGTAAAATTTAAATCAAATATTAAAGTTTGATGGTTATGGTGGAGACGCTAACAGCCACAGGTAAATTGCGTCACGTTCTTCTCATTCTAAGCGTCGCGACGGTAGGCGTCGGTAAAAAAAAATGCAAATCGAACCCTAAATTTCCTTATGGGAAAATACCTGTAAAAATGATGATATTGCTCTTCATTCATCTCCACACTTCCCACATTCTTCTCATTCTGGGCGTCGGTAGAAAAAAATGCAGATCGAACCTTAAATTTTCCCATGTATAAAATTAATATAAACCGGTGGTTTTATGCATCAACATTTGAAGATGTTGGACAAAACCTGAGCTAAAAATAAAAGGTTATTAGTAAAGGATAATGACGGTTATGCATCAAAATTAATTCGATTCCATTTCTTCCTTTTTCTGGCTTTTATTGGCCATGGATTATAGATTCCCCATCGGTTGCATGTTGGCCAGTATAATGAATAGTGTGGCTAAAACAAATGTATTAGTAGACGGCCGATTTATCTTAAATTAATTTAGGTATCTATATTTAAATAGTTCACCAAATATTGTACATTTATACCATACCAGAAAGCCGTCCTCCATAATTTAATAGGCTTGTTTCTTCAGTTGCAGCTTCTTATTTTCACTCACTTCACTAACTTACCAGAATGGGCAACGTGTCCCATCTTTAAGAGCAATAACAAAGCTCCTTCACCATATTTTAGTGATTATAAAGAGATGCGCACAGCCCGATTTTTAAAAACTATTATAAATATCTTAATAGTGTCCAAAATTTAATGAATGAGAAAGAAGAAACAAAATGGTGCGGACCTATATATTGCTATTGTTCTTAACCCTTCATTCTTTCACCTGTAGCAACAGAAAAGGAAAGAAAACTATCTTACCTTTCAATCATGATAGAAGCGAAGGGTATGGTATTAACAACGGTGCCAATTGCAGCAAGACGGATCAATCCACATTCAAGCAAGCACTTGAGTGAGGAATGACCCGTAAAACACTAAAGGTAGTAGATAAGCTACAAGAGTTCGGGGCCAAATACCACCACTTTTACATGTTATTTCTTATGGGAAAATTTAAGGTTCGATCTGCATTTTTTTCTACCGACGCCCAGCGTCGCGACGCCCAGAATGAGAAGAACGTGAGGAGTGTGGAGATGAATGGAGAGCAAATATCGTCATTTTTACATGTATTTTCCCATAAGGAAATTTAAGGTTCGATCTGCATTTTAAATCTAACGACGCTTAGCGTCGCGACGCCCAGAATGAGAAGAATGTGGGAAGTGTGGAGATGAATGAAGAGCAATATTATCATTTTTACAGGTATTTTCCCATAAGGAAATTTAGGGTTCGATTTGCATTTTTTTTTACCGACGCCTACCGTCGCGACGCTTAGAATGAGAAGAACGTGACGCAATTTACCAGTGGCTGTTAGCGTCTCCACCATAACCATCAAACTTTAATATTTGATTTAAATTTTACTTTTTGTGTGTGTGTGTGTGTTTATCGCAACCATTTCAGGATGGCTGATAAATTTTCTATTTAATTATAAGTAATTACTGATTAAATACAGTTTTTTTTGCTTCTAAATTATTCAAAAAATAGTTGAAAACATCACATTCAAAGTAAAAAAAGATCTCTTAATTCTTACATATCAGTTTTTAACGTTTGTTGCTTTTAAATTTAAACCCCTAATTAAAAAAAAATATTGAAGGAAAGACACATACAAATTTAGAAAATTATAATTTCCCATCATAACCCTTTAGAGATGGCCGATAGATGATTTCTTTAATAGCCAACAGGCAACAATTTTCCCTGATCGTGTCTATAAGACATATGGAAAACACTGTATATACCTAACTCTTTAAAAGTGTCAACCTCTTTTGTAGGGAGGGATTATCGATCACCAGAGTCGGTACGTCTCCCCTCGGAAGGGTACCTGTCGTGTTTCCATGCGGAAAAAAGTCGATCATCCCTTTATATCACACAAGCCAAATCGTATATAAAATATTTAAGTTTTAACTCTATTATTTATCGCAACCCTCTCAGGATGATTTAATAAATTTTCTATTTCATTATAAGTAATGACTGAAAATTTATCAGCCATCCTCAAATGGTTGCGATAAACACACACACACACACACACACACACACACACACACACACACACACAAAAGTAAAATTTAAATCAAATATTAAAGTTTGATGGTTATGGTGGAGACGCTAACAGCCACAGGTAAATTGCGTCACGTTCTTCTCATTCTAAGCGTCGCGACGGTAGGCGTCGGTAAAAAAAATGCAAATCGAACCCTAAATTTCCTTATGGGAAAATACCTGTAAAAATGATGATATTGCTCTTCATTCATCTCCACACTTCCCACATTCTTCTCATTCTGGGCGTCGGTAGAAAAAAATGCAGATCGAACCTTAAATTTTCCCATGTATAAAATTAATATAAACCGGTGGTTTTATGCATCAACATTTGAAGATGTTGGACAAAACCTGAGCTAAAAATAAAAGGTTATTAGTAAAGGATAATGACGGTTATGCATCAAAATTAATTCGATTCCATTTCTTCCCTTTTCTGGCTTTTATTGGCCATGGATTATAGATTCCCCATCGGTTGCATGTTGGCCAGTATAATGAATAGTGTGGCTAAAACAAATGTATTAGTAGACGGCCGATTTATCTTAAATTAATTTAGGTATCTATATTTAAATAGTTCACCAAATATTGTACATTTATACCATACCAGAAAGCCGTCCTCCATAATTTAATAGGCTTGTTTCTTCAGTTGCAGCTTCTTATTTTCACTCACTTCACTAACTTACCAGAATGGGCAACGTGTCCCATCTTTAAGAGCAATAACAAAGCTCCTTCACCATATTTTAGTGATTATAAAGAGATGCGCACAGCCCGATTTTTAAAAACTATTATAAATATCTTAATAGTGTCCAAAATTTAATGAATGAGAAAGAAGAAACAAAATGGTGCGGACCTATATGTTGCCATTGCTCTTAACCCTTCATTCTTTCACCTGTAGCAACAGAAAAGGAAAGAAAACTATCTTACCTTTCAATCATGATAGAAGCGAAGGTGATGGTATTAACAACGGTGCCAATTGCAGCAAGACGGATCAATCCACATTCAAGCAAGCACTTGAGTGAGGAATGACCCGTAAAACACTAAAGGTAGTAGATAAGCTACAAGAGTTCGGGGCCAAATACCACCACTTTTACATGTTATTTCTTATGGGAAAATTTAAGGTTCGATCTGCATTTTTTTCTACCGACGCCCAGCGTCGCGACGCCCAGAATGAGAAGAACGTGAGGAGTGTGGAGATGAATGGAGAGCAAATATCGTCATTTTTACATGTATTTTCCCATAAGGAAATTTAAGGTTCGATCTGCATTTTAAATCTAACGACGCTTAGCGTCGCGACGCCCAGAATTTTTTTTTTTTTTTTTTTTTTTTTATGATCAAACACAAGCACTATAGGAAAAATCCTTTAGGGCAATCTGGGAGTGGTGCGTGTGCGCAGAAAGCGATTCACGTTGGATTTGAATCGTTGGAGGTTATATTCGTTGGGAAAAACGACCTCGGGAAGGTCGTTCCACAAGGATGAAGTCCTCCAGATGAAAGAATTTTTAAATAATGAAGTTCGAGGAGTACTAAGCTTAACCACATACGGATGGGCGGCAGTGGTTCGTCGTGTATTTCTGCTATTCGTCGCTCTGGGCGGAATTAAGAGGGCAAGGTCAGCCGAGCACCTTCCATGAAAATATCTGTAAAAGAGAGTCAAATCCCCAACCTGTCTTCGATGTTCTAGGCTGTCGAGGTTCTTCGTCAGCTCGTGGTCTCCGATCAGACGAATAGCCCTCCTTTCGATGGAATCCAGTAGCCGAAGAGTATGTTTGGGTGCAGAGCTCCAGACATGAGAGCAGTATTCTAGTGATGGTCGAATCTGGGCTTTGTATAGTGTCAAAAGTTGTTGAGGTGTATACAACTTTCTGGTTCGGAAGAGTACGCCAAGCTTCTGAGAAGCTATCTTGGCGATTGCCACAACGTGGTTATGCCAAGACATATTTCCTCCCAGATTGACACCCAGCAAATTAATAGATGAAGCCAGTGGGATTGCGTGTCCGGCCATGACTATTTCCGGTTCTGTAATGTTAACCTTTTTAGAGAAAACTGCTGCCTGGGTTTTTTTAGCGTTAAATTCGACTTGGTTACTGTCACCCCAAGCCAAAATTTCTTCCAGGTCTTTGTTGAGGCGTGATACTTCATGCTGTCTGCGAAGATGTGCGTCGGCAGCCGATGTTTGCGCATTCAAAGAGAAAGATGAGAAAAGTGTGCTATCATCAGCAAAACTAAATATCGGATTTTTAGTTTTCACTAGAAGGTCGTTAATGTAGAGTAAGAAGAGAGTGGGAGACAATATGGACCCTTGAGGAACACCGGCATTGATGGTGAAGGTGTCTGAGAGAAATCCGTCAATCCCCACTTGCAGAGAGCGGTCCTTAAGAAAGCTAGATAACCATGCACAGAATCGACTGGGCATACCATAGGATCGCAGTTTACTTAGAAGCCCCTCATGCCAAACACGATCAAAAGCTTTAGAAATATCCAGCGCAACAACCCGAGACTCCCCATGATGTTCGATTGCGTTGTTCCAAATATGGGTGACATAGGCTAGAAGATCTCCAGTTGATCTGGACTTCCGAAAACCATGTTGATGATCGCTGATGATGCTGAAGCCTTCCAGGTACTTTAGAAGATGTTGGTTAATAGCTTTCTCCATTACTTTTGATATAACTGAAAGCAATGCGACTGGTCGATAGTTGTTAGGCAGGGTTCTCTTACCTTTCTTTGGAATAGGCTGGACTCGCGCCGTCTTCCAGCAAGATGGAAATATTCCTTTTTTGTAGGATAAGTTGAAAAGTCTACAAAATATTGGTGTTAGTTCATCGGCGCATGTCTTGAGAACTATAATAGGAATTTCGTCTGGACCAGTAGCTTTTTTGACGTCGAGTCCTTTCAGGATTCGTTTGACGGGACGCTGACGGAACACGATTTCGGTCATTTCGGATTCAACTGCAGGAATGTCGGGTGGTGTTCTTCCCTGGAAATCTACAGTGGAATGTGAAGAAAATAGTTCAGCAAGTAAGTTTGCTTTGTCTCCGGCTGTGGATGCTATTGTACCATCGGGACGTATTAGAGGTGGAATAGTTGATTTGGTAAAATTTTGGCTGACGGCCTTAGCGACTGACCAAAAGGACCTTGATCCGTTTGGACAGTCAAGAAGTTTGTTTTTGATCCTCACGTTATGGGCTTCTTTGCTTTGATCTATTGTTAGCTTACATTGGTTTCGAGCGGTAATAAAGATGGTACGATTCTCAGTGGTAGGGTTTTTACGCCACTGTCGGTAAGCCAGATTTTTTGATTTGACAGCACGCTCACAATCCTTGCTAAACCAGGGCTTGCCGTTGGAAGGGCGTTTTTGGGAGGAGGGGATAAATGCTTCCATGCTCGTTAGAATGACGTCGGAGACCTCCCCAGCACAGACGGATGGATCATCAGAAGAGAAGCATACGCTCATCCAAGGAAAAGTCCGAAAATGGTCTTTCAGGTCTTCCCACTTGGCCGATCTGTAATGCCATATCTTGCGAGGTTTAGGAGGTTGTTCAGAATTAATTGGTAGTTCGCTTAGAGTTGAAATAAGTTTGTGATCGGAAGATCCTAACGGAGGCTGTACGGTGACTGTATATAGATCGGGATTTGACGTTAAGAAAAGATCCAAAAGACTAGCAAAATCTCCAGCTCGGTCTGGAATCCGCGTTGGTTCTTCTACGAGTTGAGTTAGACCAGAACTGATCGCGAAGGATTCGGCCTCGCGGCCTTGCTCATCGTCTGTATTTGAATATTTAAGCCAGTTGACATTGTGGACGTTAAAGTCACCAAAGATAGCAATCTCGGCATTTGGATAGTTGGTTTGCACGAAGTCGATTGTATTGGCTAGTGATGAGAAAAGGCCTCTGTAATGGGTATCACTTGGAGGACTGTAAAGGCAGCAGATAAACTTGGTGATTTTCGGTGTTGATATTTTAAACAAAAAATTACATCAAAGTCTTTCGGTTCCAGTGTAGGTTCTCGTTGGCAGCAGAGATCATCTCGAATAAAAAGACACACGCCGAAGTTGCGTCGGAATCGGAAATGAAAATCGTATCCAGGGTATAAATAGCTGACGGTGTTTGTTGACGATCTGACCTTTGTCTCGGTCAGTGCGAGTACGTGAGGCTTGGAAGATTGTAAGTGCTGGTGGACTGAATTGATGTTCGTGTTAAGCCCTCTAATATTGCAGAAATCAATATTGAAGTTGCTAGTTCTGGGTTCGCCACACCATTTCTTCGTTGAGTGTTGTTAGATCCCAGTAAATTGTCGGAAATGGTTGTTTTTTGATGAACTTCGCTTGATGGGGCCCCAAGTCCAGCCCCCGCCCGGAGATCCGAATGGGGGGCGAGTTTACCTCCGGAGTATTTTGGGCCTGGAGCTTCCATCATGCTATTTTTGGGGGGTCCCACCCTGGTAACCGGAAACATCGGCACAGCAACGAAACGTCAACTCAATGAGCAAAAGTTAGCTCAAGGAGCAAACTTCACGCCACCTAAACCGATGCAATGGTATCTCACCGGGCGATGCCGGGTGGGCCAACATCTTCCATTTACATGAGAAGAATGTGGGAAGTGTGGAGATGAATGAAGAGCAATATTATCATTTTTACAGGTATTTTCCCATAAAGAAATTTAGGGTTCGATTTGCATTTTTTTTTACCGACGCCTACCGTCGCGACGCTTAGAATGAGAAGAACGTGACGCAATTTACCAGTGGCTGTTAGCGTCTCCACCATAACCATCAAACTTTAATATTTGATTTAAATTTTACTTTTTGTGTGTGTGTGTGTTTATCGCAACCATTTCAGGATGGCTGATAAATTTTCTATTTAATTATAAGTAATTACTGATTAAATACAGTTTTTTTTGCTTCTAAATTATTCAAAAAATAGTTGAAAACATCACATTCAAAGTAAAAAAAGATCTCTTAATTCTTACATATCAGTTTTTAACGTTTGTTGCTTTTAAATTTAAACCCCTAATTAAAAAAAAATATTGAAGGAAAGACACATACAAATTTAGAAAATTATAATTTCCCATCATAACCCTTTAGAGATGGCCGATAGATGATTTCTTTAATAGCCAACAGGCAACAATTTTCCCTGATCGTGTCTATAAGACATATGGAAAACACTGTATATACCTAACTCTTTAAAAGTGTCAACCTCTTTTGTAGGGAGGGATTATCGATCACCAGAGTCGGTACGTCTCCCCTCGGAAGGGTACCTGTCGTGTTTCCATGCGGAAAAAAGTCGATCATCCCTTTATATCACAGAAGCCAAATCGTATATAAAATATTTAAGTTTTAACTCTATTATTTATCGCAACCCTCTCAGGATGATTTAATAAATTTTCTATTTTATTATAAGTAATGACTGAAAATTTATCAGCCATCCTCAAATGGTTGCGATAAACACACACACACACACACACAAAAAGTAAAATTTAAATCAAATATTAAAGTTTGATGGTTATGGTGGAGACCCTAACAGCCACAGGTAAATTGCGTCACGTTCTTCTCATTCTAAGCGTCGCGACGGTAGGCGTCGGTAAAAAAAAATGCAAATCGAACCCTAAATTTCCTTATGGGAAAATACCTGTAAAAATGATGATATTGCTCTTCATTCATCTCCACACTTCCCACATTCTTCTCATTCTGGGCGTCGGTAGAAAAAAATGCAGATCGAACCTTAAATTTTCCCATGTATAAAATTAATATAAACCGGTGGTTTTATGCATCAACATTTGAAGATGTTGGACAAAACCTGAGCTAAAAATAAAAGGTTATTAGTAAAGGATAATGACGGTTATGCATCAAAATTAATTCGATTCCATTTCTTCCTTTTTCTGGCTTTTATTGGCCATGGATTATAGATTCCCCATCGGTTGCATGTTGGCCAGTATAATGAATAGTGTGGCTAAAACAAATGTATTAGTAGACGGCCGATTTATCTTAAATTAATTTAGGTATCTATATTTAAATAGTTCACCAAATATTGTACATTTATACCATACCAGAAAGCCGTCCTCCATAATTTAATAGGCTTGTTTCTTCAGTTGCAGCTTCTTATTTTCACTCACTTCACTAACTTACCAGAATGGGCAACGTGTCCCATCTTTAAGAGCAATAACAAAGCTCCTTCACCATATTTTAGTGATTATAAAGAGATGCGCACAGCCCGATTTTTAAAAACTATTATAAATATCTTAATAGTGTCCAAAATTTAATGAATGAGAAAGAAGAAACAAAATGGTGCGGACCTATATATTGCTATTGTTCTTAACCCTTCATTCTTTCACCTGTAGCAACAGAAAAGGAAAGAAAACTATCTTACCTTTCAATCATGATAGAAGCGAAGGGTATGGTATTAACAACGGTGCCAATTGCAGCAAGACGGATCAATCCACATTCAAGCAAGCACTTGAGTGAGGAATGACCCGTAAAACACTAAAGGTAGTAGATAAGCTACAAGAGTTCGGGGCCAAATACCACCACTTTTACATGTTATTTCTTATGGGAAAATTTAAGGTTCGATCTGCATTTTTTTCTACCGACGCCCAGCGTCGCGACGCCCAGAATGAGAAGAACGTGAGGAGTGTGGAGATGAATGGAGAGCAAATATCGTCATTTTTACATGTATTTTCCCATAAGGAAATTTAAGGTTCGATCTGCATTTTAAATCTAACGACGCTTAGCGTCGCGACGCCCAGAATGAGAAGAATGTGGGAAGTGTGGAGATGAATGAAGAGCAATATTATCATTTTTACAGGTATTTTCCCATAAGGAAATTTAGGGTTCGATTTGCATTTTTTTTTACCGACGCCTACCGTCGCGACGCTTAGAATGAGAAGAACGTGACGCAATTTACCAGTGGCTGTTAGCGTCTCCACCATAACCATCAAACTTTAATATTTGATTTAAATTTTACTTTTTGTGTGTGTGTGTGTGTTTATCGCAACCATTTCAGGATGGCTGATAAATTTTCTATTTAATTATAAGTAATTACTGATTAAATACAGTTTTTTTTGCTTCTAAATTATTCAAAAAATAGTTGAAAACATCACATTCAAAGTAAAAAAAGATCTCTTAATTCTTACATATCAGTTTTTAACGTTTGTTGCTTTTAAATTTAAACCCCTAATTAAAAAAAAATATTGAAGGAAAGACACATACAAATTTAGAAAATTATAATTTCCCATCATAACCCTTTAGAGATGGCCGATAGATGATTTCTTTAATAGCCAACAGGCAACAATTTTCCCTGATCGTGTCTATAAGACATATGGAAAACACTGTATATACCTAACTCTTTAAAAGTGTCAACCTCTTTTGTAGGGAGGGATTATCGATCACCAGAGTCGGTACGTCTCCCCTCGGAAGGGTACCTGTCGTGTTTCCATGCGGAAAAAAGTCGATCATCCCTTTATATCACACAAGCCAAATCGTATATAAAATATTTAAGTTTTAACTCTATTATTTATCGCAACCCTCTCAGGATGATTTAATAAATTTTCTATTTCATTATAAGTAATGACTGAAAATTTATCAGCCATCCTCAAATGGTTGCGATAAACACACACACACACACACACACACACACACACAAAAGTAAAATTTAAATCAAATATTAAAGTTTGATGGTTATGGTGGAGACGCTAACAGCCACAGGTAAATTGCGTCACGTTCTTCTCATTCTAAGCGTCGCGACGGTAGGCGTCGGTAAAAAAAATGCAAATCGAACCCTAAATTTCCTTATGGGAAAATACCTGTAAAAATGATGATATTGCTCTTCATTCATCTCCACACTTCCCACATTCTTCTCATTCTGGGCGTCGGTAGAAAAAAATGCAGATCGAACCTTAAATTTTCCCATGTATAAAATTAATATAAACCGGTGGTTTTATGCATCAACATTTGAAGATGTTGGACAAAACCTGAGCTAAAAATAAAAGGTTATTAGTAAAGGATAATGACGGTTATGCATCAAAATTAATTCGATTCCATTTCTTCCCTTTTCTGGCTTTTATTGGCCATGGATTATAGATTCCCCATCGGTTGCATGTTGGCCAGTATAATGAATAGTGTGGCTAAAACAAATGTATTAGTAGACGGCCGATTTATCTTAAATTAATTTAGGTATCTATATTTAAATAGTTCACCAAATATTGTACATTTATACCATACCAGAAAGCCGTCCTCCATAATTTAATAGGCTTGTTTCTTCAGTTGCAGCTTCTTATTTTCACTCACTTCACTAACCTACCAGAATGGGCAACGTGTCCCATCTTTAAGAGCAATAACAAAGCTCCTTCACCATATTTTAGTGATTATAAAGAGATGCGCACAGCCCGATTTTTAAAAACTATTATAAATATCTTAATAGTGTCCAAAATTTAATGAATGAGAAAGAAGAAACAAAATGGTGCGGACCTATATGTTGCCATTGCTCTTAACCCTTCATTCTTTCACCTGTAGCAACAGAAAAGGAAAGAAAACTATCTTACCTTTCAATCATGATAGAAGCGAAGGTGATGGTATTAACAACGGTGCCAATTGCAGCAAGACGGATCAATCCACATTCAAGCAAGCACTTGAGTGAGGAATGACCCGTAAAACACTAAAGGTAGTAGATAAGCTACAAGAGTTCGGGGCCAAATACCACCACTTTTACATGTTATTTCTTATGGGAAAATTTAAGGTTCGATCTGCATTTTTTTCTACCGACGCCCAGCGTCGCGACGCCCAGCGTCGCGACGCCCAGAATGAGAAGAACGTGAGGAGTGTGGAGATGAATGGAGAGCAAATATCGTCATTTTTACATGTATTTTCCCATAAGGAAATTTAAGGTTCGATCTGCATTTTAAATCTAACGACGCTTAGCGTCGCGACGCCCAGAATTTTTTTTTTTTTTTTTTTTTTTTTTATGATCAAACACAAGCACTATAGGAAAAATCCTTTAGGGCAATCTGGGAGTGGTGCGTGTGCGCAGAAAGCGATTCACGTTGGATTTGAATCGTTGGAGGTTATATTCGTTGGGAAAAACGACCTCGGGAAGGTCGTTCCACAAGGATGAAGTCCTCCAGATGAAAGAATTTTTAAATAATGAAGTTCGAGGAGTACTAAGCTTAACCACATACGGATGGGCGGCAGTGGTTCGTCGTGTATTTCTGCTATTCGTCGCTCTGGGCGGAATTAAGAGGGCAAGGTCAGCCGAGCACCTTCCATGAAAATATCTGTAAAAGAGAGTCAAATCCCCAACCTGTCTTCGATGTTCTAGGCTGTCGAGGTTCTTCGTCAGCTCGTGGTCTCCGATCAGACGAATAGCCCTCCTTTCGATGGAATCCAGTAGCCGAAGAGTATGTTTGGGTGCAGAGCTCCAGACATGAGAGCAGTATTCTAGTGATGGTCGAATCTGGGCTTTGTATAGTGTCAAAAGTTGTTGAGGTGTATACAACTTTCTGGTTCGGAAGAGTACGCCAAGCTTCTGAGAAGCTATCTTGGCGATTGCCACAACGTGGTTATGCCAAGACATATTTCCTCCCAGATTGACACCCAGCAAATTAATAGATGAAGCCAGTGGGATTGCGTGTCCGGCCATGACTATTTCCGGTTCTGTAATGTTAACCTTTTTAGAGAAAACTGCTGCCTGGGTTTTTTTAGCGTTAAATTCGACTTGGTTACTGTCACCCCAAGCCAAAATTTCTTCCAGGTCTTTGTTGAGGCGTGATACTTCATGCTGTCTGCGAAGATGTGCGTCGGCAGCCGATGTTTGCGCATTCAAAGAGAAAGATGAGAAAAGTGTGCTATCATCAGCAAAACTAAATATCGGATTTTTAGTTTTCACTAGAAGGTCGTTAATGTAGAGTAAGAAGAGAGTGGGAGACAATATGGACCCTTGAGGAACACCGGCATTGATGGTGAAGGTGTCTGAGAGAAATCCGTCAATCCCCACTTGCAGAGAGCGGTCCTTAAGAAAGCTAGATAACCATGCACAGAATCGACTGGGCATACCATAGGATCGCAGTTTACTTAGAAGCCCCTCATGCCAAACACGATCAAAAGCTTTAGAAATATCCAGCGCAACAACCCGAGACTCCCCATGATGTTCGATTGCGTTGTTCCAAATATGGGTGACATAGGCTAGAAGATCTCCAGTTGATCTGGACTTCCGAAAACCATGTTGATGATCGCTGATGATGCTGAAGCCTTCCAGGTACTTTAGAAGATGTTGGTTAATAGCTTTCTCCATTACTTTTGATATAACTGAAAGCCGATAGGCAGGTCGATAGTTGTTAGGCAGGGTTCTCTTACCTTTCTTTGGAATAGGCTGGACTCGCGCCGTCTTCCAGCAAGATGGAAATATTCCTTTTTTGTAGGATAAGTTGAAAAGTCTACAAAATATTGGTGTTAGTTCATCGGCGCATGTCTTGAGAACTATAATAGGAATTTCGTCTGGACCAGTAGCTTTTTTGACGTCGAGTCCTTTCAGGATTCGTTTGACGGGACGCTGACGGAACACGATTTCGGTCATTTCGGATTCAACTGCAGGAATGTCGGGTGGTGTTCTTCCCTGGAAATCTACAGTGGAATGTGAAGAAAATAGTTCAGCAAGTAAGTTTGCTTTGTCTCCGGCTGTGGATGCTATTGTACCATCGGGACGTATTAGAGGTGGAATAGTTGATTTGGTAAAATTTTGGCTGACGGCCTTAGCGACTGACCAAAAGGACCTTGATCCGTTTGGACAGTCAAGAAGTTTGTTTTTGATCCTCACGTTATGGGCTTCTTTGCTTTGATCTATTGTTAGCTTACATTGGTTTCGAGCGGTAATAAAGATGGTACGATTCTCAGTGGTAGGGTTTTTACGCCACTGTCGGTAAGCCAGATTTTTTGATTTGACAGCACGCTCACAATCCTTGCTAAACCAGGGCTTGCCGTTGGAAGGGCGTTTTTGGGAGGAGGGGATAAATGCTTCCATGCTCGTTAGAATGACGTCGGAGACCTCCCCAGCACAGACGGATGGATCATCAGAAGAGAAGCATACGCTCATCCAAGGAAAAGTCCGAAAATGGTCTTTCAGGTCTTCCCACTTGGCCGATCTGTAATGCCATATCTTGCGAGGTTTAGGAGGTTGTTCAGAATTAATTGGTAGTTCGCTTAGAGTTGAAATAAGTTTGTGATCGGAAGATCCTAACGGAGGCTGTACGGTGACTGTATATAGATCGGGATTTGACGTTAAGAAAAGATCCAAAAGACTAGCAAAATCTCCAGCTCGGTCTGGAATCCGCGTTGGTTCTTCTACGAGTTGAGTTAGACCAGAACTGATCGCGAAGGATTCGGCCTCGCGGCCTTGCTCATCGTCTGTATTTGAATATTTAAGCCAGTTGACATTGTGGACGTTAAAGTCACCAAAGATAGCAATCTCGGCATTTGGATAGTTGGTTTGCACGAAGTCGATTGTATTGGCTAGTGATGAGAAAAGGCCTCTGTAATGGGTATCACTTGGAGGACTGTAAAGGCAGCAGATAAACTTGGTGATTTTCGGTGTTGATATTTTAAACAAAAAATTACATCAAAGTCTTTCGGTTCCAGTGTAGGTTCTCGTTGGCAGCAGAGATCATCTCGAATAAAAAGACACACGCCGAAGTTGCGTCGGAATCGGAAATGAAAATCGTATCCAGGGTATAAATAGCTGACGGTGTTTGTTGACGATCTGACCTTTGTCTCGGTCAGTGCGAGTACGTGAGGCTTGGAAGATTGTAAGTGCTGGTGGACTGAATTGATGTTCGTGTTAAGCCCTCTAATATTGCAGAAATCAATATTGAAGTTGCTAGTTCTGGGTTCGCCACACCATTTCTTCGTTGAGTGTTGTTAGATCCCAGTAAATTGTCGGAAATGGTTGTTTTTTGATGAACTTCGCTTGATGGGGCCCCAAGTCCAGCCCCCGCCCGGAGATCCGAATGGGGGGCGAGTTTACCTCCGGAGTATTTTGGGCCTGGAGCTTCCATCATGCTATTTTTGGGGGGTCCCACCCTGGTAACCGGAAACATCGGCACAGCAACGAAACGTCAACTCAATGAGCAAAAGTTAGCTCAAGGAGCAAACTTCACGCCACCTAAACCGATGCAATGGTATCTCACCGGGCGATGCCGGGTGGGCCAACATCTTCCATTTACATGAGAAGAATGTGGGAAGTGTGGAGATGAATGAAGAGCAATATTATCATTTTTACAGGTATTTTCCCATAAAGAAATTTAGGGTTCGATTTGCATTTTTTTTTACCGACGCCTACCGTCGCGACGCTTAGAATGAGAAGAACGTGACGCAATTTACCAGTGGCTGTTAGCGTCTCCACCATAACCATCAAACTTTAATATTTGATTTAAATTTTACTTTTTGTGTGTGTGTGTGTTTATCGCAACCATTTCAGGATGGCTGATAAATTTTCTATTTAATTATAAGTAATTACTGATTAAATACAGTTTTTTTTGCTTCTAAATTATTCAAAAAATAGTTGAAAACATCACATTCAAAGTAAAAAAAGATCTCTTAATTCTTACATATCAGTTTTTAACGTTTGTTGCTTTTAAATTTAAACCCCTAATTAAAAAAAAATATTGAAGGAAAGACACATACAAATTTAGAAAATTATAATTTCCCATCATAACCCTTTAGAGATGGCCGATAGATGATTTCTTTAATAGCCAACAGGCAACAATTTTCCCTGATCGTGTCTATAAGACATATGGAAAACACTGTATATACCTAACTCTTTAAAAGTGTCAACCTCTTTTGTAGGGAGGGATTATCGATCACCAGAGTCGGTACGTCTCCCCTCGGAAGGGTACCTGTCGTGTTTCCATGCGGAAAAAAGTCGATCATCCCTTTATATCACAGAAGCCAAATCGTATATAAAATATTTAAGTTTTAACTCTATTATTTATCGCAACCCTATCAGGATGATTTAATAAATTTTCTATTTTATTATAAGTAATGACTGAAAATTTATCAGCCATCCTCAAATGGTTGCGATAAACACACACACACACACACACACACAAAAAGTAAAATTTAAATCAAATATTAAAGTTTGATGGTTATGGTGGAGACGCTAACAGCCACAGGTAAATTGCGTCACGTTCTTCTCATTCTAAGCGTCGCGACGGTAGGCGTCGGTAAAAAAAAATGCAAATCGAACCCTAAATTTCCTTATGGGAAAATACCTGTAAAAATGATGATATTGCTCTTCATTCATCTCCACACTTCCCACATTCTTCTCATTCTGGGCGTCGGTAGAAAAAAATGCAGATCGAACCTTAAATTTTCCCATGTATAAAATTAATATAAACCGGTGGTTTTATGCATCAACATTTGAAGATGTTGGACAAAACCTGAGCTAAAAATAAAAGGTTATTAGTAAAGGATAATGACGGTTATGCATCAAAATTAATTCGATTCCATTTCTTCCTTTTTCTGGCTTTTATTGGCCATGGATTATAGATTCCCCATCGGTTGCATGTTGGCCAGTATAATAAATAGTGTGGCTAAAACAAATGTATTAGTAGACGGCCGATTTATCTTAAATTAATTTAGGTATCTATATTTAAATAGTTCACCAAATATTGTACATTTATACCATACCAGAAAGCCGTCCTCCATAATTTAATAGGCTTGTTTCTTCAGTTGCAGCTTCTTATTTTCACTCACTTCACTAACTTACCAGAATGGGCAACGTGTCCCATCTTTAAGAGCAATAACAAAGCTCCTTCACCATATTTTAGTGATTATAAAGAGATGCGCACAGCCCGATTTTTAAAAACTATTATAAATATCTTAATAGTGTCCAAAATTTAATGAATGAGAAAGAAGAAACAAAATGGTGCGGACCTATACAGGGTCCGCAAACGAAGCGTGGACGGAAGATTAAATCGTCATCGAAGAACTTATCAACAATACTGAAACAGCTTGAGATATTGGATTAAAAGCGGCATGTTTTAAAAATATTTTACATTATACAGGGTGGCCCAAAAAGTGTGACAGCATAAAGTTATATTTTTTTAAATGGGACACCCAGTATTTTATTGCATATTTTGGTTCGTATTTCTATCGTTTATAAGTGCCTCAAATTTTATTTAATTTGGTTCTGTAGTTTCGGAGAAATAAATTAAAAACTAAAAAAAAAAGTTTTGCAGTCCTGAATAAAAAAATCAAAAAAAACAATCCAGAACTTTTTTTTAAACCTGGCATTGAGTGAAATTTATGACAAGAGGTCTAGAGATACTATGAATGTAATTGCGTTTATTTATTTTATACAGGGTGTTCATAATAAGCTTTCAAAAACCCCATATTTTAAAATAATTTTTCTCAAGTTTTTCAAATGGAACACCCTGTATATTATTTGGCTATTTGACGTAGAATTCGTAGACAATTTATTTTTGTAATACAAGCATATAAGTTATATCCAGCCGTTTTCGAAATAATTATAAATATCATAAATTATGTTGTTTAAATAGAGTTTTTATTGGGAAATTTTGTTATAGGCGACTAGACTAATTATTGTAAACTAAAGTAAATGTTCAAAATAGCATCCTTTTACTTAATTTAATGATTTTCTTCTACTGCCAACAGAACTCTTAATTCATTTTCTTCATTAATAACGGGTTTATTGATTATTATCCTTTTTGTGTACGCAGTGCTTCCTGTTGCTACAAATTTTTGCAACAACTTCTCGAAGGTTTTTGCTATCGGCTTTCTCTCAATATCTGGATATCTTTCAGCATACACTCGGCTCGCGAGAAGGCAATTTCTTGCACATTCATCCAGTATAAAAATCATATTTACCATTTCTAAAATTCGACATTTTGTGTAAGTTAGTTTATTTCGACGACTGAACAAATGTAAATAATTTTATTTAACTGTCATAGTGACAATCTAAACAAAAAGAAATTATGGCAACTCGATTAAGAATAAAAAATAAAATTAAATAATAAAAGTAGCAAAAATGTATGCTTTTAGAATTTATATCGAAATAACTAAAATACGGTAAACTCTAAGAGTAAAAGGAAACTATTTTGAACATTTACTTTAGTTTACAATTATTAGTCTAGTCGCCTATAACAAAATTTCCCAATAAAAACTCTATTTAAACAACATAATTTATGATATTTATAATTATTTCGAAAACGGCTGGATATAACTTATATGCATGCATTACAAAAAAAAATTGTCTACGAATTCTACGTCAAATAGCCAAATAATATACAGGGTGTTCCATTTGAAAAACTTGAGAAAAATTATTTTAAAATATGGGGTTTTTGAAAGCTTATTATGAACACCCTGTATAAAATAAATAAACGCAATTACATTCATAGTATCTCTAGACCTCTTGTCATAAATTTTACTCAATGCCGAGGTTAAAAATAGTTCTGGATTGTTTTTTTTGATTTTTTTATTCAGGACTGCAAAACTTTTTTTTTTAGTTTTTAATTTATTTCTCCGAAACTACAGAACCAAATTAAATAAAATTTGAGGCACTTATAAACGATAGTAATTCGAACCTAAATATGCAATAAAATACTGGGTGTCCCATTTAAAAAAATATAATTTTATGCTGTCACACATTTTTGGGCCACCCTGTATAATTTAAAATATTTTTAAAACATGCCGCTTTTAATCCAATATCTCAAGCTGTTTCAGTATTGTTGATAAGTTCTTCGATAACGATTTAATCTTCCGTCCACGCTTCGTTTGCGGACCCTGTATATTGCTATTGTTCTTAACCCTTCATTCTTTCACCTGTAGCAACAGAAAAGGAAAGAAAACTATCTTACCTTTCAATCATGATAGAAGCGAAGGTGATGGTATTAACAACGGTGCCAATTGCAGCAAGACGGATCAATCCACATTCAAGCAAGCACTTGAGTGAGGAATGACCCGTAAAACACTAAAGGTAGTAGATAAGCTACAAGAGTTCGGGGCCAAATACCACCACTTTTACATGTTATTTCTTATGGGAAAATTTAAGGTTCGATCTGCATTTTTTTCTACCGACGCCCAGCGTCGCGACGCCCAGAATGAGAAGAACGTGAGGAGTGTGGAGATGAATGGAGAGCAAATATCGTCATTTTTACATGTATTTTCCCATAAGGAAATTTAAGGTTCGATCTGCGACGCTTAGCGTCGCGACGCCCAGAATTTTTTTTTTTTTTTTTTTTATGATCAAACACAAGCACTATAGGAAAAATCCTTTAGGGCACTCTGGGAGTGGTGCGTGTGCGCAGAAAGCGATTCACGTTGGATTTGAATCGCTGGAGGTTATATTCGTTGGGAAAAACGACCTCGGGAAGGTCGTTCCACAAGGATGAAGTCCTCCAGATGAAAGAATTTTTAAATAATGAAGTTCGAGGAGTACTAAGCTTAACCACATACGGATGGGCGGCAGTGGTTCGTCGTGTATTTCTGCTATTCGTCGCTCTGGGCGGAATTAAGAGGGCAAGGTCAGCCGAGCACCTTCCATGAAAATATCTGTAAAAGAGAGTCAAATCCCCAACCTGTCTTCGATGTTCTAGGCTGTCGAGGTTCTTCGTCAGCTCGTGGTCTCCGATCAGACGAATAGCCCTCCTTTCGATGGAATCCAGTAGCCGAAGAGTATGTTTGGGTGCAGAGCTCCAGACATGAGAGCAGTATTCTAGTGATGGTCGAATCTGGGCTTTGTATAGTGTCAAAAGTTGTTGAGGTGTATACAACTTTCTGGTTCGGAAGAGTACGCCAAGCTTCTGAGAAGCTATCTTGGCGATTGCCACAACGTGGTTATGCCAAGACATATTTCCTCCCAGATTGACACCCAGCAAATTAATAGATGAAGCCGGTGGGATTGCGTGTCCGGCCATGACTATTTCCGGTTCTGTAATGTTAACCTGTTTAGAGAACACTGCTGCCTGGGTTTTTTTAGCGTTAAATTCGACTTGGTTACTGTCACCCCAAGCCAAAATTTCTTCCAGGTCTTTGTTGAGGCGTGATACTTCATGCTGTCTGCGAAGATGTGCGTCGGCAGCCGATGTTTGCGCATTCAAAGAGAAAGATGAGAAAAGTGTGCTATCGTCAGCAAAACTAAATATCGGATTTTTAGTTTTCACTAGAAGGTCGTTAATGTAGAGTAAGAAGAGAGTGGGAGACAATATGGACCCTTGAGGAACACCGGCATTGATGGTGAAGGTGTCTGAGAGAAATCCGTCAATCCCCACTTGCAGAGAGCGGTCCTTAAGAAAGCTAGATAACCATGCACAGAATCGACTGGGCATACCATAGGATCGCAGTTTACTTAGAAGCCCCTCATGCCAAACACGATCAAAAAGCTTTAGAAATATCCAGCGCAACAACCCGAGACTCCCCATGATGTTCGATTGCGTTGTTCCAAATATGGGTGACATAGGCTAGAAGATCTCCAGTTGATCTGGACTTCCGAAAACCATATTGATGATCGCTGATGATGCTGAAGCCTTCCAGGTACTTTAGAAGATGTTGGTTAATAGCTTTCTCCATTACTTTTGATATAACTGAAAGCAATGCGACTGGTCGATAGTTGTTAGGCAGGGTTCTCTTACCTTTCTTTGGAATAGGCTGGACTCGCGCCGTCTTCCAGCAAGATGGAAATATTCCTTTTTTGTAGGATAAGTTGAAAAGTCTACAAAATATTGGTGTTAGTTCATCGGCGCATGTCTTGAGAACTATAATAGGAATTTCGTCTGGACCAGTAGCTTTTTTGACGTCGAGTCCTTTCAGGATTCGTTTGACGGGACGCTGACGGAACACGATTTCGGTCATTTCGGATTCAACTGCAGGAATGTCGGGTGGTGTTCTTCCCTGGAAATCTACAGTGGAATGTGAAGAAAATAGTTCAGCAAGTAAGTTTGCTTTGTCTCCGGCTGTGGATGCTATTATACCATCGGGACGTATTAGAGGTGGAATAGTTGATTTGGTAAAATTTTGGCTGACGGCCTTAGCGACTGACCAAAAGGACCTTGATCCGTTTGGACAGTCAAGAAGTTTGTTTTTGATCCTCACGTTATGGGCTTCTTTGCTTTGATCTATTGTTAGCTTACATTGGTTTCGAGCGGTAATAAAGATGGTACGATTCTCAGTGGTAGGGTTTTTACGCCACTGTCGGTAAGCCAGATTTTTTGATTTGACAGCACGCTCACAATCCTTGCTAAACCAGGGCTTGCCGTTGGAAGGGCGTTTTTGGGAGGAGGGGATAAATGCTTCCATGCTCGTAAGAATGACGTCGGAGACCTCCCCAGCACAGACGGATGGATCATCAGAAGAGAAGCATACGCTCATCCAAGGAAAAGTCCGAAAATGGTCTTTCAGGTCTTCCCACTTGGCCGATCTGTAATGCCATATCTTGCGAGGTTTAGGAGGTTGTTCAGAATTAATTGGTAGTTCGCTTAGAGTTGAAATAAGTTTGTGATCGGAAGATCCTAACGGAGGCTGTACGGTGACTGTATATAGATCGGGATTTGACGTTAAGAAAAGATCCAAAAGACTAGCAAAATCTCCAGCTCGGTCTGGAATCCGCGTTGGTTCTTCTACGAGTTGAGTTAGACCAGAACTGATCGCTAAGGATTCGGCCTCGCGGCCTTGCTCATCGTCTGTATTTGAATATTTAAGCCAGTTGACATTGTGGACGTTAAAGTCACCAAAGATAGCAATCTCGGCATTTGGATAGTTGGTTTGCACGAAGTCGATTGTATTGGCTAGTGATGAGAAAAGGCCTCTGTAATGGGTATCACTTGGAGGACGGTAAAGGCAGCAGATAAACTTGGTGATTTTCGGTGTTGATATTTTAAACCACATTACATCAAAGTCTTTCGGTTCCAGTGTAGGTTCTCGTTGGCAGCAGAGATCATCTCGAATAAAAAGACACACGCCGAAGTTGCGTCGGAATCGGAAATGAAAATCGTATCCAGGGTATAAATAGCTGACGGTGTTTGTTGACGATCTGACCTTTGTCTCGGTCAGTGCGAGTACGTCAGGCTTGGAAGATTGTAAGTGCTGGTGGACTGAATTGATGTTCGTGTTAAGCCCTCTAATATTGCAGAAATCAATATTGAAGTTGCTAGTTCTGGGTTGGTTAGCAACTGCAGGTGCCACACCATTTCTTCGTTGAGTGTTGTTAGATCCCAGTAAATTGTCGGAAATGGTTGTTTTTTGATGAACTTCGCTTGATGGGGCCCCAAGTCCAGCCCCCGCCCGGAGATCCGAATGGGGGGCGAGTTTACCTCCGGAGTATTTTGGGCCTGGAGCTTCCATCATGCTATTTTTGGGGGGTCCCACCCTGGTAACCGGAAACATCGGCACAGCAACGAAACGTCAACTCAATGAGCAAAAGTTAGCTCAAGGAGCAAACTTCACGCCACCTAAACCGATGCAATGGTATCTCACCGGGCGATGCCGGGTGGGCCAACATCTTCCATTTACATGAGAAGAATGTGGGAAGTGTGGAGATGAATGAAGAGCAATATTATCATTTTTACAGGTATTTTCCCATAAGGAAATTTAGGGTTCGATTTGCATTTTTTTTACCGACGCCTACCGTCGCGACGCTTAGAATGAGAAGAACGTGACGCAATTTACCAGTGGCTGTTAGCGTCTCCACCATAACCATCAAACTTTAATATTTGATTTAAATTTTACTTTTTGTGTGTGTGTGTGTTTATCGCAACCATTTCAGGATGGCTGATAAATTTTCTATTTAATTATAAGTAATTACTGATTAAATACAGTTTTTTTGCTTCTAAATTATTCAAAAAATAGTTGAAAACATCACATTCAAAGTAAAAAAAGATCTCTTAATTCTTACATATCAGTTTTTAACGTTTGTTGCTTTTAAATTTAAACCCCTAATTAAAAAAAAAATATTGAAGGAAAGACACATACAAATTTAGAAAATTATAATTTCCCATCATAACCCTTTAGAGATGGCCGATAGATGATTTCTTTAATAGCCAACAGGCAACAATTTTCCCTGATCGTGTCTATAAGACATATGGAAAACACTGTATATACCTAACTCTTTAAAAGTGTCAACCTCTTTTGTAGGGAGGGATTATCGATCACCAGAGTCGGTACGTCTCCCCTCGGAAGGGTACCTGTCGTGTTTCCATGCGGAAAAAAGTCGATCATCCCTTTATATCACACAAGCCAAATCGTATATAAAATATTTAAGTTTTAACTCTATTATTTATCGCAACCCTCTCAGGATGATTTAATAAATTTTCTATTTCATTATAAGTAATGACTGAAAATTTATCAGCCATCCTCAAATGGTTGCGATAAACACACACACACACACACACACACAAAAAGTAAAATTTAAATCAAATATTAAAGTTTGATGGTTATGGTGGAGACGCTAACAGCCACTGGTAAATTGCGTCACGTTCTTCTCATTCTAAGCGTCGCGACGGTAGGCGTCGGTAAAAAAAAATGCAAATCGAACCCTAAATTTCCTTATGGGAAAATACCTGTAAAAATGATGATATTGCTCTTCATTCATCTCCACACTTCCCACATTCTTCTCATTGTGGGCGTCGCGACGCTAAGCGTCGTTAGATTTAAAATGCAGATCGAACCTTAAATTTCCTTATGGGAAAATACATGTAAAAATGACGATATTTGCTCTCCATTCATCGCCACACTCCTCACGTTCTTCTCATCCTGGGCGTCGCGACGCTGGGCGAAGGTAGAAAAAAATGCAGATCGAACCTTAAATTTTCCCATAAGAAATAACATGTAAAAGTGGTGGTATTTGGCCCCGAACTCTTGTAGCTTATCTACTAAAGGTCACTGTTCACTTATTCCAGGTTGTAACAACAGTCGAAGACTTGTTTGCCGACAGCGCGAAACGGACGCTTCCAACACCAATCATGCTCACTTACCTGAAACAATAGAGAACATTTTTAGTTACACAGTTTACATCAATAAAAGTTTAATCAATTATTATAGGTTTGATAAAATTGCGATAGACAGGCGGACAAACAAACACGCATACAGACATCAAGCGATTCGTTTTTCCAATGTTGGTACGGACCAAAGCTATTACAAACTACAGATGGAATAATGTACATTTCTAGCCCACGCAACGACTGCAAACAGTCTGTCCCACCTCTTTCGGTCATTATTCCAGCATAGCCAGATGGACATATTTATCGCAAAGGCATCTTGCAAAATTGCAATTAAAAATTTGTTAATTTGGCAAATACAACTGGTTTAGATTAATCCGCAATTGCTCTTAAAATAAATTTATTTCCCAATAATTTTACTATAAACTGTGAAAAGGCGATGAGAGATTCTTAAAATAAAATATTATTATACTTAAAAGTATCAAAAGAATCTTGAACTAATCCAACTGCATTCGGACCCAAAAGATAAGCAAAAGATGAATGAATACTAATCTCGTATATATTGCGATGTTTGTTCTTTGATCTAACTAACGGATTGTTATATTTTGGTTGATTTGTGTTTTTTTGTGATTGTTGGTGAAAAATCGTCTTTATTATAAACAATCATGGTGCATTCATCTGTAGTATGTAAAAGAGTGGTTCATTAAAGAAGGATTTATCTTTTCATCGGTAAGTATGGTTATGTTTGAATATTTAACCATCTGATATAACCAGACTTCAACATTGTTGCCATTCAGCCAAAAAACATGTAGTTCTCTCTTCCACCCATTAATTATTGTTCAATTACAGCTCGAAATATTTTGATTGCCAAACTGCTTTGCATATAAAAATAAAATATTATTAGTTTCAAGCTTCCCCAGTAAAATTGATTTTTTGGTTGGTGAACGCAGAAAACAGAAAACTAAATAAATGCACATTTAAAATATTGACACGAAGGCTTATTTGAGAAATTGTACATTTTGACATGAACAAGTGATTGAGTAAAAATATTAGGTCAATGCTAATGAGCATAAATTAAAAATAAATAGCCAATACTAGCGAACTCCACATGAGTTATGAAATAAGAAATACCTGTTTGGGGAAGAAGGCTTGGGGAAAGCCCAAGCCAAAAAATAAAATTAATTTCAGTTCATTTAGTTGGGAGGGAAAAAATAAATTCGCTAACTTATTTAGCTGATTCTTGCTATACAGGGTGTAACAAACAAGTCCTTCACCATTGGAATTTCGGAAACGGTAAGAGATACGAAGTCGGTTAAATTGGGGCAAAGTTGCATAATTATGGGCCCAATAGTATGCCGTAAAAAAATCTTAAATAAAAACAGGGGCTTTCAAAATATTTGGAAAAATCTAAAATTTTGCGTTTCGGTTTTTATTTGTTGCTGACTTTGTTCCAAGAGATGTCCAAAAATAAATTTCAGTTTTTCATTGTTACTTTTTATTCTTCTCGGGATGGCATGATCAGATCTTATTTAATGCGACGTTTCGTCTTTGCGTCACAATCATCAACTTAATTTTTTTAAATACTATAATACAATAATAATTTTAAAATTTTCAGTTTCGTCGAAACAAAAGTTAATTACAGGAACGGATTAGGGGTATTTTAATCAAGATGGTCAATTTAAGGAACAAAACATCGGAAAACCAGTAAGTCTCATATACCGCCGAACGTAGATTTAGTTCCTTTTTCATAATTTAAAGAAAAAAATCCAAGCCCGTATTTAAAAAATTAAGTTGATGATGGTGATCCAAAGACAAAACGTTGCATTAAAGATCTGATGATGAAATCTTATGGAGAATAAAAAGTAGCAATGAGAAAGTGACATTTATTTTTGGACATCTGTTCAAATAAAGTCAGGAAAAAATAAGAACCGAAACGCAAAATTTTAGATTTTTCCAATTATTTTGAAAGACCCTGCATTTATTTTTGATTTTTTTGGGGGATATTATTGGGCCCATACAGGGTGTTTTTTAATATAGTGCCGAATCCTTGGGTGAATTTAAGAAGAAATGTTAATACAGTGCAACCTCGATAATCCGGACTAATTAAAACCGCGGTCATCCGGATTTGTAATTAATCCGGATTATTGAAGCGACACAGTTTTTTTATTGAAAAACGAAACATTTAAAACATTTAATAGAAAACAACTAGAAAATAGTATAAACATAATACAAAAATTATTTAAAACAGAAGCATACATATTAAATTTTATATTATTTTGTGAAGTAATTTGTAATTTTTGATTGCTTGAATTACCGAGTACTATCAAATGCTGATCATAAAGTATACAATGCAGTTGAAATGTTTGGCCGGATTATTGAAAAATCCGGTGTAACGAAGGTTCGGATTATCAAGGTTACACTGTATTAACATACAGGGTGATTGATGGTGGATGGCCTATTAGATATGTTTATAGAGAACTAGTGATCGGACCACTTTGAAATTTTGGGAGGTTATAGAAGCGGACATGATCTATCTTTTAAAAATATTTTTAGCCATGCAATGTTGCCACTTCTACTTGAAAGTATTAGCAACTTTGATAATTTAAACGAAACACCCTGTGTATTATTTTTGTTTTAGAATCCTTATTAATTTCTTAATAAGTTTCCTTAATATTTTCCTATACCTATTTGTTATAGTTCTCGAGATAATAATTAATTTCGCTTTTTTTTCGGATAACATGTCCTACAAAAAGTGATGATATTTAAACTCTTTCACCCTCTTTCCAAATATTATTTATAATAGTACAGGGTGTTTCAAAATACAAATATTTTGATGGTTTGGAAAAATGGAAAATGGTAAATGGTAAAATGGTAAATGAAATACCCTATATTTTATCTGTTGTCCTAAAAGCTATTGAAATTGTCTATCTTTATATGTATAATGTTACTATACCTATCTTGAACAGTTTTTGACTTATGAGTATTTATTTAGCAAAATTAATTATTACAGATAACAATCACACTTTTTAGACCAATTTGGCAAGTAGCCTATGGAAATTGTTTTGTAATGGTTGACATTTTGCATTTTAAAAAAAAAATTTCTTTGTGGAATCTAATGAAAGATTTAGACACATTATAAAGAATAGTCTGAAAAAAAAAAACAGCAAAATTAATAGGAATATAATGCTTATTGTTATTCTATCAAGAAGAGTAAGCAGGTACCTAGGCTAATTTAAAATTAAATCCCCCCTCCCAAAAAAAAAATCCCCCGCTCCTCAAAAAAACTCCATGCGAAACCGTCTTCACATGAAACTTACTAAGTTATCAAAAAACCGCATAAAATAGCTTCATAAATAACATAATTCGATACATGCATCGAATAACATTGTAAGCGACAAATAGTGTTTTTACAGGAGAACACATAACAGGTTCGGGTATGTTTAATGGTAATATATATTTATCATTCCGGTTTTTAGAAAGTTTATATTTACAGAAGTAACAGAGTTTACAATTACTTCCTGTTTAAGAAGCCAGTTTTGTTCTAAATTATGTTTTAACTAATAATCTTGTCGCTTACCATTTTCAAAAAATGTAATTTTTATTAGCAGTAACATTTTAACCTCATTTACTATTATTTTGGGGAAAAATATGTTTGAAAAGAATATAGTATGGTATTTTACGATTTTTGAAATCATTAAATTTTGCATAAGAAACATTGTTAAATATTTGGTTAAATACTTATAATACAATAAAACAAAAGAAATACATGATATATCATTGTAAAGTATATTTATTATCATTAGAATATTGTGATATACAGGGTGGCCCATCCAAAATAGTCCAGCAAGGTTTACGGCTGTGTACGTGAAAAAAAAAAAACCTCGGACCCGTAAACTTGTGTTTTCAGGGGGACACGTTTCACTAATAATTTCATCTGTAACCTCAACCCCCCCTAGAAGGGGCGGCTACTGCCCTTGTTTTTTCAAATGGGAATGGGTATGTTGTGATACATCTTTTTAAAGGGCATTAAATTCTCTTTAAAATGGCGCTTCGTTTTGTAAATTTGAGCTACGCGCCACCGAGCAACGGAATTTGAAACATTTCACTGCACAGGTTTGTGCGTAAACAAAAGTAATAAGTATCAGTCAATTCAACTTTATCTTCAGTAAAGCGGTTGATCCAGATCTACATACGTTATTTCTGCGCTATTATTTTCTTTTGAATTGATCGTGACATAAAAAATAAGTTTCCCATAAATAATAGTTCACTCTTTGATGGTTTTTATATTACAATTAATGTAGGAAATATTAAAAAATTTTTAAGTTCTGTTTCCAATAATAGATATTATCACAGGCAAGGAAACAAATAAAGTATAAAATAATTGATGCAACTAATTTAAAAATATGCATAATTTTTGCCCAGGAGTCGTTAAATTTTGAACACGGACTTGCACGGTTGCTTTTTTCTAGAACTTAACCGTCTCTTATACAGGGTGAGTCACGACGAGCTTGCATTAGAACTTTATGGAGAACTACTGAACATCTGTTTCTGAAACTTAAGTGTGTCGATGCGTTCTCTTTGACTAAAATATTCACATGTTCCTGTCATTTCCGGTTATACCGAAAGTAGCTGTCAACTTTGGTTTTTTAAACACAATATGGTAATTTTTATTATATTTTTCGATTCACAATTAAATTCCAAGCAAATTTTATAGAACATCTTTTTGTCCGACTTTGCCTGTTTTTGAGATATCTGGACATTTTGTAATTATTTGGCAAATGCATGGTGATGAAATAATCCAAGTAATTTTTTTACCAGTTCTTGGACTAAAAAAGTTTTCTTACCGAATAGCTAGAAGATCATCAAATATTTCAAACTTGACAGAAAATGTACAGGGTTATCGCAATTCGAGGTTCATTGTGAAAGAATTCAACCACTAAAAACTTGTATATTCTTATTTAATTTAATAACAAAGTAGTTGTTCCTTATAAATAATGTTTACTGTTCTATACTTACATAAAAATTATTCCGAAAATACAATTTTTTCAAGTGTGCTGCTATGAAAACAATTGTACGTAGGTACTCTATACGGAGGAAAACTGATCGATTGCTTGAAAAATCAACTTGTTGAATCGCTTCTTCATTGAATTTTCAAATAAAATGCAGTTGATTAATTTAAATTTATAATTTGAATATTAGAATTTTCAAACACTTAATTTCACTAAAGTTTATAAACTCAATGAATGCTTTAGAAATTTGTTTTTTCAATCAATCAATTAATTTTTCTCCGTATAGACATCAGTAAAACTAGTATAGAGTACCTATATATACAATCGTTTTCATAGTACACTTGAAAAAATATTATTTTCGGAATAATTTTTATATAAGTATAGAACAGTAAACATTATTTATAAAGAACAACTACTTTGTCATTTAATTAAATAAAAATATACTTTTCAAGTGTACTATGAAAACAATTGTATATTAGGTACTCTATACTAGTATTACTGATGTCTATACGGAGAAAAATTAATTGATTGCTTGAAAAAACAAATTTCTAAAGCATTCATAGAGTTTATAAACTTTAGTGAAATTAAAAACTGTATTTTATTTGAAAATTCAATGAAGAAACGATTCAAAAAGTTGTTTTTTCAAGCAATCGATCAGATTTCCTCCGCATAGAGTACAATTGTTTTCATAGCAGCTCACGTGAAAGAATTGTATTTTCGGAATAATTTTTATATAAATGTAGAACAGTAAAGATTAGTTATAACGAACAACTGCTTTGTCATTAAATTAAATAAAAATGTACAGGGTATTCCACTTGCAATAAACACGTTTTTAATGGTTGAATTCTTTCACAAAGAACCTCGAATTGTGACCACCCTGTACATTTTCGGCCAAACTTGACATATTTTTGAGACCTGATGATATTCTGTTTATTCAGTAAGAAAACTTTTTTAGTCCAAGAGCTAAGGTAAAAAAAATTATGGTAATTATTTCATCACCATGCATATTTTGACAAAGGAATTACAAAAAGTCCAGATATCTCGAGAACTAGAAGAGTCAGAGAAAAAGATGTTCTACAAAATTTGTTTAGAATTTGATGGTTAATAGAAAAATATAATAAAAAAAATTACCATGTATTTAAAAAACGAGAGTTTGCAGCTACTTCCGGTATAACCGGAAACGACAGAAACATGTGAATATTTTAGTTAAAGAGAGCGTATCGATAAACCTTAATTCTCAAAGTTTCAGAAACATATTATGTGCAGTAGTTCTCCATAAAGTTCTAAAGCAAGCCCGTCGTGAATCACCCTGTATAATCTAAGATGCAATCAAATAACAATGGGATGTGAAACGACATTATTTCCCGGACTTATTTTCGTTAGTATACAGGGTGTTTATAAAAACTTGTGCCATCGCTCGTATGGTAATTTATTCCTATCAAAAAAATTAGACAAACAGATCCGATAAACATGGCTTTAGTAATTTTAGTGAAATTGGGTTATGAAAAGTACCTAATAAATAAAATAAAATATTTTAGCAATACAAATGGTGGGGGGGGGGGGGGGGCATGACCCCTCCTTCAAAAAACCAGTGGAACCCAAAAAAATATATACAGGGTGTCCCACCGGGAACCAATTCGATCAAAATATGTCGGAGTTAATTAGTGAACTCCGTCATTCCCAGAAATGCCTAGTCAATTCACGTATTGCCGGCAAATAGTGTAACTCTACGTTTGGTACACCGTTTGCCTAAGAGTATCAGGCATTCCCTGTAATGACGGAATTCTTTCAGTCAAGCGCTGTACTTAACTAAATGGTTTAAGTTACCCTGTTTGCCGGCTTTAGTCAATCATTGCAATTAGGACAGTGTTGCCAGTAGTGCATGAAAATAAGATAAAAGGTTTGTAAATAACTGATTATTGTCAGGAATTTCCTTAAAATTGAAACGAATTTTCACCTCCATCAATTCCGTAATATTCCAAGGTTTTTTCTTACTTTGATTGGAGTAATAGTCATCTAACTTCTTATAAAACAATTCTGGGTGCTTCAACATTTCATTTTCAAAAAAAAAATTACTACAAAGATGTTAACAACAGTTACAGCGTTCGACTAAAACCGGCAAACAAGGTAACTTAAATCATTTAATCAAGTACAGCGTTTGACTGAAAGAATTCCGTCACCCTGTATAGGGTGTGCCATTTAAAATAAAGAAGTTGACACCGACTTCCAGTTTAACCGGACGTACCATAATGAAAATGTTTTAGCCCAGTGCTCAAATCAACATTAGCATACTATACAAATTTCAATTTCAAAATTAGTGAGAGAGAGCAACAGGGCCCGCTCAAGACGCCTTAATCATTTTGTGCTCTTATTAATACATATTAATAATATTTCTGAAAAGAAATTAAAAAAATGTGCTATGCTATTCTAACTCATTAAAATAATAACTATCAACAAACCACCTTGTAACTCTGTAAAATTTTTTATTTAAATCTATTTTATTAGCTATTTCGTGCTCAATAGATATCATAGTAAAGCTAGCCCGTTTCGGGCTTGTTCGTAACATGCCGCCCAGTTTACCCCCTCCTCAGTGGCGTATATAGCCCCCCCCCCCACGAAATGTAATGTTAGGAAAAATATAAATCTTGATTTTACTAGATGTTTGTTTTTAGTAGATGATTGTTTTGTTCGTTGTTGTTTAAACACTCAGTATATTTTTTGTTCAGTTAATAATTAAGTCAGATCTAGTGACGCATTCACCATTTCGTTTTTTGATCAATATTTTTGATACTATTTCGTTTTATCCTAAAAGCGGTTAATTATCTGTTTTTAGGGACCAATTGCTATAAGTTTAGGGTAGAAATTTTTTTAATTAATAAATTAACGGAAGCAAGAAACGAAATTTTGTCAATTTACACAAATTTCATTTCTTGTACAAGTACGCCACTGCCCCTCCGAACCAAAAACGGTCCTCGTCGACTCTTAGAATCCAGATTTTTCCGCCCCAATATACTTGACCCCCCCTTCTCATTTACGATTTTAAGGGTATAACAGTTACCTCTCCCAGTGGGTTACTCCATGAAGGCTTTAAATAGTTTTTAAATTCCTTTTAGGGTATTATTTAACAAAAAATTTATTGTGTCGACTTCTCTTTTATTATTATTGGAAAGAGATTTAATCGATTTTTAAAAATGATGGGTCACTTGACCTCCCCCCCTCCTTCCCATTTAAGATCTTAATGGTAACATCTACCCCTGCCAAGGGGGTTAAACCACGAAGGCTGCAACAATTCTTGTGAAGGGCGGGACCTTCACAATAAAATTTTATTTTTATTTACCGAAAGCGACCTATTAAAGGTGGGTAGTTCTCAAATTAAAACCCTGCATAACTGAAAACTGAAGAGGCCCATACACTTGCGAGCAAATTGCAATGGTAAAAACGGCTCAAAAAGAATTGTGGAAAGAGTTTATAAGTATTTATTGCCAGTTACTACCCCAGTTATGGAAGGTAAAAAGCGAGGAACCCGTTGCATAATAGCGCATGGGCCCCTTGTGATGTGACTTAAATACTTCTTCTCTATTATAAATTAATTTATGGAACTGTGAATGCTGCTAAACGTATTTGAAAAAAAAAATGTTTAAAGACTCACCTTACAGGGAACAGAGCAAAACTTCGATTTAGGATGACACTATTACCCGGAATTCCGACAACTCTTTAAGCAGTGGCAGGAGCACCCTGTCCTGGACGTCGAATTATCACGCGGGATAATTTTCCAGAAAAAATAAAACCGGCGAATACGCGAGCTCCTTTCGAATCGACCACTGCAAATAAACTAACATAGGAAAGCAAGGCAAAGGTATTTTGGTACAAAAAATTCGTTTGTTTTCTAACGATTACTCGCTTACATTGTAGAAAAAAACGGCATGACTCATGTCGATTCGTTATACGTCCGAGATTTTTATATACAAATTCATGCCGTTTTACGAAATTTAAAATGAATTGTATTTTGATAGGTATAATTTTATTTTTTAAAATAGGGAATTTATGTCCCGGAGGATCCTAAACTTTTGTATGAGGCGGTAACCCTTGTGTCATGTCATTTGACTTGTGTTTCGTAGCGTTCTTATTAGAGAAATTACAATTACCGGAAAATTTAACGCGGAAAATTGGGTTTTCTGAAATAAATAAAATATTTACTAATACAGGGAGTCCATTTAGTGTGTAATTCTTCGATATCTCCTATATCGTGGATAGAAGGGAAACTTTAAAAATAAATATTAGCGGACTGTTGAAGACGCATATTTTAAAAGTATGTTTAAGTATACAGGGTGTCCATTTTTGGGTAGTTTTACGGGGTTTCTCCCTTATTAGTAAAGATAGAAGGATGCTGTTTTCGCAGCACTTTGCTACTTTTTTGTCAAACAGAAGATGCCGTAATCATTTTGGGACACCCCCCCATATCTCGGTTACCCCGTAACGTATCAAAAAGAAATAAAAATGTTCTTCTTGTAACTCTTTATGTAGAATACAGTGACGTACTCAGATTTTTTCTACATTCAATAATTTTCAAGGAAAATAAACAAATTTGCTTCTTTAAATGGGCCACCGTATATAAAAAAATGGTATATTTTTGAAAAACGTATATTTCGGGCCTAATACTAAGACTAAAAATAAAGTGTTATATATTTGAAGCTTGTTACAAACTAAATTATATTATTAAAAATATAGGTATAGGGTGAAAACAAATTTAACGGAGATACCCCGTAAAACTACCCAAAAATGGACACCATGTAGGTACAGTGTGTGTCATAAATGAAATGACCTATATTTTTACTCGGAATCAGTGCCCCTCCTTATCGTTTATGTAACCCCAATTTTTTTCCCCAATCTGTTGCGGTGTTGCAAAGATATTGTGCTGACCTAACATCACACAGAAACAACACTTAATCTCAGTACTCTTTATTCACTCGCAATACAATCTATTTACTTCAATAATCCATAAACAACTAACTATCAAAACAGTTCTTTTTCCTCCTGCCCGCATTACGTCATCGCTTGAATCACTCCCCGGTTACTCATTCGCTACGGGGTCAGCCGGCTGCCACACTCCGTCCTTCCTTTTCAGCTTAAGATGCACAACCATTGTGGGATTCTTTTCTCTGGATGAGCCGTCATCTTCCCGCAGGTGCGTTGTTGTTCCTAGTTGCCGTCTCAGTGGTGCTCCTGGTTCCCCTTCTCCCTCGAATTGTCCTAACTCGTCCTTGTTTGCAGCTGATGGATTTATGGATGGGTCGTTTTGAATTGATGGTAACATGTTGGGAATATTTTGTGACTGATCTGGAACTTTCTTCAGGTGCGCCACGTGACGCTTCAGTATCCTACCGTCTCTCATTAGTGTCGCCTCGTTTCCTTGGATATTGATGACCTCGTATTCTTTTTCGTTATATCTGGATGTAAGCTTATGAGGAATCACCATGTTCTCTACAAAGACTTTGTCTCCTTGCATAATGTGAGATTCCATAGCTCTTCTGGTTCTGTCTTCTTTTTCTTTACCCTTTTGCTTGTTCAGTATATCGTTATCTAATGCTTCTTCGTCGACTCTTTCAGTCACCAGATCGGATATCGATGGGATTTTATCTCGTATATTCCTGTTGAATAGCAGTTCCGACGGGGATTTTCCAGTTGTCCCTTGTGGGGTTACATTGTACATTAAAATGAACTTTTGTAGTTCAGATTTATAGTCTAATTTGTTTGCATGAGATATTTGTAACCTTTTCACCAAGGATCGATTCATATTTTCCACTAAACCATTTGCCTGGGGCCAATAGGGTGGTGTGTTTATTAATTGTATGTTGTTTTCACTGCAAAACTTTTTAAATTGCTCGCTTACAAACTGTCTTCCGTTGTCTGATCGTATTGACTTAGGGATGCCCAATCTTGCGAAAAGCTCGGTGAGATAACTGATTATAACGGAAGATGTGGTTGATTCTAGAAATTTTATTTCTTGATACCTTGAATAATAGTCTATGACCACAAAAATTTGTTCTTGAGTAGGTAATGGTCCCAAAAGGTCAATTGCAAGGCACTGCCATGGGCCCTCTGGGAATTTGTGTCTTGTCATTGGTGGTTGTTTATTTGGCTGTGCCACCAATAGGCAATCGCGACATTGCTTGACAAAATTTTCAACTTGCCTGTCTATCAGGTGCCACCAGACTTTTGCTCTTAGTCTCCTTTTTATTACCGTTTCCCCTGGGTGTCCTTCGTGAGCCAGTTCTAAGGTGTGTTGT
Organism: Barypeithes pellucidus; assembly: GCA_963991005.1. Classification (NCBI taxonomy): domain Eukaryota; kingdom Metazoa; phylum Arthropoda; class Insecta; order Coleoptera; family Curculionidae; genus Barypeithes; species Barypeithes pellucidus. The sequence goes on from OZ022566.1 coordinate 17,568,302, forward strand.
CTCAGAATTTCAGGAATTACTAACCTGTTTCCGCGTAATATTACTGGGCCGAAAGTGCTTAGTTCTAGTCGAAACGGAAATAATTCATTTTTATCTGAGGCTTCCCACAAGTTACCATTTATCTTACGAGCCGCATCGCATATCTTGGTGTCATGTTTACTTTCATCAATTATCTGTGAGATACGCATGGCTCTTGGTGTATGTTGTTCAACGACGGTGTATATGTGTTGTTCTTCCTCCCTGTCGAATGACGATTCGTTATCTAGTTTGCACAATCTCGATACGGAATCAGCTATATTGAGTTTTCCCGACTGGTATATAACTTTGAATTTAAAGGCCTGTAGTCTTAACACCCATCTTTCAATCCTTGCAGGTGGCCTTGAAGTTGGTTTGAATATTGCTTCGAGTGGTTTATGATCAGTTACGAGTTCGAATTCCAACCCAGCCAAGTAAAAATAGATACGTTCTACTGCCCATACGAGTGCTAAGCTCTCCTTTTCGGTTTGTGAGTATCGCCGCTCAATATCTGATAGACTTTTGCTTGCGAATGAAATTACTTTGGGTGTATCCCCAGGAAATTGTATCAACACAGCTCCTAATGCCACTGGGCTGGCATCTGCAATGAGCCTCGTTCGACGTTCTGGATCGAAGTAGCATAGTGTTGGTAGCTTGGACAGAGCGTTTTTAAGTTTTATAAAGTTATTCTGGAGCACATCATTCCACGCAAACTTTGACTCCCTTTTTATGAGCTGCCTCAACGAGTCCGTTAGAGTACCCAGATCGGGAATGAACTTGCCCACATACGTAACAAGCCCCAAAAAACTTCGTAATTCCTCTTTGGTGACTGGTGATCGAAAATCCAGTATGGTTTTTATCTTCTTATCGTCCACGTCAATCCCTTTGCTTGATAACTTATGCCCTAAAAATTCCAGCTGCTGACTTTTCATACTGCACTTTTCGTTATTTAAAAGAACATTGTTTGCATCGCAGAGATCCAGCACCTTTTTAAGACATCTACCGTGTTCTTCTTCGGTGAGTCCAAAAATAATGATGTCATCAATGTAATTTAAACAATTTTCCCAAGAGGACAAAAGTCCTTCAAACACCCGTTGAAATATTTCAGGAGCCGAGTTTACTCCAAACATTAACCTTGTATAGCGAAACATGCCTTTGTGTGTAATAAAAGTTGTTATTGGACGACTCTCTACATCTAGTTCTAATTGGTGGTAGGCATTTTTGAGGTCTAATCTGGAAAAATACTTAGCATTTCTTAATTTTGCCATTAAACTGTCAAATGTTGGTAAGGGATAATTTTCTCTGAGGATAGCCTCATTAGCACGGCGCATATCAATGCATATTCGGATATCTCCATTTTGCTTAAATATAATAACCATAGGTGAGATCCAGGAGTTTGGTTCTGTTACTCTTTCGATGATTCCCGAATTGAGTGCTTCCTCCAGTTTTTGTTCTACTTTTGTCTCGACGGCTATTGGTACCCGTCTAACAGGTTGTTGTACTGGCTTTACCGACGGATCGATGGTAAGTTTTACGACGACGTTTTTGATTTTGGGAAAAATCGAAGGAGCGGTTATCTGATAAACATTGGGTCCCAGTCTTAACACACCTAGTTTAATTGCCACGTGTTTTCCCAGCAAAGAAATGTCTCCTTTTTCCACCACATAGAATGAAGCAATCGTTTCTGGCGAGCCTGGTAGGTTTACGGTAGCTTGGAATTTATTTTTCACGACAATGGAGCTTCCTGTTGCGTATGGTTTCAATATGTCGCCAACTTGATCGTCTACGTTCCATATTATCGCCTTCTTATTCACTAGTTGAGTCCAATCAGCTCCACATATTATGTTTGCTTTAGAACCAGAGTCAATAAGAAAGGTAATGGTAACACCACCAACATTGCACTTGATCATATCATCACGCGTATTTTGTTGTGTCTGTAAACCACTGTTCTTTATTCTAAAACAGTCAAAATTTTTGATTTCATCATCATCAGGATTTTGAGGATCGGCATCTTCTTCCGCATCTATAAAGTTTACTCGCCTACGCTTACTATATCCATTGGTCGGTTTTGATTCGTGTTTTTCTGCTGGTGTCCTGCAGGTGAGTGCAAAGTGGCCTTTGATCCCACATTTATTGCATTTCGATCCTCTGGCTGGGCATGACTGAGAGTAGTTCGGGTGTCCAAACTTTCCACACCTTGTACATTTGTTTCGATGTCTTCTATCTTGTCCCGACATGGACAGTCTGTTCACCGGTTCAAATTGTCTACTAGGCCCTGGTATTGCGGAATCCATGGCTTTTGACTGGTTACCTATCTGTTCCTGAACTTGACAAATCTGTATTATTTCATCCAGTGTGTGTTCTTTCTCCAAAAGCTTCTTCTTCAATTCGACTGGCGCCCAGGTATCAATGATTTTGTCCTTCATGCAAATTTCCGCGGCTTCTTGAGCAGTATTTCCAAATGAACATTTGGCAGCTTGCTGCCGTACTTTCACAACAAATGTATTAAAACTCTCTTCCTGTGCGGGTTTAAGATTTCGGAACATATGCCTCTCGAATGTCGAGTTTTGTTTAGGAGAAAAATAAGTAGTCAATTTTTGTACTAAAACACTGAAAATGTCGTTTTTTTGTTTTGAATCAAAAGTCTCAATTGCGCCAGGTATGTTGTAAGCGACTTCCTGTAGTTGCGGTCCCCCTAAGTGTAACAGTTTGTTCCTCTTTTTGACACAATCCTCAACATCTTCCGCTGCTAGGTATAACTCTAATGATCTCAACCATTTCTCCCATTCACTTCGTAGCAACGCCTTATCTATGTTTTGACATAAAAAGGGTCGTATTCCTGAGTCGGACATTGCGGGAATGTTTTCTTTCTAAATTGCTTGACACCGTTTATGATTTCTTGGGCACCGTGGGTTTATAGTTTAAAATCTAACCACTGTACTATATAAATGATTATTCTTTTCATGGCTCACAATTTCCTATGGCTCACGCATTTCATTTCATGGCTCACAATCTCTGTGGCTCACGCTTTATCTTTTATATATGGCCTACATATTCCCTGTGGCTCACAACCTCACGTTCTCTGCGCCGTAAGGAAGTAACAATAACCTATTACTTTCCTTTTTAGCCAGATTTGTATTGATCCGCCTTTTGCAGATTCAACTGTTAAATATCGTTACTATCTTAGCTTTATTATATTGGTGTTGGTTGGCAACCAGAAATAAACATTTATTAACATGTTTTATATAATTCTGTGAGTACTTACAGTAAGCTTAAAAGTAATAAATCCTCGTCGCCAGTTGTGCTGACCTAACATCACACAGAAACAACACTTAATCTCAGTACTCTTTATTCACTCGCAATACAATCTATTTACTTCAATAATCCATAAACAACTAACTATCAAAACAGTTCTTTTTCCTCCTGCCCGCATTACGTCATCGCTTGAATCACTCCCCGGTTACTCATTCGCTACGGGGTCAGCCGGCTGCCACAGATATTATTAATTTTCCTATTTTTATTGCATTGGTACGATCGTAATAAACATGCTACAGATTCTTTATTGATTTTAATTAGATCAAAAAATTTTATCTGGATTATATGAGTAGGTACTATTTATAAAATTTTACAGTTTCATATAGGGTGCTTTAATTTTACTTAAAAACTTCGGGTTTGTTTGGATTAAATTTACTCAGTATTTTCAAATGGAACACCCTGTATATTTCATCAAGAATTGAAACTTCTACTCCTTATAAGTACAAAATATTTTATTATTGTCTGTAGCGTTGCCAATCGTAATGATAAATCTTGGTATTATTGGAAAGATATTTAAACAACCTTTAAAATGATGTGCCCTTCCCTACCCATTTAATATTTTCGCTCAAATCTTCAGTCTTGGGCTTTCTTCGTTTACATTTTTTAGTATTTTTCTGTATTATATTAAATACGAATATGGAAAATTATTATTTCCAGACCACCCGATGATCCTTATACAATAAGGGCGCGTATTTTTGTCTACACAGTAGCACTTTAAAATACTATTTCAGATTGAATGGTACTACCAAGAAAAGGAAGCCCTCTCCTGACAAGCATAGACTTTTTATTTCTTGAATAGATTTTTTAAAAATTTGATTTAATCAAATAACGTCTGTTCAGATTATGTGGGGACTACTCAGAGATGACGCTGCGCGCACTGTATTTGATCGACTACCGTCGAGGATATCGTGTCCGACCCCTTCCAACCCTTCCTAACAGTGGTTAATAAAAACTACCTAATAAGATATGTAAATGTATTTGTTTTTCTAGTGCATCGTAGTCCTAAATACAGTAGAGTCTCGATGTAGTGCACGCGTGTGCTACTCTACAATTTCAAGTTATGATAAAAAATACAGGAATAAAACTGGGCGGTTTTCATTACATTTATATTTTGAGCTCTAAAATGCAGAAATTAGTTAATTTAGTCCGTTTTTTTGGCTTCTTGTAACGTTTTTTAACGAAATTAGCTCTTTAGTCTAGAAGAATAATCATATTAAATTACACTGCCAGACATTATTCAAAGATTTCATTGCTTCGCCGCTTTCATTATCGTCTCAATCAGTATGATAAATTATTCAAAACGAAATTTGTACAAAACAATTTGTTTTTATTTAAAAAACAATAACAAATTATTGTAAGGTTAGGTTTCACCCGAATGACAAGGGACAGACGTCACCCCCTACAAAAGGAGTGGGGGACTGTCGCTGCGACACGTCGAAGCTCTGAGAACGCGGCTTTTGACCTAATAAAAAAAATGTTTCTTTTGTTTTTTGTTTAAATCCAATATCCATGGCCGCCTTTATACCACAGAGAAATAAGAGGGCGACGCCGGGTCGGGTTGATGCTCGGCGCGTGATCCAAAGGTTGACTTCTCTCTCTCTAGCCTACAACCCAGGGTGGGTCTTCGCTAACTTTACAATTTGCCTCCACTTGCTGCGGTCCATCATAATTTCCTCTGGTCGCTGGATATTTAGGCTTCGTAAATCCGCCGCAATATTGTCTTTCCACCGCATCCTTGGTCTTCCCAGCGGCCGGTTTCCTACCGGGGTCTCTTCCCATACCATCTTGACGACACGTTGATCTTGTCTTTTAACATGGCCGGCCCATCTCAATCTCTCTGACTTTATTATTTTCCACTATATCTGGCTGGTTATATAGTTCTTGTAATTCCCTGTTAGTTCTAATTCTGTATTGCTTAGGTTGACTTGCACAGAATTATTTCATAGCCCCTAGCTCACAAAGAAAATATAAAGAATAGCACATACCAATTCATTGCGCGCGTGGTTGGAGAAGCTAATGACTGTAATGAAATTCAATCAGAATATAGTTCATTACTAAAGTAAATTTGGTTTGTAATTTTTAAAGATGTCACTGTAGAAATATTGTTCTATTTGTTGTCAACGTGGTAAAATTTCTCATCGTTAAGAAGCTTGATCTGCGATCACTTCACAGGTGACGCCAGCACGTAATAAGCAGGATTCTGAAAAAGGCCTAATCGATTTGCCCTGGTTTGTAAAATCAATTTTGTAATCTGACAAACAAGCTAGTAACTGCCGCAACAAAGTCTGTTGGGATAATTACTCGAAAATTATTTAACCGATCCGACCCAAACTTGATGCATGTAAAAAATAAGTTTTATTCGGCGAGAAATATATAGAGGTGTATATTTTTAAAAAAATATATTCTATGTCGAGCTATTTATCTAGCAGGTTTCTTCCGCGCCAGGGGAGGACGCGGTTGAGCAAGAGCACAGCCCAAATAGTTCTCGCCCTAAATTGAGCAAGAAAATACGGAAGAAATTATCCAACAACTTGTACCTATTACCCCCCACCCTAAAAAAGTTTCTGCCAGAGAGTCTATATACAGCATAGATATACAGTGTGTCCACAAATTGACTCCCGAAGAGGGAAAATTATTTTATTTGTGGGTTTATGAAAAAAAGTTACTTCTTCATACAAACTCCTGCAACAAAATTTATATAGCGGGTGTTCAGGATTTAGAAAAATATGAAAAAAGCTAAGAACAAAGCTGCTGGGGTTGAAATGCTACTCCTTAATACAAAATGTTGGCTTATTGCCTAAATGTACAGGGACTCCGGCATTTTTTCACATTTTATTTTTTTTCTCGCAAGGTTTATGTCGATTTAAAGACAAACAGGGTTTTAATTTATTTACAAAAATGTAAGTTAATTCAAAGGAAATCATATTTAATAAGGGGTGGAATTTGCCAGTCCCTGTATATTTAAGTAACGAGTCAAAATGTCGTATTGAGACGTATCTTTTCAACCCCAACAGCTTTTACTGATTACTTTTTACCGTATCTTTACACATTTGTTCTTAGCTTTTTTTATTTTTCTAAATTCTGAACACCCGGTATATAAATATGAGAAAATAATATGCTTTTGGGTCGTTTGAGCACAAGTAGGAGTTTTTATGAAGAATAACTTTTTTCCATAAACCCACAAATTCAAATTCAAATTCTATATTCATGTGCAAAAGTTTTTTAAAATTTTTTACATACGTCAAAGATGTAGGTACTGCTTAAGGCAGTTAGTTATCAATAACATACAGTACAATTCATATGCCTAATTGACAGAGTCTAGATAAAATCAATTATAAAACCAGTTTAAAAAAGTCAAAACAATACAGTACAGCACAAACAATTTAAAATTACGACAGGCAGTCAAGGCAAGGCAACATCATCATGGTCTACGAACTTCTGAATGGAATAAAACGGATGGGAAGTTAGATATTTTTTTACCGTCCTCTTAAATGTGTCTCTAAGTTCCTGATAGACACCGGGAGCTTATTAAAAAAGATCGGAGCATAGTGCAGAGTCGCATTCCATGATCTTCCCAATTGCAGGAAACCGACATGCAGATTATCCCTGCCACGTGTGTTGTAATCGTGACTGTCAGACTGTCACCAACCGGCCGATAGTTACCCGAGCTTCTAGCGTGCAGCAAGCATTCATAGATATAACGGGAGGGAATGGTAAGTATCCCCAGATCTCTGGTAAACGTTCCTGACATCAGCACGGTAATCAAGCCCAGCGAGAACTCTTACGCTCTGCGCTGAAGCGCAAACACTGCCTATATGGGCAGAATGACCCCACGTCAGCAAAGCATAGCAGCAGAGGGACTGTACGAGAGCGTGGAAGACAATCATACACACACCGCTCTCGACACCCTGGAACAAACCGAGTCAATGTGGATGTCAAATTTTAATGTGGGATCCATTTGCACACCAAGGAATTTTACTGCTGCAGGGTTCTCTATATTGTGGGGTCTAAGGCCAAACACCATGTCTTCGGTCTTGTCGGCGTTTAGGCTCAATCGGTTTGCTGCGAACGAGATTATCCTCCATTTTCAGCAGCAATGCAGCGACGTCAGAGTCTTCATCGGTAGCCGTCGTGTCATCCGCGTACAGAATCAATCTACCCACAGTTAATGCTGCCGGCAGGTCATTGATGTGCACTAGGAACAGCAGGGGCCCCAAGATCGAGCCCTGAGGCACACCATGCCTCAGAGTTAGTTCGCCCGACTCTGCACGGTTGAAAGACGTCACCTGCTTTCTTCCAGAGAGGTAACTCCTCAGTAGGGTTATACTATCCCCATCCAGGCCATAGAAACCCAAGCTTCTCGAGGAGAACAGAATGTGAAATGCAGTCGAAGGCCTTCGATAAGTCGTAGTATATTGTTCCAACATACTTTCCTCCCTCAAAACCCCCCAGAATATGCTGGCACAAGGTATCTATGGCATGCGAGGTGGACAGCCCCTTTCTGAAACCATGATGACAATTGGTAAATAGCTTCTTTCGTTCAAAGTAGTCGTTTGATCCTTAAGGACCCTCTCAAACACCTTTGATAATACCGATATTAATGGTATAGGCCTATAATTATTCACGTCCGCTTTATCACCATTTTTATGAATTGGGATTACTTTGCTAAGTTTAAGACTATTTGGGAAAACACTCTCCTCTATACAGCAATTTATAACCTTAGTTAAAGGTATGATGAGAATATTCTTTACTTTCTTCAGCAGTACAACGCTCATGCCATAGATATCTCGGCTGCTCTTGTTTTTCAGGCCATAAATTGCTTCCCTAACGTCCAAGAAAGTCACCTGCCTAAATGCGAAGCCCAACCCAGGAGGCAGAACAAACCCCCAAAGGCAGTCCGGGGTGCCATCCACAATGTCTGCAAAAAAATTGTTGAAAGCATCAGCAGCAAATGAAAAAGTTTTCCCTCTTCGGGAATCAATCCGTGGACACACTGTAGGTTATTTATATAACACATTGGGTATGATGTAGATTAACTTTACAGTTTCATCGTCGTGGGAAGCAAAGATCTAATTAACAGCGGAAAACTTTGCTCATAGTAAAAATAGGGGAAAATAAATAACAGAACATAATGAAGAACAAGTTTATTAATTCACTTAATCTGCTAAACACTGGTATGGTTAACACAAATAAACTCTCATGAACAAATTACTAAAACTAAATCACAAAACCACCACAGAAAAAAAAAACATGAAAAATTAATGAGGGGAAAAATTAATAAATATTGTGCAATTTAATAAATTATAATAATCGATAAGAACTAATGGTGGTAGTTAATATTGAGCTAACATAAGTAATATTGCAAAAATATAAAATTAATATTGTATTGCATCACATTAGTGGTTATATTAGGAACCAACAAGCACCATATATTGCTTACATCCACCATTTGATGTCTCATTCAAAACGCAATTGATAATTGAATACTTAATATTTATAATTTTAATAATAATAATTTTTTTCTAATGCAAATCGCATGAGGGAAAATAAATTATACAGGGTCCGCAAACGAAGCGTGGACGGAAGATTAAAGCGTTATCGAAGAACTTATCAACAATACTAAAACAGCTTGAGATATTGGACTAAAAGCGGCATGTTTTAAAAATATTTTACATTATACAGGGTGGCCCAAAAAAGTGTGACAGCATAAAGTTATATTTTTTTAAATGGGACACCCAGTATTTTATTCCATATTTAGGTTCGTATCACTATCGTTTATAAGTGCCTCAAATTTTTTTTAATTTGGTTTTGTAGTTTCGGAGAAATAAATTAAAAACTAAAAAAAAAAGATTTGCGGTCCTGAATAAAAAAATCAAAAAAAACAATCCAGAACTATTTTTTTAACCTCAATATTGAGTGAAATTTATGACAAGAGGTCTAGAGATACTATGAATGTAATTGCGTTTATTCATTTTATACAGGGTGTTCATAATAAGCCTTCAAAAACCCCACATTTTAAAATAATTTTTCTCAAGTTTTTCAAATGGTACACCCTGTATATTATTTGGCTATTTGACGTAGAATTCATAGACAATTTTTTTTTGTAATACAAGCATATAAGTTATATCCAGCCGTTTTCGAAATAATTATAAATATCATAAATTATGTTGTTTAAATAGAGTTTTTATTGGGAAATTTTGTTATAGGCGACTAGACTAATAATTGTAAACTAAAGTAAATGTTCAAAATAGCTTCCTTTTACTCTTAGAGTTTACCGTATTTTAGTTTTTTTCGATATAAATTTTAAAAGCCTACATTTTTGCTACTTTTATTTATTTAATTTTATTTTTTATTCTTAATCGAGTTGCCATGATTTTTTTTGTTTAGATTGTCACTATGACAGCCAAATAAAATTATTTCATTTGTTCAGTCGTCGAAATTTACAACTTTAGAAACGGTAAATATGATTTTCATACTGGGTGAATGTGCAAGAAATTGCCTCCTCGAGAGCCGAGTATATGCTGAAAGATATCCAGATATTGAGAGAAAGCTGGGACCAGAAACCTTCGAGAAGTTGTTGCAAATGAACTTATGCATAACAAATGTAAACCATTAAAAAGTTACCGCTAGATTTTAAGAAAAAGTAGCAAAAACTAAAATACGGTAAACTCTAAGAGTAAAAGGAAGCTACTTTGAATATTTACTTTAGTTTACAATTATTAGTCTAGTCGCCTATAACAAAATTTCCCAATAAAAACTCTATTTAAACAACATAATTTATGATATTTATAATTATTTCGAAAACGGCTGGATATAACTTATATGCTTGTATTACAAAAACAAATTGTCTATGAATTCTACGTCAAATAGCCAAATAATATACAGGGTGTTCCATTTGAAAAACTTGAGAAAAATTATTTTAAAATGTGGGGTTTTTGAAGGCTTATTATGAACACCCTGTATAAAATGAATAAACGCAATTACATTCATAGTATCTCTAGACCTCTTGTCATAAATTTCACTCAATATTGAGGTTAAAAAAATAGTTCTGGATTGTTTTTTTTGATTTTTTTATTCAGGACCGCAAATCTTTTTTTTTTAGTTTTTAATTTATTTCTCCGAAACTACAAAACCAAATTAAATAAAATTTGAGGCACTTATAAACGATAGTGATACGAACCTAAATATGCAATAAAATACTGGGTGTCCCATTTAAAAAAATATAACTTTATGCTGTCACGCTTTTTTGGGCCACCCTGTATAATGTAAAATATTTTTAAAACATGTCGCTTTTAATCCAATATCTCAAGCTGTTTTAGCATTGTTGATAAGTTCTTCGATAACGATTTAATCTTCCGTCCACGCTTCGTTTGCGGACCCTGTATATTGAAAATAACATCAATTTAGAATCAGCCAAAACTGATTGACATGATGAAACCGACAAAGGGTACAACCTATCTTCTGCAAAGTCATAACGTTTAGTTATTAACAAAATGATACATTATTTTATATTCGATTTTCCTTTGTCAGATCACATCTTACCTTATAGAGCTTTTAATAAAAAAAATCTATTCTATGAGTATCGGGGAATATAAACATTTTTTCAAATATAAAAAATTCGAAATCAATCAATTAATTATTATGCTATTAAAAGCTCCATAGCAACAACTAAAATCACATTTGCTTTTACAAAACAACCAACAAATATAAAATTTTCTTTTTTGATACTTCTTTTTGGTACAAAATTAATACCAGTTTGGTTCTTAAATGAGAACATATGGAAATAAATATAATCTATAACAAAAACATTTATAGAAAACAGTCTTTTTTGACCATATCCAATCAAACTTATCTCATTTTATTTTATAGAAGAGCGTTCTTACAATCGATAGGGCCAAAAATCATATATGAACAAATGATGCTATTTGTAATAAATAAATAAATTTAGACGTCAAGAGACCCTTTATATCTAAATACCTATCTCTAAAAAATAAAATTTCTACTTAGAAATCACTATAAAAGGCAGTTAATCTTATTTGTCCTACTAAAGTTAATTTTGGTTCTCAAATTCAGTCTTTTTGGTAAAAAAATTTAACATCATTATTACGTCAACCAATTTAGAAAAAAACTATAAAATAAAACGAGATAGAGCTGTTCTGAGCCACCAAAATACTTAATATATTTTTTATTTACATTTTAAATAAACTATACGCATAATACGATTTGATTATAGTATAACTGATCTTTTTTAAAAGACAGAGGAAAGTGGGATTCAGTTTGGTACCACTTGGTGTCTATAAAAACACGACTCCACATAACGGTTCAGTTTAATACTGTACTATAATCAGGGTGGTCAAATATGTAAACCATTTTTATTAGGAATTTTGCTAATAAATGGTGAAACTTAACAACACCCACTAGTAAAAATTATTAATTGGCCCACTACAAACTCCTACCTATCCTAAAGCACGGGGCAAATTTTGTTACAAACTTCTTTTAAACAATTTTAACATTCCTTTGCATACCGTTTGAAATGTAGTCCTTAGTAATAACCCAAGATCTTGTTCAAATTCAGCTGATTTATATAGTTAACTTAAGTTAAAGAATGGTTTAAAGTAACTGAAGCACTTATAGTTAAGCAATAATTAATTTATGTTGAATGCCAATGTTAGTAACAAAAAATGCCAGTGTTTTAATAGCCCCACTCCCCGAAAATATGATTATAAGTATTTTAAAGGTTAATCAAAAGCTAACTTAGTTTTTGGAAATCTCCTAGCCTGCTTCGTTTTCAAAACGGGAGTAGAAGTGATTAAGGACTCGGAAAGGAATGGATTTTCACAATTCAAATGAGAAGTACCATTTTCAAAATCCATACCTGTGTCGGTGAGTGATCTGGCCAATAAGCTGTTTTCTGTATCTGTGCATGTCATAGGACTATCACTTAACGAGGAATAGCCACTATTATTAAATGATGGGTCACTATCATTCAATTTGCTGAACAGAGCCTTTCTTCCTGTGAACTTAATACTGCCGTTCTCTTCGTCACTTTCCCTAAAAAGGAAAGAAAATATTGGGGTTGTTACATATAAAAAAAAACCACCTAAAAATTTGTGGTGTGTGTGGTTGGTACCATACATTTAGACCGTTTTAACCAGATATCATATAGTATAATATATGTTAGTATACCTTGAAATGTTTCCACAGTCATCATCATGGTAAGATCTAAAACCACATGGAGGAGTGGTATTATTGTCATTGTTGTTATTAAAATGAATTGGAGACAGTGGTAGGATATCATAGGAGTCATCCTCCTTAACAAACGGGGCCTAAAATAAAAGATTCTTCAACACAATATAACAATATGTATTCCAAAACTTCAGTTTCTACTTGATCTGCTTCATTCATTCACATAAATAGTTGTGAAAAGTTTGTAATGAATGTAAAAATGTATATCTTACAGCAAAGTTTTGCCTAGGCAATTTGGCATCACGCTTGGCAATGTCCTTTAGGCTGGGATATGAGAGAATCTTTTCTGATGTTGGCCGTTTTTTGTATTCACTTGTAATCATTCTTTCGACTATCACTTTGAGTCCGAGGGAAACTCCTAAAATTAAAATTTTCAGCTTATTTCCAAAATATTTTACCGATTGAAAACTTTACCTTGATAAAATTCTGGTGGCAAAATGTTATGTCTCAGCTGATGCCATAAGGGGCCATGGTCAGGCAGTTCTATGTCAGTGGCTAGTTCCAGAACCGAAAGACCTAGCCCGAAAATATCACAAGCTGTAGTGTAAATGCCATCTAACACCTCCATGGCCAGATATTTTGAGTCACCATCGGACAAAGTAGATTTGTGAACATGATTGTCCTGAAAAAACAAGATAAGGTTAGAAGTATGTCAATAAAATATGTTAATAAATAATAACCATTTGTAAATCCACTAATAGCCCAAAATCTCCCAGCTTGTAGTGACCCTTCTTCATCATAATATTTCCTGGCTTGACATCTAAATGCAGTAAGTTCCTTTGGTGTAAAAAATTCAATGCTTTACACATATCATAGAGTACATTCCACAACAAATCTTCAGGAATATCGTTGTTAAGTTTTGAATAGTCAGCCAATGACAAATCACAGTATTCCAGAAGTATAAAAGTCTCACTATTTTCCTCCCAGGCCATAAAGAACTGCACACAATGTGAATTAAAACCAATCAATTCATTGTTCTTCACTTCAGCAAAACGATCTTTGAAGCTAATGTTTGCCTTAAGTCTCTTTACGGCATACAGCTTCTTGTCTTCCTTACTTCTTACTCGGTAAACTTTGCCAAAGCTTCCTTCCCCCATGCAACCAAATTTTGCAAAAACCTGTTCTAGGTAAGGCTTCCTTTGTTGAGGATCATATATCAGACTTAATGTAACTAAAATACGATAAATAAAGATGTTTACTAGATATTAAAAAGGCACATTTTTTTCCTCACAATTTACGTAACAAACAAATCTAAGTATTTGAGGTTTTAGCATATAGATAGTGAAAAAATAGTAATTAGTTTACTACATACAATTGTGTAAAATATGATTCTTACCGTTGTTGTTAAAAGACAGTGGTGTTGGTTTCTTGTTGCTATGTCTATTGGACATATTTCTCTTGACCTTAATAGGGACAAAAGGGCAAGTGGGGTGCTTTCCCCGTTGGGCTAATTCCTGAAAAAAAATAACACAAACTGCAGGTAATGCAAGTAATTAAACGCCTCTTAACACTCTAAACATGGGTCAAATTAAAAAAAAATCACAAATATAACCTATAACTTGACAGCCAAAGACAAGAATTTCTAGGGTTACCTTTTTAGTAGATAGTCTCTCGGTGGTCTGCATTTCCTCGGGTAAGGGTAAGGAGAATGTACCGCGTTTTCGATTCATTGTAAAAACGGTGTAAAACTTGAAGAAATAAAAAAACTTAATAAAAATCACAAAAACGTTCCTTCACATAACCATTTGACTTGCACGCGCGGCGACTCGACGCGAATTAAATTTTGTTTTGGATTTTCGTCACAGATTTAAAGGGGTCGCCCCAATCAAGCAAAGAGTCGTCCTGCCAGATTTCTTGTTCCTTTTTCAGGGTTTCTCTCTCTCAAGAATTGCGTTAATAGTACTAAATTATAGTCATTTGTACTAAACATCGAGCCGATCAGAAGGTTCCAATAAAAATATACCTGCTAAGGAGGTATCTCAATATGTGTAAATAATAAATTCTACCGAATCCGTATAAACCATACCTAACATTTAAAAACCATAAAACAAATTTTGATAGAATTCGGGTTGTGGTTTTGTTTTGCAGCTGCAGAAATCTCTCAAAATGCTAATAGCATAAATAATAAACGGGTGAATGCGCCAGTACATACGTAAACCCCCACTGGCATGGCACGTTAATATTTTACCGCTACCAGTGCAGTCAGGTACTATTTATCGTACAACGTTGGCGAAATAAAAACCCTAACTTTTTGCATTTAAATCGTTTGGTTTTATTGGTCTGTTCAAAAACTGGACTGATGACTAATTTACTCAGGTTCCATAACGGCCATAACTGCTTTGTTTACAAGTTTACTTACGGTACTTTATACCATTGGTAATTTTGTAATGGACTATAAAACCTTTGTTAATTTAACTTGTTATGACTGGTTTTATAATAACGATCTAAATTACAAGCTTAAACTTGTGGCTGCATGCATATATATCGGTACTATTGTACCTTGTAAGTTCACAGTGGCGGGTTGCTTCCCTATTTCAAGAACTCAATAAGCCTTTCATCTTCATTAAGGCTTTTCAACTGAACCATGCAACGATGGGTCCCTGACGTTGAGAGTTGTTCTATAAAGAAAATTGAAACTATCAGATACAACTTTCCCTTTTATTAAACACTATAAATAAAAATATAAATATTTGAACTAAAACAATCACTAAGATATAGAATTGATTTTATCTCGGACAATGTCCTAAAAATATATATAACTATTATGTTTCTCCTGCGCCATGTTTCACAATGGTTAACAATGAACTTTCGTCACTGGAGGGTGCAAAAAGATACAATTTATTATTAAGCTGAACTGGTATCAAGTTTCTTAGACCTTTCATGGTCCCTGTTGATTCAAGTTTCCACCCATCTATGTACTGGAATGAGTAGATGCGATAGTTTCCTTCGGTCACAATGCATAGATAGGCATCGCTTATTCCAAAACCTTAAAAGATGATTAAAAAAAAAAATTAGATAGGGACGCTTCGCAAGTTCCGTACCTCCCGGAGTCCCGACTCATCCTATTGGTATATTTTATGTATGGAAACGGTCGATTATTTGCTAATGTAAGATCGCTAGCGAAGAATGTTAAATACAAAACTTTTAGGGTTCTTAGAAATCAATTATACTACACATAAACTAAGTATACAGGAACAGTCAAAAAGCCATGGAAGAACAAAGTTACTTTATTTTAAATGGGGCCCCCTGTATATTATTCAATATTTCAATTATTTACAAGATTCTAAAAAAAATGATAAGCACACCACATACCCAATCTTAACCGTTTTCGAGATATCGAGTTTCGAATTTCGTTTTCAAATAAATCTAATAACAATAATAAAAAAGACAAACTAAGTTTTAGTAAACAACAATTTAAAATCCTATTTAATAAGGTGCTGAAAGTGTCCACCGTTTACCTCCTGGCAGTAATGAATTCGGTGAACAAAATTTTGTAGCGAATCTAAAAGGATATTGGGAGCAATACTGGAAATGTCATGCATTATTCTTTGTTGCAAATCTTCGATATTTTGTGGCTTATTTTTGTACACTAAATTTTTGATATGGCCCCACAGGAGAAAGTCAAGAGGGGTCATATCAGGAGACCTAGCAGGCCATTCAATTGCACCTATGCGCCCAACCCATTTACCTAGATATTCCCTCACCATCCGTCCAAAATGTGGTGGAGCCCCATCTTGTTGAAACCATATTTGTTCAGCCGGTAAATTGGGATTATTATGGTTCGGGAATAATCGTCTGAGATGTGGAACAATATTCTCTTGTAAAAGTAATAAATATCGTTCAGAGTTCAAATTTCCATGTATAAAATAGGGTCCTATGACGTTTCCACCAATAATGCCACACCAAACATTGGTTTTCTGTGGTCATTGGGTATGATCTTGTTCCATCCAATGTGGATTTTGGTCTGACCAATATCTACAGTTGTGTCGATTTACGTGCCAGTTTAAACAAAGCGTTGATTCATCAGAAAATAAAATGTGGTTGACAAAGTTGAGTTTTGATTCAATTTATCCATAATGATTACGCAAAACTGAATTCTGCCATCAAAATCGTCTTCATTCAATTCTTGTAACAAATTAATTTTATAAGGTTTGAATTTTTCTCTTTTGGTAATTTTTTGAATGGAATATCGACTCATATTATGATTTACCCGCTGTTGCGTCGAATTTATTGGATTTTCTACCACATCTAACATGAGATTTAGAGAATATTCTTCATTAGTAACGCTTACCGGTCTTCCACTTTTTGGTCGATCTTTCACACCTCCAGTTTCATGAAAACGCTGCAATGTTTTGGAAACAGTTGATTTAGTTATAGGTTCCCGATCTGGATGCAATTCATTAAAAATATTCACCACTTGGGTTTGTTCGGTATCACTTAAACGTGCCATATTTACGCGAAAATTGTTCACAAATTGTAAATGTAAGCATTTTTGGCATATCTGTTGTCAAGATGGCAAAACAACATTGTTATGAAGATAAATATTTTCTAAGGGAACTTTATTTATTTGAAAACGAAATTCGAAACTCGATATCTCGAAAACGGTTAAGATTGGGTATGTGCTTAACATTTTTTTTTAGAATCTTGTAAATAATTGAAATATTGAATAATATACAGGGGTACCATTTAAAATAAAGTAACTTTGTTCTTCCATGGCTTTTTGACTGATCCTGTATACTTAGTTTATGTGTAGTATACTAGATTTCTAAAAGCCCTAAAAGTTTTGTATTTAACATTCTTCGCTAGCTATCTTACTTTAGCAAATAATCGACCGTTTCCATACATAAAAGCGACCCTGTATAAAAAATATCATTATTTTATGAGATATGGTCCTGTCTTAAATTAAACAAATTAAATAACTAAGTTATCTTGGTGTCTTATGTAACTGTCAATAAATATTTTGAATTTTCAGGAATTTATTAGGTGAACAATTTGAATGATTAGTAATGATATATTGCTTGATTAAATTATATGGTTAGCAGAATGTTGTTTATATTAACAATAAAAAATAATTATGCGGTGTTACCCCCACTACTTACCTCCCACGTAGAAAACAGATATCCCAACGACATGTTCATCCAAAGCAAACATTTGATAGTAATAATAATTATCAAAGTATGAATCATATTTTAGAACCTGAAGAGGTTCGCTGTTGTCGGCTAAAATTATGAGACTATCGATGCCTAGTACCACTCCAACTGCCTTTGTACAGCCGAAGGCTATACTTCTTAATAGCTCAAACTGAAAAGGAAAATAGATAAGTTTTGTTTACTTCACATAGAACCAATCTAAACGTCTAATACGTGTAATTTCTTTCCCATTAAAAAAAAATATATATTTTTTTACTCGTAAAAGAATATCCTCAGTGTGATAATGAAATTTAAACTTTTGCCAGTACCAGTGTGATTTTAATAAAACATAAAAGTAACTACTTTCATTTCTTTCATGCATGCTTCCTTGAAAATTGAAAATTAGAAAATACCTTTCCTATGTCTTCATGAAACCGATATATTTCTGTATAAGGCTGTTTAGCCATGTTTCCTATGACCAAGGTAACACCCTGTGCGGTATGTAGGAGATACAGGGTCCAGACTCCTTGTGTACGGATTTTTTGGATCTCGATTGCAGTTGCCTAAAAATAAAACGAAAAAACATAAATTCTTTATTTCAACAATTAAAAACTGTAGGTAGGCATTAATTTATATACCTTGTCATCGCTAAACTTTATGATAGTACAGTCTAGATCATGTGTATCTGCTACAGGGTCATAGTACCTAGCTATAATTGCATATGTTATGTCATTAAGTGTGAAAAATTCAACCCCACTTATATATCCGACAAATAATGACGGATACACGTTAAAGGATCCAGTAGTGTTTCCCGTCGTAGTGGTACTCCATGATATAGTTGACATTTCATTGAATACCTTCGATTGGTTCGTCCTAAAAAAAAGTGTTAAGTGAGAGTCGAATGAGCGTGGTAACTGTCCCCTGCCACGAGATGTTAAGGGGGTTGTTGGGCCAGCCACTCTACGGAAAAGTGTAAAAGCGCCGCAGGCGATAAATTTCAAGGCCACGCCCACAATTCGTCAAGAATTCACCGAACTACTATTTGATTTCGTAAATCATATAAATTAATCTTTGATGTTTTTTATTTTTTTTTAAGAGGAGGTAAAGAAACTCATACTTAGTTTCCTCCACTAGGGTTCCGCGGAGGTTCGGAAGTTGATGGTGGCTACCTCTGACCTGGGAGTGATAAATCGTCCTCCTGTATAGGGTTAAGTTGTAACTCATCCATAAAACTCATTGGGGGCTCCAAAGGCCCTCCCGAACTGTGGAAGGTTTCCGGATCATAGAAACAACTATGTTGTTATTCTAGTTGTTGTTAACATTTAACGTCAATTTCGTTTTTACATATTCATTTGTGAAAATTACTTATCAACAATTTGAAATATTTGATATGATATCAGTTTGTATTGAAAGTGGAAAAAACGAAGAATTTATAATTTGTTCGCTATCCGGAAAGACGGCAACCATTTAAGGACATATCCCGAACATTTGCGATGAATCCCGTTATTTCTTACCTTAAATGAATCTTTTATTTCGTTTCAAAGTAATAAAGTTTAAATAAATCGCCTAGAAAACCAATATCATCCAGGGTGTGTTATATATTTGAACAGAGAATTGAAAATGCTATTTTTAAATTAAAATATACAGGGTGTTCCATTTAAAACAATGAGGTTAGGTCCGATAACTTGTTTACCTGACCCCGTATACTTATTGTGAAAACGGCAGATTATTCAACAATCATTATAAAGAAACTGCTGTATGAAGCATTTTTCTGTATCTCTGTTAACTAAGAAAATATAGGGTAATTCTGAAATTGTCAATTTCTTGATTTTCTCCCGACATTATTAGTTTTTAAATTTAATTTTTGGATAACTAAATTATTTTCAAAAAAGAAAAAGAAAGAATGAAAAAAATTATTTAACTTTTGTTTATTAAACTAGTATAACAGATTAGGCCAGGGGTCGGCAACCTGCGACTCACGAGCCACATGCGGCTCTTTGGATGTGAAGCTGCGGGTCTTTAGTTCCATACGCAGATATTAATTATTTTATCGAAAAAAAAACATTA
This sequence comes from Barypeithes pellucidus, assembly GCA_963991005.1. Lineage (NCBI taxonomy): Eukaryota > Metazoa > Arthropoda > Insecta > Coleoptera > Curculionidae > Barypeithes > Barypeithes pellucidus. Next base: position 17,588,074 of record OZ022566.1, read on the forward strand.
AGAATTCGTTCTGAATAGATTAACGAGGATTAGGCACCGATTCTATCTCTCAGCCACTTGTACTCGCTTTTCACCGCACCCCTCCCCCGTTACACGCGTTGTTACTGTCGTCAGTCCGTCGAAAGCTCTCGAATGACGCCGTCGTCGGATGTTTCCATATAGGTTTTAATTCGTTTTCGACGCAAGACAACTGGGCGTCTTCACCAGTGCTTTGGCTGTGACCAGGGGTCGGCAGCCTACGGCTCGCGAGCCGCATGCGGCTCTTTCGATGTCAAGTTGTGTCTCTTTCGATATCAAATTGCGGCCGTTAGTGGCTTTTGGCTCTTCCGTACTTCCGTCTCAAAAGGTTGCCGACCCCTGGACTAGGCGTTTCTTTATTTATTCATAATTTCACTTCACTGAGAGATGGAAAACTTAAAAAAAAAATAAAAAAGATAAGGTTTTGGGTGGTTAAAATGTTTGGGTTCAATTGGATTGTTTGAATATTCCTTTTTCACTTTTTTCTTGATATTCCTAGCTGGCTTTCTAATTTTAAAATAGAAAAATATAAAGAACATTAACATAACTTTAAGAAATGAAGTACAGTACGTTTCACGAAATTTGGATACGACTTAATGATTTCCTGGGTCGGTCCTATTGTGTCGACAAGAGCTTGGCAATAAACAAGTGAAGTATGAAGGGACGGACTAAGGAAAACAAGTAATGATATGATTATATTAATGTAATCAAATGAAATAACATTTTTTTTAAATATTACTAGTCATATTTATTTACATTTATAATGTCATTCTGTTTCGCTATCGCTATCCTCATCAAAATTAATTATAATTGGATTAATTATACGATCCAGACTAATATACGAATTTTCTACAGTTATTACGTGACGGACTGAATTTTTCCAACTACCTGGGGGAATATCATTAAACCATTTTCGTATTAATTCTACAACACTAGAACTTAAAGTCGGAGAAATATTTTCAGACCTAACCAGTGATTTTAACTGGTGCCACATATGCTCTATGGGGTTAAAAATGCAATAATAGGGTGGGAGCCGTAGCACTGTATGTCCAATACTTTTTTTTATACAAAATGTCTTTAAAACTTCTAAAAGATCACTTTCTTCAAAATATATATCATTCGCCGCCATGTAGTTCTGAATCTCCAATTTTGTATTATATGAGCTTGGAGCTTTATGTAATTGGCGACTGTGATAGCTCGCATTGTCCATTACTATCACGCTATTCTGAGGAATGTTTGGTAAAAGGCAATTCTTGAACCATTCCTCAAAAACTAACAAATTTTACCACAAAAAGATATTTAAATATACATTAAGCAACCTAACCTACCTGATGTGCCTATATTTAATTATAATTATTACAATCCGGTCCTTTCCACATAATAATAACAAACGGTAATAAATAATGGGATGGCCCCAGGTACTTTTACTGCAGTCATTAAGTTATATCCATTTTTCGTGAAACAAATGTTTACCTAATATATTATTAAGTTTTTTTTTTGTTTCAAACAAAGCAAATATGGAATCCAGTTCAGATTTAAATTGAAAAATCATGTTCCCTTGGCGCCTTTGCCATCTCCTTCAACCCCTTAATAATTGAAAATTGGAACATATTTAAGTAATAGCAAAATATTCATTATTGGGAATGATTTCAATTTTTAAAGTTTTATATTCCTGTCTTACCGGCAGTATGTATTGGTGCTGATGCTGCTTGTAATAAGATGAATTGTCATGGTATCATCGTCATAGCTATAAATCCTCTGTTGTCCCTTGTTTAAGAAATATCCGACTGAAAGATGGGGAGTTATTTCGACGGTATGCTGGACCGGACATTTACAGCCCTCGGGTAAATTGCATTTTATGTGGGATTCCTCGCTCAACACGTGAATCAAGAAGTAATCTTTTATTACTGTCACTCGAGCGTCAACGGCGTTTTGGATTTTTATTTGCAGATCCTCCGATCTCTCGATGTACATTAATTCATTAGGCATGTCTAAATTCAAGAAAAATAATTGGTAACAATTTCATTTATAATAACATTGATCAAAACATAATAAAATATATCAAATGTTACTAAACTTTGGGGAATTCGCGATAAGGGAGAGACGTCGAAGATGGCGCAGCGGGAAAGATGACGCATCTCAATAACTCATGTGCTTAAAGGTTTGAGGAGTTTATTTCGAATTTTACACTAATACTACGATATACACAGATAGTTGACACCACTGCTATGCCGAACAAACCCGAACTAACCCGTCATGTTTATTTCGCCCAATAATGACAAACGTGATTCTATTTTTACGTGTTAGCAATTAAGCAGAAAGTATTTTATTTTTCTAAATAAAAAAAATTGTCGCACTGCATGCATAATTATATATCTATTACTTATCTTGTCACAGGTACATTTTTATATAAAAAATGTTAATAAGGATAATAAACTGAGGTTATTAAATTAAAGTCATGTGCGACTAAGATGGCGCATTGCGACACCTTGGCCACCTGAATAACTAAAGTTATTTTTTGTTTGTTTTATCTCTTTTAAATGAGAAAATATAAAAGGACGACCCAGCGGGGCTCGTATACCAAATTGTTCAACAAAAGAGTAATCGTGCCAAACAACATTCTAAAATATTGACGGCTACTTCTTTGAAAATAATGCTGGAAGAAAAAGAATTGAAGAAACCGAAGAAAATTCAAAAAATTAACTTAAAAGCTAAAAGAAAAATAAAAAAACAAGTATTTATCGAAACCGACACTGAAAGTGAAGGAAGCTTGAATGAAAAGAACCTATGCGATGATGATGAACTAGTCGATCTTGATGATGATGTTAAAAATTATTGCAATATTTGTGGAGAGCTCGGCAAATCTGGAGAAATATGGTATCGATGTGTCATGTGGTGATTGGTCTCATAAAGACTGCAGAATGGTAAAACAACTCCAAAAGACTATATTTGTGATTTTTGTAGAAACCAAATGTATTTTTCAATAATTTGTTTATTGTTTTATTTGTTTCTTACCTAAAACTTTTTAGTTCAAATTGTGAAATTTATTTTCATCCTAAGTATTTTACGTTTTTAGAGGGTTAAAATTAAATTTATAAGTATTAAAACATACTACCATTCCTTCAAATTTACCATGCGTCATCTTTCCCGCGGGTTTTTTTTGTAGTTTCATTAAATTTTTTTGATTATATCGTTAGTAGGCATATAAAGTTACAACTTGGCGCAATACAATTTTTCCTGGTAAATATATTCTATATGTAATATAGCATTTTGTTTAAGTTCGCCATCTTCGACGTCTCTTCCCTACATAATAAAACCAAAACAAAATTATATAAATGTAAGCTTAAAAATATATTAACATTATCATACGCGATTAAAACATAACTTTTATTTTCCAAAGGGGCATTAGCCTACAGGCTGCTATTCGAATGAAAATAAACATGAAATCGTTCAAACGACTTTCAAATTGTTACTGAAAAATTACCATCTCGATGTTCCTTATCTCAAGACCCTAAAATGTCTTATGCGATAAACTGATTTATGTAACGATAATTTATTAGTTTTTGATAATCCTCAGTTTACCGTGTCAATTACGACCAAAGGGCATTAAACTTTTTTACGACGCAAAACCGTAATGATAAAACCTTATAAAAAGGTTTTTCTAATAATTATTTTATAACTCTAATAAAACTTACGTTGAACGGCCGGTAGAGTCTCCATGATTATGTTTTTTATTTTTCTAGTTGTATTGAAGATAAATCCCTCTCCGTCTTTAGCCGATGAAGCATTCATAATCGTTTTTATTTTTTCGATTGGGTATCCATTAATTGTTTGGGCAGTAATATTTCCTTCAAATTTAACTGGTTGTAAAATCGTCTAAAAAGATACAATTGCATAAAGGGTTTAATGGTTAAAACCTCATTATCGCTTCGACCATAAAATAAATAAGGAAATCCCAAATTTTAAAAACTTTTTCGAGCAGAGCCGGACCAGGTATACAAATTCAATTTATACCTATGCCTGATGCATATATAAATACAAAGTGATTTTTAATAATTTTTATCTTTAGTGGTTTCCCGGCGAGTAATTTTTAGTTAGGTTTATTAATGGTAGAATGTGGAATTGTGCTGATAGGGGGGCATCTTCAAGTGTCATTTTTAAAATAAAGCAATTCTAATAATACAAAAGCAGAAATTCAAAATTTTATGATTGAAAATGATTTTTATATTTTGAAGAAACTTACAAAAAACGAGAACTGCTAGAAGTATTAAAATCTTTTAAAATAAATAAGGAATACGAATGTGACAAACTTGCAGCAGAAAATGTACATACAGTATTGCGTCTTCCTCCGTACTATTGTATATTCAATCCTATTGAGCTAATATGGCACCAATTAAAATCCAATATTAGGAGAAATAATATTTCTCCTACATTAAATACATATGTAGTAGAATTAATTAAAAAAGAAGTAAGAAAAATTTCTGCAGACAGCTGGAAAACTGTGTACAGCATGTACTTAAGGTGGAAAATTCTTACAATTGTATGATTACAAATGTTCAACCCTTAATTATAAGTTTATGCTTAGATGAAGATAGTGATAGTGATACAGAGTTAAATTTTGAATAAATCATCAATAGTTTCTTAGAATTTGATTAATTTTTGTTGTACTTGTTCGGGTTTCAACAAACCCGACAAACCCTAATAGTTATACTTTTAAATTATATTATTTTCAATTATCATTAATTGTTATCATTATTTTACATTTACTTATTATAGGTACCTAAAACTAAAAATACCTATATATTTATTTTAAATTATAAAAATAAATCATGTGGCGTGGTATACATTTTCAAACCGACCCTGATCCCATTTATTGAGCTTCGAAGAGATTGAGGCGTATACAATAGGGTTTAATCAGGTAGTTTAGTTATGGGTCAACGGTATAATTCTGCAACAACTATACTTTACTGGATTAAGAGTTAAGTAATTAACTAATAATGATAGATTAGCTTTTGATTCATTAAACTACTTACTATTGACCCATTTATAACTTCTTCTCTTCCACGAACCAGGGCATTTTCATATGCCTGAGAAATATTTATACCATTGAGGTAGCCAATGTCAACATTTCCCTTAATAATGATGTCCTGCAGAAATCTTTTTGGGGCAGAAATCTTCTGTTTATCCAAATCAAAAATGACATTTTTAAGCTCTATGTTGTTGATTGATGGGGTTCTTAAATTATCTACAACATATTATAATTAATATACTATTTTATTTTAAACACATACCTACTTATCTTACCTTGAACTTCTAATTCCGAGAAATAGTATACGGCGTTTGTAAATTGCCTTTGTGATGTGTTGGTTAAAAGTCTGTTATTTAGCATAAAGTCCAATTCATAGCTGTTTATAAATTTGATATTTAAATCAGTTCGGATTTCAAGACTGTCAAATAATGCATTGGGAATTCGGGTATGATTTGCTAAATTTACAATGTTTTCTGGTTGTATTCCTGAAATTTTTTCACTCTACAAAAAAAAACACAAAGAGTACACATTTATTACCTTTCCTATTCAATACACGCCTTTTCAGGGCATTTCGTTCGTTCGGTAATTTGAGTATTATCTGGACTTTAAATATTAAACTTAAAGAAACTTACGAAAAATTCTTCTGATTGAAGCCCACCAAAAAACGTCTTCTTTCCCAAAATGGTAACGTTATTCACTATATCTTTTGTAATAATCCTTCTGAGTAGTTCTGGAATGTAGATCTTATTTACTATGGGTATATCTGCATTGTCCAAGACGGTGACAGCATCAGCATCAATATTAGAAAATGTTTTGTGACCGTTAATCAGCTGTTCCTGTTCCGAGTTACTCAAAACGGCATCTTCAATTAGTTCTGTCAAATTAATGCCATTTAATTTGCCAGATAATCTTACTCGGTTAGTCAGAAAATGGCCATGCACTATTACCTAAAATATTAAATAGGTATTTGTAATGTAAGTCATCTAGCCCCTCTACCCCCCTCTATGTAACACTTACTGGAGCTAAAATTACATTTTCCTCATCTCTTTTGACACTTTTATCCATAATTCTATTTAATATACAATTTTCATCAATAACTTTGATGTTTCCAGAAATTTCTACTCTAGCCCATTGCTGACTTTTGGGATATCTCATATGAGTCATTGCCATATTCAGATCGCAAGGTAGCATTTTGGTAGCATTCATTGATTTTTCAAATCGCACATTTTTAAAAACTATGCTATTTGGAGCTATAATTCCCTGGCTGTCTGTTGAAGATATATCAATAAGGTTCTTAACATTTTGGTTGTTGATTTTTTCTGCATATAAATGCACTAAAATTTAAAAAAAATTGTTAACACGTTTTTAATTTTGATGAATTGAAACCTCTTACCAGTTTTTAAATTCTTAAAAGTAAACATGCCACTAACAGATTGGTTCGATTTTTTGTAAAATAGTCTCCTAGTAAGGTCGGGGAAATTAATACCATTTATATTTCTAGCCCTTAAATTGCCCACTTTAACATTTCCAATAAATTTGACATCACCGATTAGATCTGGATCTGATTCGTCTTGAATTTCTTGAATTAGTTCTTTCTAGAATTATTTTTAGATTCAATAAAAACAATACATGATTTAACTATCACACTTACTTTCCCAAGGAATTCAGTCATATCAATGCTGTTAATTGACTTCACATCTTGTACCGTTTGGATGGTACTATCTCCTTTCATCGTGACAGTCTCTATTCGTTTGTCGGTCAATATTTTACCCAGTTTTTCTAGATATTCCATGACGCTATGACCGTTAATAGTACTGACATACAAAGCTTCGGCTGAAAAATTTACGTTACTGTGAAAGTCGTTCTAGGTACGATGGAATTATCCTTACCAGTGATATTTCTGAATTCGACATTTGTCCAATTTTGAGGACTATTCACATCTAGTATGTTTCTTCTGAATTTGCTGATGTCAATATCATTTATGGTATCAGCATATATTATGTTGGATGTTAAGTCTCCCTTGATTGTCAATTTTTTATAATTTCCTGTATCTAAAAATTTATATTTTCATAATCTACTGTTTATCAATTCAATTAAAATTTGTCAATTACTTTAACTACTAAAAATAATATTTATTACCTGGATTAATAGGTTTGCCCCCAATTTCCTTGCCGTTTAATATATCAGCTTGTAAGGACTTTGCTTTAATATCTTTAAACATTTTCTTGCCTTTAATTTGATACCTAAAAGCGAATATGTTTAATGGAACAGATATATTAAAAATAATTTTAATAAGCTTACTTTTCACCGTCGTTCTTGACACCTTCTCTGGCCAGCTTTTTCAGATCAAGCGAATTATTATTATGGCCGTTATTATCTAAAAATATATTTCCATTAACTGTGACGTTTTCAAAAAATATAGGACCCATCAGTCTAGATGTTTTATCGTTCAATGCAAAATCGTTCATTGGTATAGTATTGAGGAACCTAGTTCTAAGATGAGGTGTTGATAATCCTTTTGTTGCTTCAAAATGCACTGGAATTGTCTAAAAAGACAAATAATCAAAATTACGGTTAATAATATTATTAATTATGTTAATTAAATATTAATCATTACAGTTATACTATACTCTATTTCACCGGAACAAACTAACATAAATAAATATCACTCTATGATTTTTGAAATTTAATATGCAACAATAGTAATTATGAAGTAATTTTCAAATAATTTGAGATAATTTACTATCAATTATAGTTATATTTATAGTTATTGCAGAATTATACCGTTGACTCTTACTGCCATAAATAAACTACCTGATTAAAGCCTATTGTATACGCCTCAATCTCTTCAAAACACAATAAATGGGATCAGGGCCGGCTTGAAAATGTATACCACACCACATGATTTATTTTTATAATTTAAAATAAATAGATAGGTATTTTTAGTTTTAGGTACCTATAATAAATGTAAAATAATGATAACAACTAATGATAATTGAAAATAATATAATTTAAAAGTATAACTATTAGGATAACAAGTACAATAAAATGTTTAAACCAATCTTCAAAAAGTTGTGCGTCGGTATCTTGATGGTAATCTAAAGAAGAATCTCCTATGTTTTTAGCTGAAAGCAACAGACAATTTGGAACAAACCCGTTCTCTGAACCAGCATGTAATATTGTGATTATTTTGCCTTTATTTGATGGTGCCTTGGTTTGACATTTTTTGGAAGAATCATCCCAACCTTTTCTTGGAGTGTCATGGGTATCGAACCGTGTTTCGTCAAGGTAAATAATTGGACGATTCTCTTCTCTAAATTGTTTAACATCTGTTAAATATTTAAGTCTCCATTCCCGTAAACGTTGAGATTCCATTAATGTTTGTCTTTTATCAATGCTTCGGTATTTAAAACCCATTTTACGCAATATTTTCCTAAGACTTGAAAGGCTACAAGAGATATTTGTTTCGTCTTTAATCAGCCGCTCTTTGAGGGAAATCAAAGTGGGTACAGTTTGTGCCTCATACATTTGGTAAATCTCTCTTCTTAATAAATCCATGTCATTTTCGTCAATGCTTCTAAATGTGCCAGAATCACTCCGATTTTTTCTAGGATTAACAGGTTTAAGTACTATGTCTCTTATCGAAGATAAAGGAGTTTTTGTCAAAGTAGACGTCTCTGCTAAAGCATCCATCGAATTAAAATTTCTACTCAACAACGATTGCTATACATTTTTAATTATTAGTTTGGCATCGGTAGATAAATGCTTTCTTTTAAAAATGACACTTGAATATGCCCCCCTATCAGCACAATTCCAAGGACGCCACATTCTACCACTAATAAGCCTAACTAAAAATTACTACTAATGAGGTTTTATTGCAGTAAAAAGATCAACGATATAATTCTGCAAATACTATACTTACCTGATTAGTAGTTTTTGTCCAGTAATCGTTTAGAACATCTAAAGTGTATTTGTTATCATTAATAAATATGGTAGCATTTGGTAAAATTAATAAGCCTTTTACATAAAGGTTGCCTTTAATAACAACCTTCTCAACGTATCTTTGAATAAGGTCAGATTCATTGGTACCCCATACACGATCAGTCCTATTAACGAATAATGATTGGCTTTTATTTCCCACCATTTCTAAATCACCTTTTACTTGAACGTTTTCAATGCGCACTGGACCTTAAAGAAAACATATTCTACATTTTTTTTTTAATTAAAATTAATTATTAATTACCTTTAATAATTGTCCCATCTCGATCGATAGCAGCTGATCGCGTAATGTTAATACCATTTATTGTACCGCATTCTATACTAAATGCTTCAATATTGTTGAATTCAATTGTAGAGTTGATTTCTTGGTCGGTGGATTTTGTCATGAGGTAGTTTGTGTTGATTCCGTTGAGATATTTAGTAGTGAGGTACGTTGATACGATTTCAGATGTAATCAAGTTACCTTTAAAAAGAAAGCTAACTAGAAAAATTGAAGGGACAGAGGATATTGGTAGCTATTTTGAAGAACAACAGGAATGAGACTGGGACCAAAATACCTTTTATTAAATATTTTACCTTCTATGGTATCATCTTCTCCAATTTTAAAAACCGAATTTTCGAATTCAGACCAATTGATGGTGTCAATTAAATCGACCTCCAAATTTTCAATGTGTACTTCTGGCGCAAACTTTGGTTTGGATTCCGAAGAATTATTTTTAAGATGTTGGTATATTATATTTCCCATGTCTTCCTGTAAAGCAAAAATATTGTCTTGCAATATTTTTTAATTTATATATAATCTACTCACGTTATTAATTCTGTCAACTTGGGCTATCTTGGCAAAAACGTTGTTAAATGTTTTTAAGCCTTTAATTAATATGGGATCACTAACTTTATAGATATTGTCCGCATCTATATGATTAATTTTATTAGTAAATATCTCTGTAGCTGTAATATTTTCAATTTTAAAATTTCCAGTTAATGTTTGGATGCCTTGATTCATCAGAATATCTAAAAAAAATTAAATTTAATCGGGCTAAGTAAGTGAAGTCATACTATCTGTCTGTCTACTGTACATAATTTGGCCGGGGTTGTTTTAAGTATGAAGAATATTTAAAAATTATATTTTTATAAAAAATCATGTACTTTTAAAAATTTTGTCCTCTTCAAGATTCAAAATTTTGGTTCGAAGTTCGGGAATTTTTGTTGGTCCGACAATGGTTTGTATTTCCTTATAGCGTAGCCATCGTTTTGGAATCCATTTTTTCCCATTTATTTCCTTAATATTCAGATTGATAGCTGTTGCACTTTGTGTAACGAGATTTCCTTTTATAACAGTTCTGCCGTTTACAACCTAGAAAAACAGTTAATTTCAATTATTAAGCTGTCTAGCCAAATAATAGATACCCATTGCCACATTGTAAATAAAAAAAAGATAAGACAAGCAAATAGATATTAAAAAAAATCACCCATTAGTTCTAAGTCTCTGATAAATATTTAAACGTTGATGGAAGGACTGTAAAAGTGACATTTACTTACAACGTCATTTATGTTGGAGTCTTCGTGGTTCATTAGGACGAGCTTTGCCTTATCTAGTCTGGTCTTTATGTCTTCTAATCTGTTTTCAATGTCTGTTACCTGAAAAATTAAAATTGCCAATTGTTGTTTGGAGACAAGGGGGTTGATGTTTGCATGAGACTTATAGAATTAAGAGTATTGCAGTTAATTTATATTTTCAGCAAATTAACAATTAACTAAAACTTTTTTTTTTCACTATACAGGGTGTTCCTTAATGACGTGCTAATATTTCAGGGTGCGATTCCTTAGGTCATTTTGTAAGGAAAAGTTCATACGTCCGAACTGCTTATATTTTTTGCTACATGGTGTTTAATTTTTATTTTTTAAATGGTTATTTTCTAATATCTCCGAAAGTACTTTAGATATTATTTTCAATTTTGGTATGTGCTAATAGGATATAGAACCACAAATTTTAGTTAGAAAAGTTATTCAATTGTTCCACCAGTGGCGTCCCTGCAATCATGTCCTCTGATATTTTTTACAAAAAAGATGGTACGCCACTGACATGCTTCCATATTTGTTCTGATTAGCCTGGTTAATTCTACATGAAAACGGTCTCTTGAGTTTTTCTCGTCAGACGCACCGTTCTTGATTAAAACCACTAAATTCATATTGAAACTCATTATTATTAACATTGATACAATATTAATGATACATTTTGTTTTATAAAAATTTCAATATTTGAACGAGTGGGCAATTCGACGCGAAGACGGGCGGAAGCATGCCTTTTAAGTGAAGGTGGCCATTTCCAACAATTTCTATAAAACAATATTTATCATTAATATTTTATCAATGTTAATAATAATGAGTTTCAATATGAATTTAGTGGTTTTAATCAAGAACGGTGCATATGACGAGAAAAACTCAAGAGACCGTTTTCATGTAGAATTGACCAGGCTAATCAGAAACATATCCAAATGGAAAAATGTCAGTGGGTGTACCATCTTTTTTGTAAACAATATCAGAGGACATGTTTGCAGGGACGCCACTGGTGGAACAATTGAATAACTTTTCTAACTAAAATTTCTGGTTTTATATCCTATTAACACCCAAAATTGAAAATAATATCTAAAGTACTTTCGGAGATATTAAAAAATAACCATTTAAAAAATCAAAATTCAACACCCTGTAGCAAAAAATTTAAGCCGTTGCGGACATATGTTCCATATGAACTTTTCTTTATAAAATGACCTAAGGAATCACACCCTGAAATATTAGCACGTCATTAAGGAACACCCTGTATATAACTTTAAAAATATTTCGCAGTACGTTTCGGCCATTGGAGGGCCATGCTCAGACATCGAGTTCAGTTGTTGTTGACTGTCAAAATCTACACAAACTCATTACATTGATTGTAATTTAATATAAAAAATACATACATCAATAAAATCATTGGTGGTAGCTTGTCGTTTCCGAAAATTAGAGGTGTCTTTCTCAGCTGCATTTTGAGTTTGAGATAGGGCATATTTCATTTGATCTAGCCTTTTCCGCTGGTCATAAACCTTCACTTGTAAATTATTAAAACATTTGGAGAGCCCTACGTGTTGTTGTTTCTCTATAAAATAGACAAATTGAAATTTCTTTTACGACTATTATATCTAAATAATAAATTTACCCATTTCGGCAAGCACTCCAAAAGACATCGAATATATGTTTATTATGTTATTTTCGTTTAAACCGGCTATAAAAGTTATATTGCCGTTTTCATTTTCTCCGATGTTAATGTCCAAAATAACTGAATAATTCGTCGGGTGTCCTTTTGTTGTGTGTAGAACAATATCTTCTTCTTGGGGTAAATAGGCCAATATTCCATTCTGAAAAATATAATAAAGAACATTTAGATTCATAGTTTAAAGAAATTGTTCTATTCTATATATTTATTCTATACTATAGAATGCAGAATGCTGCAATAATTTCCATTAATATTATACTTATTTATTTTAAAAGTAATAAGGAGATTTCTATTTTTTATTAAACAAAAACCAACTGACTTCTTCGTATCTTGCTTCAGTCAACCATATGAAACATGGGGGGGGGGTCAACCCCTCCACAGTGACGCCCCTGTTCCTATCAAAATTATTTAAAGTTGGTAATCGGTCTACCTTATATTGTTGTTGTTTCACTGGAAGTAAATACCTAATACTGCAAAAATATTTCCTAATCGTCCATTGTTGTTTTGCTTCGACTGCAGTTAAGTCGACTCTCGTGTTTAGCATTATGTTTCTAATTTTATGACTTACCAGTTGTGGCTGAACAATTAAAGGTGTCGCCTTACTGTAAACAACGATTGATTTATCGACTTTATGTTCCCAGTGAAACATTTTTAGTAAAACCATTTCGAAACCTGAAAGAAAACACAAACAAATACATCGTTAGAGTGACTTAAGAATTATTGTTTTTGAAATATGAGACCTTGCAATTTGCTTTTTATGGTTTTAAGAGATCTCTTTATTTTAACGTGTACTGGTAACATTAAAAACCATCTACTTACACTATGTCCCAAATGAAATTCAATTTCTTTTTTAGGTTTATTAACTCTTTTATTATTAACTCGAATTTAATAATTCTTAAATATAGTGTGAAGGCAAAATCTCAATAGAAACGATTCCTGAAAGTTTTCAAATTATACAGGGTGGGAAAAAATAATAGGAAGCTTGAGAAACATTGCACTTAATTTTTGTAGTGTTTCTAAAAAATATTTGGTCTACTCTCTGTAATCTAAAAACATGTAACAATGAGTTCCGTAAAAATGTGACCTTCATACTATTTCAAAAAACCATTAAATTCGGGAAAAAAATAGAAGTTACTAAATTTAAAAAAAGAATACGATTTAATTTGCCTCAGATTGTATATTTTGGTTATTTTTCCAGAAATATGACTTACCATTCCATTTAAAGTACCGCTGCCTTTTTGATTCTTCGTATATTAATACATAGGGATAGCTATTTTGGAAAAATATGTTCATGTGTGTGGGTTTGTTCGTATTTAGATGCTGTAACTTTTTAACTTCATTATTTTTAAACTCGAATACGGCCGAGAATATCTAAAACCGAAGTTAGACAGTATTAGAAAAATTATAGAGTACTTACGAAAATGTAAATGAAATACCTTATTTTTTCCTGGCAAACTTTGCCCGACTATGATAATTTCAGATTTTTTAAAAGAAAAGCTTCCAATACAGGTTGGACCAGTTGTGTATATAGATTCAACTTCATCAAAATGTGAGCCTAGCCACTGATAAAACCTTAAAAGAAAAAAAAATGATCTATAGTCTTAATTATGATCGGTAGATATTAAATTAAAATTTTTCACCTTACACCCCGTATACTTACGTTATATGACCCATGTCTAAAATGTTACCATAATTTGTTGCACATGCTATATATAAGTGATCTTTATTAACAAAAAATATTGCGTCTGAATTCCCTGGGGATGAAATTGTTTGTATAAGCTTGGGGCTTGTACTGGTTACTGTAAAACTGTATAATAAAGTTTCATTTTCGGTGCCTGTTAATATAAAACCCATGTTGTGGAACTCGAAAGACTAAAATAAGAAAGTAGTGTTTAATTGCGGAAGGAAGGAAGCAAACATTTTAAAAAAATTGTAAAAATTGGTACCGTATTTAAAAATGAAATAATGTACCTTAAAGAATATGACATTAGCTGTATTGGCAGTAAAATTTCCATACAAGTCCCATTTAAAGCGTTCTCCACTTGTTTGCGCAAATATTTGATCATTTATAATAAAGAACGTTTTTTTAAATAACGAAAAAATCTCGACGTTTTTAATAAATCCAATGGTGGTCGTTTGAGGTCCTAGAATTATTGGTTCTGCAGTGAAGTTAGCTTCTAAAAATATTATTTATTAGATAAATGAATAGATTTGTTTCACTATAACTAAAAGTCACACCTGATTGTCGAATGGCTTGAAGATTTTCATTAATTTTGTCATGTAAAAATATTGCTCGCTTCTTTATATAACGGTCAAGTATTTGGTTATTGGTCGCACTTAATTTTTCCGGACAAACAAACAACTAAAAGAAGACAGTAAAGAAAATATTCCACGAATTTCTTTAATAAAAACTCACCATTAAAAATATTAAATAAATTTTCATTTTAAAAACAAATCTTGTACTTTAAAGCTGAACACTCAATTATCACGCACTACTCTACAGTTAAAATGGCTAAGTAAGATAAAATACCTGGCCAGCCGTTTTTTCTTTAGTAAAAAAATTGTTTAATATTAAGGAATTAGTACAGTAACTTATTTTTAATGTAGCCGTTAAGTTTGTATAGGATTTTTATTATTTTGCTGAAAGATCGCGCTGCAGTTCATATTTTACTACAGTGATTTTATTTATTGCAGTGACTACAGTAAGGCCTCTCATTAATGAATTATTATAAATGATTAATTCAAGTATTATGAATCCAATCAAGGGCAATGAAATATTTTGACTGGTTCCTTGTTCCCACTGATTAAGCATCAAGCGGAAAAATTTTTGCGTGTTAAAACAAAATAGTCCCGCATATCGCCAGGGTTTGTTTAATGGATATAAATTGATGTCGATTTGTTACATATTACGATGATTGCCAGTAATTTAAAGCAAGCATTTCAATGCAAAAGAATGACCATTATATAATGCCGGACCGCTTGAGCGACAGTCTAATCATTCAGTGACATATACCGAGGTTCGTTTATAAATGACCAGCGATCACCAAATGCAAATTACATGTAAATGTGCACGGGTTAAGCCACTATAGATGTAGAAAGGGCAGGAGGGGACTGGCAATATTTTCACTTACCTTTCTAAGCATATGTGATAATCACAACGTTGAGGGAAGATAATTAAAAAAATAATCTAGAAAATCGAGTTAAAACCAAAATTTTTATAATTCATCACATTAACATTGCCATTGAAGGATTTTTTTATAAAGAAAAAAAGGTAATTCGACCTTACTTTGCAACTAATGCCGTTATACAGTATGTCCACGGATGGGTTTACAAGAGGACAAATGGACTAAAAATTTAAAGATACGAAAAAATTCACTTTTAATAAACGTTTTTGCTTGTCGAGAAAATACGATTCATCATAAAAAACTTCAATTTTTTTATACAGGGTGGGTAAAAACTACAAAAATGTTATTTTGCTTAAGAGTAAACATACTTTATTTTGAAAGATACGAAAAAATTCACTCTTAATAAACGTTTTTGCTTGTCGAGAAAATACGATTCATCATAAAAAACTTCAATTTTTTTATACAGGGTGGGTAAAAACTACAAAAATGTTATTTTGCTTAAGAGTAAACATACTTTATTTTGAAAGATACGAAAAAAGTCACTCTTAATAAACGTTTTTACTTGAATAATGAATAGGCGATACTTGTTGTCAATGTCTTTATTTAATGAAGTAATTATAATAATAATAGTCATAGTCATAGTCATAACAATTTTTTTATTCAAGAAAGCCACTTAAGGCATAGAACAATGTAAACAGAGTACAAAATGATTATATGATAATAAACAAGTGAAAAAATAACTACAAAATAAACCACATCAAATACTTAGACAAAAAATAAATAAAGAAGAAAAGAAACATAAATAATAAATAGATAAACAAAAAAGAAAAATATAGAAAAGAAAAATACAGGAAATCCCACCTACGTCAGTCCAAGACCAGCTCTATCACAGTCAGTCAAAAATTCATTCAAGGAATAGAATGCTTTCCTAACTAAATATCTGGATATTATATTCTTGGCCTGGCGATGCGGTAGGATCCGTACACTCTCCGGAAAACTATTATATATTTTAATTATTGAGTGAGTGACATTTTTTTGTATGTAAGTGAAATTACATCTTTCCGGCAACAAGTTAGTCTTATTTCTAGTTACATAATTGTGCTTAATAATGGAGTCTTCAAATAAGTCTATATTATTGCACACAAACATAAAAGAGTCCAGTATATACATATCACAAAGCGTCAATATTCCTCTACCAACAAAAATCTCCCTGCAGCTATCACGCTGTTTCATTCCAAAAACCGCTCTTATACATTTCTTTTGTAGTATCATAATTCTTTCTATTTCTGTGGAATTACCCCAAAAGATAAGACCATACCGTATTCTAGACTGAATGAAAGCGTGATAAGCAGACAGCGCCGCGTCAACTCCCACATTCCCTGCAATGACCCTCAATGCATAGCAGTACCTAGAAATGCATACAGCCACGCTCTCGACATGCGCTCTCCAGTCCAGTCTTCTATCGATTTTCACACCCAGAAACGAAATCTCTTCCGTTGTTTGAATTTTATTATTCCTATACTGGAAAGTCAGAGCATTGTCTGATCTACTGCCAAACACAATACATTGCGTCTTAGATACATTCAACAGAAGATCATGGGCTGAGAAATACCTGTCGAGAACGTCACAGGCCTCCTGCACCCCAATCAATATCGCATCAGAGTCATTTTCGCTAAAAATTAGGGTGGTGTCATCCGCATACAGCACCGTGTATTCATCCGCTATATCGGAAAGTTCATTGGTATATAGAATATAAAGCAACGGACCCAGAATGGAACCCTGAGGCACTCCCCTACTGACTCCTACTCTATCTGAGGCTATAGGTCTACCATAATTGTCGCTATCAATTACTTGTTGAGTGCGATTAGAAAGGTAGGATTTAATTAAATTCAAAGCATTTCCTCTGATACCAAAATTCTCTATTTTCATACTTAAAGTTTTATGATTGACACTGTCAAATGCCTTTGACAGATCCATACACATGGCCATAGTAAGTTTTTTGTTGTTGAGTGAATCTAAAATTCTAGACAGTGCCTGATAGATAGCTCTTATGGTAGACCTCCCTCTTCTAAATCCATTCTGATTATCCGAAATCAATGAGTGCTTCTCCAAGAAATCCGACAGACGGTTATAGATTGTTTTTTCGAAGATTTTGCCTATGTTACACAATAGAGATATGGGTCTGTAGTTCTTCACATCATCGACTTCACCCTTTTTATGAATTGGCTTAACTATTGCGTTCTTCAAGAGATCAGGATATATACCAGTTTTATAACATAGGTTAATAATAAAAGATAATGGTTCTGAAATAATCCCTGCAATCTCCTTAAGGACACTGACCGGGATGCCATCATCACCAACCGATCTCTTACTTTTTAGACCACTTATTATTTTAGAGATTTCATCAGGGGTCGTTGGACTGAGATACACCGATTGTACAGAGCTAGCAGAAGTAACAACATCCCCCTTTAAAGAATTTATAGCAGGACAAGAATTCACAAAAAACTTGTTCAAGTTATTTACAATCTTAAATGGGCTATCATACTTTTTTGAAAAACTGTTCAAAACCGACTTGTCTTTATCAGTGTCGGTAATATTTTTGACGAGCTGCCATGTTGCCTTCACCTTATTGTCGGATTTATTCAGAAACTGTCTGTTTGATAATCTTTTAGCCTCCTTAATCACTTGCTTGAGAATTTTACAATAGTTATTAAACACATTATTAGATATGATTCCTCTAATTTTTTTAAAGTACAGTATACGCTTATGCCTACATGAGATCTTTATACCAGTTGTAATCCAGTAATTCTTCTTTTGTAAAGAACACTTTTTAACAGGAAAAATTATGTTAAAGTAATTGTGAATTAAATTTAGAAAAGCAGAGTATGCATCGTTAACCATCGCTGCCCTGTACACAGGCGACCAGTCTATTGTACTAACTTCTTGTTTAAATGATACTATCTTATTTCTTGGAAAAACCCTCCTATATACATATTCTATTCTATTCCTATTATTACTTAAACCTCTAATATTAATTGTTTGAGCATGGTGGTCGGAGAGTGCCGAGTTCAACACATAACTCGAGAAGTTCCGCTGCACATTATAGAAAATATTGTCCAAGAGAGTAGATGAGCTCTCTGTTTCACGAGTGGCTTTAAAGATACATTGATTTAAGTTATGAACATTAAACAAATCTAGCAGATACTTAACTCGGTTGTGCCTATGGTCAAAAAAATCCAGGTTAAAATCACCAGCCAAGATTACATGATAATAATACGAACATTTTTATTAACATGAAAAGAATACGATAACGATTTCATAATTCAAAAACTCCTCCCCCATACTCGACACATTTTTCTAATTGCTTTCTCAAATAAGTGAAAGAATTTCTGATTTCTTCCTGAGATATCGATTGGATAGCCTGGATAATTTCTGCCGTTCACCACTTCAATATCATTTGGTATTGCGGTTGCAATAACAATTTGTTTTAAACGGCACCATAAAAACATATCGGCCAAGGTTAAGTCGGGACTTCTTGGGGGCCACAAAACTGGGCCATTCCTGCCAATCCACCTTGGACCAAATCTGCGGTCAAGCCATTCTCTAACCTCACTAGCGAAATGGGCTGGACAACCATCTTGCTAAAAATACATATTTTGTCGAAAATTTAATAGTAGATTTTCGAGTTCATCATTGAAAAATATATCCAGCATTTCTAAATATGATAATCTATTGCACGTGTTATCAAAAAAATATGGCCCTATAATGCCATGGATGGATATCGCACACCACACGTTCACTTTTGTGAAATATTTACTTTTCGTCATAATTCTGAATTCGGGATTTTCTAAAGACCAGTACCTAACGTGCTGGGTTGCAACGGTTCCATTTGTTGAAAATGTACTTTCATCAGAAAATATGATACATTTATAAAAATCAACATTTCCACTTAAAATTTTGTCTCCCATCCACAGGCAAAAATCAAGTCGTCTCGCGTCGTCTACCTCTTCCACTCTTTGATTAAAGTGCTGTTTATATGGATACAATTTATTTGCTTTAAGGATCTTCTGAATTTGACTTTTTTTCACAACTTCCAACTGAGTTGGACGATTTCTAAGGGACGTCATAGGATTTTCTTCAACAGAATGAAGAACTAAGACTGTAGCAGCATCATCATGGTCGTATTTTTTTGAGGTCCTAAAAATTTTTTACATTGGTAAACCTTTTAATGAATTGTTCTACTTCGGTTTGTTGTGTAGAAAACACATTCATTAATACTGACTTTTTTTCGTATCTTTCAAAATAAAGTATGTTTACTCTTAAGCAAAATAACATTTTAGCGGTTTTTACCCACCCTGTATAAAAAAATTGAAGTTTCTTATGATGAATCGTATTTTCTAGACAAGCAAAAACGTTTATTAAGAGTGACTTTTTTTCGTATCTTTCAATTTTTAGTCCATTTGTCCTCTTGTAAACCCCATCCGTGGACATACTATAAATTAAAAAATTTGAGAAAATTTAGAAAAGGGGAACCGGAAAGGGAAAAGGGGTCTTTTTATTTCATAAAAATAGTAGACACTGTAAGTATTTTAAAAATTATACCTTTCTCGTATAATTATAATAAATACTCATAAGCCAAACTGTATAAAAAATGTCCAGTATTTTTATGAAATGAAGAGACTCATCCATAGCTTCTCTAATTTTTCTCAAATTCTTAAATTTTTTACTGCATTAGTTACAAAGTAAGGTCAAATTACCCGTGACATGTTTTTTTTCATAAAAACGGTGGATTTTTACATATTATTATGCCTAATCGAAGAATGCCAAAACATACAGAGCATTAAAGTGCTAAAAATGATTCTTTTGGCAATAACTCTGAAAGGAAAGAAGATATAGAACTGCGGTATTTACATTACAGGACGGTTGCTTGTAGGCATAGACCTTTTCTCCTCACCCTCCGGTCCTGCATGAGCGATATTGGAAACTGTGAATGCGATATATATGTATATATGGCCCTCATGTCCACTCGGCGAACAAAAGAGATAGGATTATACGGGGCGATATGCCCTTACTGACCACCCACTGACCGGGTGTGGGAATCTACTCGATTCCACTTTAACCCCTTCATTTAGTTTAATCGAATTTTTATACCGATTAAATTAGTTCCATTTCATTTGCTAAGTGATTTTAATGGGATTAATATTTTATGCATATTTGTTTTGTAAACGACGAAGTTTTTTAATGGGTTTCCGACATCAGTATTTTAATCATATTTTAAGTTTTAATTCCATGTAGTCAATGATTTTAAGTTATATAAAAAAATGAACATGTTCTATTTTTCATTATTCTTGACGAAATGGTGAACGTAATTTTATTATCAAGATTTCTGCGATTGTACAGAAATGTATGTTTAAATAGAAAATACGGGCTTTAAGATGGTTCGGGAGAGGATTATTGTAATCCAGCGATTATATGGGTAATTTACTCTGGACAGCTAGCGATAAACTGAGTAATTCAACAACGGCGATGCCGCATATTCATAAATTCACATCCGTTAAAAATGCTTTTCATTTGATAAATAAAAAAAACTATGAGTGAAAAATAAACAAGATAAAAATATTTATCGCGGTACATTTGTTTTGGAACCGCTGATTTTGCCCAGCCCACTACAGTGAACCAGTGAAATGTTCGGTACGATCAAGTATAGTGAAGGCATTGTTAACTTAACCGTATTACTGTTTAACAACCTTTAATGATTTAATCCGATATCGGACTTCATAAAACGAACAGACTTTAGCGAGAACCAACTCAGATTTATAATTCCGTTCCCTGTAAATTGATTCAGAACGCAAGAAATTTAGTGCATATAAATAAACAAATAACAATAATTAATATATTCAATTACATCCCTTTAAATATGTCGTTTTTGTTTTCCGTACAGGGTAAAATTTAATTTAAGCGATTCCTTTCACGATGGGATAATAAAATGATTTCCGAAAATCAAATTTACGAATTGAAATTGGCGCATCTCGGTTTAGTTCAATCAGGTCGCGAAGTTTCTTATTTCATTAAAGGGAAAATAAAAGTGCGCCCTCCCCTTTTAATCAAAGAAGTAGTTCAAGCCAATAAACATTGAATTAAAGAAGAATTGAGTCTCTCAGATTTATCAATTTCTTTATTTTCACCGCGTCAAGGCATCCTTGGCAAATTATTTGCTCCCCCTTGTAAAGGAAACCATCAAGCCGTCTAATTTTACCGGTTAAACTTTTTTCAAATTGATTACCGCAGAAGAAATTAAAATTAAAAGTTAAAAATGCGGAAAATTAATCAAATTTCCTGGGATGTTATATATTTTTATTTTTATGATGAAATTTTTCTCAGAATTAAATTTCCTATACGATAGGAACCGGTTAGCGGTAACGAGGCTAACGAATTTAAATACGACGTTATACGAAGCATGGAGGATTAAACTCAACTCAAGCTTTAACGTATATTACACGTGTGTGAGCAGTTTCATCGGATTAAAAACAGTAAACTCTTTTCCCTAAAGGCAGACCTTTACGATTAACTTCAAAACTGAACTCCAGCGATATAGTCTGATATAAAATCGCCACCACTAACTACTATTGTTTTTCAGATCGAGTTTTCTACTGGTCTGCGAGTAATACCACCGAATATTTTTTTCTTTTGTAATTAAGCTTTACAGGCACATACAGGGTGGCCCATCGAAAGCAGTCCAGCAAGGTTTACGGCTGTGTACGTGAAAATTAAAAAAAAAACTCGGACCCGTAAACTTGTGTTTTCAAGGGGACACGTTTCACTATTAATTTCATCCCTGTAACCTCAACCCCAACCCCCTAGCGGTGGCGGCTACTGCCCCTGTTTTTTCAAATGGGAATGGGTATGTTGGGATACATCTTTTTAAAGGCCATTAAATTCTCTTTAAAATGGCGCTTTGTTTTGTAAATTTGAGCTACGTGCCTCAGAGAAATTGCGTTTTAAAAAATGTAATTTTATTGAGTAATACTTACATGTTATCTTATTAAATGTTGAAAATGTCCACCATTCACCTCCATACAATAGTACAACAACTGTTCAAAGTGTTCTAGGACATTGTGAAGAACATCTGGTGTAATTTGTTGACATTCATTAGTAATGCGGTTCCGTAAATCTTCTAAGGATTCGGGTTGGGTGGCATAAGTTTTGGGTTTTTAGATGTCCTCAGAAAAAGAAATCAAGGGGAGATAAATCGGGCGATCTCGCGGGCAATTCAATAGCACGCCTCCTCCCAATCCATCTACCAGGAAACGTTTCATCCAGAAAGTGGCATACGGGTAATGAATAATGGGGAGGAGCACCGTCTTATTGAAATATTGGATTTTCTTCCTGGTAACGTTAGTCGTTTTCCATAATTTCCATCAGCGCTGGGTTGGCAGCATTCTCCAACAAGTCTAAATAGGTATCTCCATTTAAATTTCCCGGTAAGAAAAATGGTTCAATTATGTAAATCCTTGGATTCGTGTCGGACCAGTAACGACAGTTATGTCGATTGACAGTGCCATTAAGAAAAAAAGAACATTCGTCTGAGAAGCAAACGTTAAAAAGGTAGTTCGGATAATTTAATACTTGTTTTGACATTACTTCACAAAAGTGTAAATGGCGGTCATTATCATCTTCATTCAATTCTTGGAGAAGTTGAATTTTGTATGGTTGCCATCTATAATGTTTCAGAATTCTCTGTACAGTGGTCCGCGAAATTCCCGTTACATCAGACATTTGGTAATTAATGTTGGATTCATACTAACTTGACCCAGAACAGCTACTTCTACTGCTTCATTTCTTACCAGATTTTCAATGTTTACCGAAATTTTGCCACTAATTCTAGGATATAACCATGATGTACGTGTCTATCTGGATGTCTATCATTAAACAAAGTTTAACTCTTGCACATTGATTGTTTAAAAAATACAATTCAATAATTTCCACTCTCTCCTCAATAGAATAAACCATTTTTTATGTCACGATCAAATCAAAAGAAAATAATAGCGCAGAAATAACGTATGTAGATCTGGATCAACCACTTTACTGAAGATAAAGTTGAATTGACTGATACTTATTACTTTTAAAAAAAAATGTTCACGCACAAACCTGTGTACTTGATTAGAGGTGCAGTGAAATGTTTCAAATTCCGTTGCTCGGCGGCGCGTAGCTCAAATTTACAAAACGAAGCGCCATTTTAAAGAGAATTTAATGCCCTTTAAAAAGATGTACCACAACATACCCATTTCCATTTGAAAAAAACAAGGGCAGTAGCCGCCCCCGCTAGGGGGGTTGAGGTTACAGGGATGAAATTAATAGTGAAACGTGTCCCCCTGAAAACACAAGTTTACGGGTCCGAGGTTTTTTTTAAATTTCCACGTACACAGCCGTAAACCTTGCCGGGTGTTTTCGATGGGCCACCCTGTATATTTTACATAATCGTCATAACAGATTAAAAGAACCTAAACAGTGTACATATTACAGTCAGTGTATTATTACAGATTATTATACAAGATAGAAAACATAATATTACCCATTTGTAATTTTAGCTGATTGTTTTACTGTTTGTTAATATAGGAATTCGGAATGAGTTATGTATAAGTAGGTAAGAATATTTATATTATATAATACGACCCCTAAATGTTAGTAGTTAAGTTGGACAGATCTGAATAGCATATTACATTATATGCTTAAATGGGGGTGAGCTTGGACCCGAAATATTACCAACCCTGCGGTTAGGTTAAGCGATAATGAGAACATTATTTGAAAACATACACTAGGGAGTTCCAATTCTGCAATTAACTTAATTGGAAAAAGCAATCGTACTTTTTTGTTACATAAAAATAAATTTATATGAGATTTGTCCGTTTTGTCTAGATAATTTTGGTTAAGTTGTAGGTAAGTATTAATGTTGTGAGGAATTTAAATGAATAATCATAAAATTAATAAAATAAATAGAAATTGAATATACATGGTGTCCCAGAATATGTGGGTAATCTCCCGGCTTCAGATAGAACAAACCCGAACAAACCAGAACAACCCCTTTGTCTTATTAGTTACTAACTTAGTAATGGAATTTACGTATACTGATTATATTGAACAAATATATATTTTTTTCGAAAACAGTTCATTTTATCGACATTGATCAAGAGTACCTTTTTTCAGCTTAAGGTTTAGAGTATCTAAAATTATTATTGTCATTCCTTCATCATACAAGGTGTACAAAAAAAGGATTTTTGTGTTACGTCTAGTCCGTCCCTGGCAAACTAAAAAAGCCAAATGTGTTTAAATGGGCGAATTTTAAGGAGCCTCATCTAGTAACCATTATACTAAAAATTTAATAAATTGCACCTAGTACTTCTCCTGTTATTTTTAAGTGTTCTATCTGAACCCGGGAGATTGCCCACATATTCTGGGACACCCTGTATATACCCTATTATTTTTTCAATGATTATGAATCTAATGATGTTGACAATAATATTGATCGTGTGAGCTAAAATATTGAAGTATTGTCGATATTGATGTATTTTTGGAGCGGGGATAGTATATTGAAGAAGTATTGACAATATTATTGATGGTGTGAGGGCCTTTTAAGAGACGATTAGATTCGCCTCAATATATCGAATTTGAAGCTTTATTATTTTTATAAGTAATATATTTAAATAATTATTTTCAAACATATTTGAGAAAATGTTATCGCGACAATTTTTAATTGTCCGATTGCTTTCAGTTTTAATCGGCCTTGGTGTTGTGCGTTTAACAATTTTATTCGATGTGTCTGTTCTATTCGAGAACCCATGAAAACTTATAATTTAAAATTTGGTACAGTGTATCTTGGACCTTTTTTTGTATGTTTTATGACGACCACAAGCTATATAATTTATTATAGGGCCATCGTAAATTAGATATGGACAGGTCATAACCTATACCTACTGTTTGGTCTCATCTTATATAATGGCCATAAAATGCGTAGGTTACCTGCATAAGAACCAAGCCTGTATTGACTTGTAACAGATCGCTTCAGGGAAATTTATTATAAAAATGTTGATTTTTTATTTAATATAAGGTAATTAGAACTTACCTGCACTGATATTTATGATGTTGAGGTTATTATTTAAAAACAACCTGTGTTGACCTTTTTTAGTAGAATGATTAGGGGTCCGTACGTAAGTACTCCGGGTGACATCCTTTCCAATTATTTACCAGGGGCAAGCACCGCCTGAAAATTTACATGAATGGGTCCATTTTCGGAGCGCGATCACTTGGAAGCTTCTATTCTACCTAAATGTTCAATCGTTCAAGGTATTTGGTGAAGACGGTCGCCTTCTACTCAATATTCTTCAAAAGCGTAACCATTTACAAAATTAATGGAATCGAGATATTGAGGGTGTGAAGTTTTCGAATTAACACCCTGTATAGTGAGGGGGCATAACGGTATTTACAGGGGTTGAGAAACGATGCTTCCAATAAAACTGGACATATGTTTTAATAGAGAATATACCAAAAGTAAACAATAATCTGTTTCTAAGACATGAAGACATCATATATAGGAGATTATTTAATACTGATTTTACCCTAATAATTACACTAATAGGTTCTATATGGGGGTGATTAGATTCTCCTTATAGAACATTGTAGACAAGTAACGGCGAAGGGGTTCATCTGTTAAATTACGTAAAGTAATTGATTTCGTCGTTACGTGCAATCATCAAAGTAAATAAATTCAATTTTCTGTGTTTCCTCGTTACCTGATAATTGCCAACAAATCGTGCCTACCATTCTCAGCATTTGTAGTGCTATTTTATGCATAGATAGATAGAAGTAAACCAATCATAGGTTCACATTAATTTCTTATCGATTAGGCAGAAAAAATAGAGTGTGGTTTGAGCACCATGTGCGGGTTCCTTCATTACATATTATTGTATACAGAACAGATAATGAGACGCGAATGCATACAAGAGTACCATACAGTAATAGAGGTAAACATAAAATACTCACAAAAGTACGTACATTGATGGTAGTGTCGATATTTTATTTTATTTTATTTTATTTTACACCATTTCACAGTTACAAAATAACCAATTAACAAATGGGTATCACAGATATACAATATAAAATAAGTCATCATAACAATACAACAAAAAAAAATATATTGATAGAAGGAAATATTAAAGGTATTATATTAATATATATGTACAGAGTAATTAGATGCCTAAAGAAAACACTAATTTAATCTTATACTGGATAAGCTACAGCTGAATATGTCAAAATTATGTTGGTGCAGATTGTAAGTATTGCAC
Source organism: Barypeithes pellucidus (assembly GCA_963991005.1). Lineage (NCBI taxonomy): Eukaryota > Metazoa > Arthropoda > Insecta > Coleoptera > Curculionidae > Barypeithes > Barypeithes pellucidus. The sequence goes on from OZ022566.1 coordinate 17,614,834, forward strand.
AATCGATAAATGGGGGAATATTTACAGATATTCGTATACGCTGTTGGTATATAAAAAGTCTGGGAATGACGCGTTCTAGGAACGAGAAATTGCAGGTGTCTCAATATATCACTGCATTCCACTCTATTATATATTATGCAAGATGTTATGCAAATATTTAAGCTGAGCAATGGTACGTCGATCCTCTAAGGAGCAAAACGAATGCCTGCGCTATAGAACATCATCTGGAATGCCTATCTCAGGATACTGACCATCAATTTTAAAACTCAGGAACTTTAGGAAACGTCGTTGGACCATTTCGATGCGATTTAGGTGCACGTGATAATATGGAGACTATACAACCGAGGCGTACTTCAATTTTGATCTTACAAATGCATAAAAAGGTATTTTTAGTGTATGACAATTTAAAAAATCTCGAGATTTTCTTATTATAAAACCTAGGGACCTATAACAAGCTGCAATAAGCTCATTTATGTGAGGAACAAAAGATAGTTTACTGTCAAATAACATACCCAAATCGCGAAAAGTCTCAGCTCTGTTCAGTGTTACGTTGTTAGTTTTGTAATCGTACACAAGGGTATGTCGCTTTAAAGCAAAGGTCATTTACATTACATTTACTTATATTTAATGGCAGGGTGTCAATAGTAACTTGTAGCCTTTCACAGTCAGCCAGGTTACGGATGCGAGCATAGATTTTCTTATCATCAGCATAAAGCAAACTATCAATGTCCAGAGAATTAACTATGGCATTAATGAATGAAACAGTAAAGGACCCGAAATGGATCCCTGAGGTACTCCTGATGTAGCATATATCTGCCTAGATGACTGACCACCAAACTCCACTCCTTGTTGACGTTCATGTAAGTAAGAATTGAAAAATGTTATAAGACCATCTGAAATTCCAAACGAACTGAGTTTATTACGTAAAATTTTATGATCTAATGATCTATGATTTATTTTTTACCTGGAAGTACAAATTTTCATGAAGAAACATTTTAAAACACTTGGAAAAATGACATCAAATTAAAATCATACCTTAACTTAAAAAGTAAAAATTTGTAATATGGAGTTTTCGGGAACAAGTTACATAAATGTAATTATACCAGCATCCCCTAATTTATAGCCCTTGGACGTTTTAAAATAAAGGGGAAAAAAGTCTCATCATTAAACGACAATTAACCGTCGGCCAGTAGTTAACTCGGTAGTTAAACTCAGGAAATGTCCCGCTCGCCAGAATAACGACCGATCCAATTCCTGGACATAAACTTTTTGATTATGTAGGTACAGCGTTTTAAAAATATCCTCAGACTTTTATTTAAGGATCTAGACGACAGGACAGAAAATTTTATATCGTTAAATGTTTTAAACACGGAAAAAATCGTAATGGAAATATACGGGGTGATTTACATTAATATTTTAGGTTGTCTTTTTAAAAGTAGTTAAAATGGCTTGAAACAAATTTTCTTAGTGGTCGTTTTGCTCAAAATTAAAAATAGGGGTAGTTCTTTTTGAAAAGTCTGTACAATATATACAATACATTTTTTTCTTCATAAATCTTAGTTTCTTGCCAAGCAGAGCTTTTTAGAAAGAGACAGTTTATTTCATAAAACGCATATTAAAAAAAAGTTCCATTTGTGTGGAACTTTCTTGGACATTGTTTAAATATTGAATTACAGTGAAACCTCTCTTAGGCGGACACCAACGGGACCGTCTAAATGTGTCCGCCTAATAGAGGTGTCCGCCCATGGGAAATTTGTTATTAGGTAATATGTAAATGCAAAATTATTACTATGTATATGTATGTACAAATAAACTTAACAAAAATACACTAGTTTAGTTTAGTTAGGATGTAGAGTACTAAAAAAATCTAATAACGTAGTTTGACGTGTTTGCGTTTTAAACTTGCTGCAATCTAGAAAATGTAATTCCAAGTCTGATAACAATTCCATTGCTTTAGAGTCACCTCTATTCTTTGCATACTCTTGTAATTCATTTACAATACTAATGGCTTGCTGATAATTGGTGACATTTGTTTGATTACTGCATTCAACTTCTTCGTCAGATAGTGATGTGGTTTCAGTTTGGACTACATAATCGGTATTAATGGGGTCACTCTAATAGCACATTGCTATCAATGTTAATGGACTCGCCCAAATCATTGTTATCAAATTAAAAACTTCCACAACATCAATTTTCTCTTTCAGACTCAAAACGCGACATTTTTCTGCCAATGTTTACGATTTTAACCTTACAACTCACAAATAAACTGTGGACTGCTGTCAGGGAATCACACATACTTTTTTTTATTCGGCGAAGTCCTTTCGCTCTGCCACGCATACGCGATTGGTTGCCGGTCTGTTTTCAGAGAGTTTTTGCACCGTACGTATTCGTCTCCCAAATACTTTTAAAATTTTTTGTATGTTTAACGGAGGGTTTTCGCACTCTTTGTATGAAAACAGCCTGTCCGAGCCCGCCCAAAGGAGAGTCCGCCCAATAGAGGTTGATTTTCATGGAATTTCATATACCTAGTTCCGGACTATGAAAAAATGTCCGGTTATTAGAGGTTTCACTGTACTTAATACTCTTTTTATGAAATAACGCTTCATTAAATGAGATTTCAATGGTGAAATCATTATTCCCTATACATAAACTTTTGATAGGATTACCGAAACACACATTCCAAATCCCAGTATATCAAGCTCGTGTTGCCGGTAGGTCTGTCCACCTATATTAGCGGGGATACTGTCAAGTCGACAAATCCGTTTCCACCATTATGCATTAGGATATTTCAGTAAAATTACATCGGTCAGGTGGAATTTAATACACACACATGTATACGTTTTGCGACAGCCGATTTAACCAATACTGCCACTATTGTCTTCAATATTGCCGGGTCGAACATGGGTGGAGACAGAGAATATTTTACTGTCATTCAAAATACAGAAATATTATATGTATGTTATCTAATACAAATAATTTTTTTTATGATCAACAGTAGTATATGAAGAGTCAGGGGAAAAAACGATAAAAGTCCATTTTAGGTCGAAAATAAAGTAATCAGTGTAAAATGTAGATTCATACGTATATTTTACTATACCATACCAAAAGGAGGAAAAAATGCTGAGAATCACTAGTTACCATGGCTTGAAAATACATTACACTTGGAAAGAACGATGAAAGTCCACGCGTCAGGGGAAAAACGCTGAAAGTCCACTTCTGCGTTGAAGCGCTTCGGCCATTTTTATTTCCTGTTGCTTTTTTAGTTATCGTTAGAACTTGTCGGAAGCATAATAATATTATTGTTTTTCCACGTGCAGGCTGAATTTCCGTTTTTTTTTTTGGTTTAATTCAGTTTAATTATGGAATAAGGGGAATAAGGGGAAATATCGATGAAAGTCACTGGACTCTCATCGTTTTTTCCTAGTATTTTTTGACATCGCTCTAAGTTTTTGCTAATAGTAATGAAGTTTTTCACGTAATTTGTTCCAATTAAACATTATGCCAATTTAAACATTATAAATAACTATCTGAGAGTGACCTATTTACGCAATGAGTTTTCAATATGGAACCAAAGGGTTTCTAAACTCAAATTTGAGTTTTCTCGAAATCATGGTCCATTGACTTTCATCGTTCTTTCCCCTGACTCTTCATATGGTGTCCCATTTTCGACACTTTTATAGGGTATCTCCGTAATTGTTAGTGCTATCAAAAAAGTAATGTATGTGTCATGTGCTCTTTTTGGGTCAAACTTAAAATGGTAAAATCAAACTTTGAAAATTTTCGCTCGCTTAAGAGATACGTGGAAAAATCAAAAAATTGACAATTTCAAAATTACCCTTTATTTTCTTAGTTAAAAGCGATACAGAAAAATGTTTTATACATAAGTTATTGGACCTAACCTAATTTTTTTAAATGAAATACTCTGTATATTTTAATCTAAAAAGATAATACGAGTATTTTAAATTCTCCTTTCAAATATATAACACACCATGGATGATATTGGTTTCCTAGGCGATTTATTTAAACTTTATTACTTTGAAACGAAATAAAAGATTCATATGAAGGTAAAAAATAACGGGAATCAATGCAAATGTTCGGAATATGTCCTTAAATGGTTACCGTCTTTCCTGATAGCGAATAAAATATACATTTTGCGCCATTTCTTCGTTTTTTCCACTTTCAATATAAACTGATATCATATCAAATTTTTCAAAATGTTGATAGGTCATTTTCGCAAATGAATATGTAAAAATGAAATTGACGTTAAATGTTAATAGTCAACACAGTTGTTTCTAGGATATTAGCTTTTGTTTCATGGTCTACTGTGGTTTAAAGTAATAAAGTTTTTTTTTATGGTCAAACACAAGCACTATAAGACAAATCCTTTAGGGCACTCTGGGAGTGGTGTGTGTGCTCAAAAAGCGATTCACGTTGGTTTTGAATCGAGGTTATATTCGTTGGGAAAAACGACCTCGGGAAGGTCGTTCCATAAGGATGAAGTCCTCCAGATGAAAGTATTCTTAAATAATGAAATTCGAGGAGTACTGAGCTTAACCACATATGGATGCGCGACAGTGGTTCGTCGTGTATTTCTGATATTCGCCGCTCTGGGCGGAATTAAGAGGGCAAGGTCAGCCGAGCACTTTCCATGAAAATATCTGTAAAAGAGAGTCAAATCTCAAACCTGTCTTCGATGTTCTAGGCTGTCGAGGTTCTTCGTCAGCTCGTGGTCTCCAATCGGACGAATGGCCCTCCTTTCGATGGAATCCAGTAGCCGAAGAGTATGTTTGGGTGCAGAGCTCCAGACATGAGAGCAGTACTCTAGTGATGGTCGAATCTGGGCTTTGTATATAGTGTCAAAAGTTGTTGTGGTGTGTGTGAGTTTAAATAAATCGCCTACGAAACCAATATCATCCATGGTGTGTTATAATTTGAAAGGAGAATTTAAAACAGTATCTTTTGAGATTAAAATATACAGGGTGTTCTATTTAAAAAATGAGGTTAGGGCCGATAACTTTTTTACCTGACCCCGTATACTTATTCTGAAGGCAGATTATTCAACAATCAATATAAAGAAACTTCTGTATAAAACATTTTTCTGTATCTCTTTTAACGAGGAAAATATAGGGTCAATTAGGAATTGTAAATTTTTGATATTACCCCGTATCTCTTAAGCGAGCGAAAATTTTCAAATTTTAATATTACCATTTTAAGTTTGACCCAAAAAGCGCACATGACACCTATATTACTTTTTTGATAGCACTAACATTTACGGAGATCCAAGGATGACGTCCTCCAAATAAAGGAATTCTTAAACAATGAAGTTCGAGGAGTGCTAGACTGAAACACATATGGATATGCGGCAGTGGTTCGTTATGTATTTCTTCTATTCGTCGCTCTAGGTGCCTTGGAAATATCTATACTCTATTTACTTTACCAATTCAGGAGCATAATCAAACATCAGCACGTGATAACCACGTGCTCGATGCACAAACTTATTGCTATTGGTCAATCGGCGATAAAACTTCCCACGCCGTAGTTGCTATTATTTCAGGTGCGTGGTATTTTTTGTGTTTATCATGAGCCAATTTTCCGCCGTTTATGCGTCGGACAAGTTAATTTTACAGCGATCTCGTTTCATTATTTATTTTGTCAAAATAACACTAATTATGTGAAATGTCCCGTCCGTGCTTCAACGCTCCAAAATCCCCCTATATTAAAAGTAGATTTTAGCGGAAAAACAAAAACTAAACCTTTGAATAGTGCCATTTTCGTTTGCCCCATATGCCATTAAACAGTTTCGATGTAGAAATACGCGTTTATTTCGAAGTTTCAAACCAGCAGGTTGCGATACTTTCATCAAATTAAACGTAGTGGGCGATATATTGAAAAACGTTCAAAGAACTAAACGTACCAAATTAGAATGTTTTTCTCTTTTGCAGTTAGCTATTGATTTTACGTTTGTGGTATAATTTTTAGTACATATTATATTGGCCTGCTACTAATGGTACACAGGAAAACTGCAGATTCCTTGGGTAAAAATACTGCGATTTGGCCATACTTAGTTTAGTTCAATAGCTGGTAATAACCGAGATACAGGGTGTCCAAGTAAAAATTTAATTTTCAATTTTCCTAAATAACTTATTTCTGAATCAATATTTTTGCACAAAATTTTGTGACTAGGGTTTTTTTGGGGAAAGGAATTAAAATTTGTTAGTAATTTTGATGTAGATTATAGGGGGCGCTCTCTGCGGTACACTGGATACATAAAAAGAAATGTAACTTTTTGTGCCTTAGTTTAATTACATTTTTATTAAAAATATCATTTTTTCCGTTATTTCTAAGCAATAAAGGTATACTTTGTAAATGTCGCTCCGAGTAACGGTTTTCGAGATATTTTCAATTACAATTTCTAATGCGCCCGTTTAAATTTTGATTTGTAAATGTGAAATTTATCACAGTAGGCTTTGGTAAAAACAAATACAATGAAAGCACTTTGAAACCTCATTTCTGTAAAAGTTTATTTTCATTTGTCAGCATTGTGAGTGTTTTTAAGGAGTTTTTGAAGATACTGTTATCAAAAATTAAACTAAAAATGCCGCGACATAACTGTTTTCTAACGGAGAAATGCGAGGCATGGTATGTTTATATGCACAAGAAAATTTTAACAGACGCGGGGCAGCCAGATTTTAAATTTTTTAGAAGCCTATACGACAGACTGGGAGAAACAGGATCCTTGCGACCAAAACGTAATAGTGGAGGATCCTATTTCTCCCAGTCTGTCGTATAGATTTCTAAAAATTTTAAAATCTGGCTGCTTTCTATTTTGATACATTTCCAAATACCGCCAATGTGCCCCGCCCCGCGTCTGTTAAAATTTTCTTGTGCGTATAAATATACCATGTCTCGCATTTCTCCGTTAGAAAACAGTAATGTCGCGGCATTTTTAGTTTAATTTTTGATAACAGTATCTTCATAAACTCCTTAAAAACACCCACAATGCTGACAAATGAAAATAAACTTTGACAAAAATGAGGTTTCAAGGTGCTTTCATTGTATTTGTTTTCACCAAAGCCTACTGTGACAAATTTCACATTTAAAAATCAAAATTTAAACGGTCGCATTAGAAATTGTAATTGAAAATATCTCGAAAACGGTTAGTCGGAGCGACATTTACAAAGTATACCCTTATTGCTTAAAAATGACGGAAAAACTGATATTTTTAATAAAAATATAATTATACTAAGGCACAAAAAGTTACATTTCTTTTTATGTATCCAGAGTACCGCAGAGAGCGCCCTCTATAATCTACATCAAAATTATTAACAAATTCAAATTCCTTTCCCCAAAAAAAATCCTAGTCACAAAATTTTGTGCACAAATATTGATTCAGAAATAAGTTATTTAGGAAAATTGAAAATTAAATTTTTACTTGGACACCTTGTATTTCGGTTATTACCAGCTATTGAACTAAACTAAGTATTGCCAAGTCGCAGTATTTTTACCCAGGGAATCTGCAGTTTGCCTGTGTACCATTAGTTATGGGACACCCTGTATAACGAAATATAAGAATTCTGGATCTTACATTAAAATTATATATTTCACTAAAAACTAAATAAACAGTAAAGAATTGTGGAAAATAGTCATTTTTCCAGGTGATTTCAAAACTTTTCTGATGGTGCCTATATCGTGCATTAATCTGTAAGTTGTGACAACCTACCTTTGTTGACTTCGAATTAGGGTTTTGTTATCTGACTTAGACAAAATAAGACGACTGTTGACTCTGTAAAAGAGACATATTGAGTAAGTTTCGAATTATTAAATAATAGTTAAAAAGTAAAACGATACAATGTGCCAATTTGACGTCAAATTATTTCGACTAAAAGCGGTACAAATCCAAAACAAAGCTTTTCATTTATTAACGTGCGAAATAAATTTTACTTTATATATTTCCTAAACGACAACAAAAAACGGCTTTTGATGTCCATTCTAGGTTGTTAATTGACTATTCAAATGAATGAAGCTGTTACAATTTCCCATTAACTATACATTGTTAAAATCGTAAAGCTAGAAAAGTGTATCGGGCAAATGTTTTAAAAAGGTTATATAGCCGTCATATAGTTTGGGATTATATGTAGAAAATAGTCAATAAATGTTTATAGCTTTTGTAAAATAAGTAAGCACAAATGTCATAAATCAAGCACTAAAATAAATCACATCGACAGTTTTAGGATTTTTTAAATCCCTTGCTAGATTACTACATAGTATTTTTCTTTGTTTTACATTTTTCACACTAGGAATTAATTTATTACATGATACAGTGGTTTTATTAAAAAAACTATGTTGTTAAGGGGGCGTCTACACAGAAATTTGAAAATTTCGGTTTTTTTTGTTGTACACACCTCAACAACTTTTGACACTATACAAAGCCCAGATTCGACCATCATTAGAATACTGCTCTCATGTCTGGAGCTCTGCACCCAAACATACTCTTCGGCTGCTGGATTCCATCGAAAGGAGGGCTATTCGTCTGATCGGAGACCACGAGCTGACGAAGAACCTCGATACCCTAGCCTAGAACATCGAATACAGGTTGGGGATTTGACTCTCTTTTACAGATATTTTCATGGAAGGTGCTCGGCTGACCTTGCCCTCTTAATTCCGCCCAGAGCGACTAATAGCAGAAATACACGACGAACCACTGTCTCACATCTATATGTGGTTAAGCTTAGTACTCCTCGAACTTCATTATTTAAGAATTCTTTCATCTGAAGGACTTCATCCTTGTGGAGCGACATTCCCGAGGTTGTTTTTCCCAACGAATATAACCTCCAACGATTCAAAACCAACGTGAATCGCTTTTGGCGCACACAGACCACTCCCAGAGTGCCCTAAAGGATTTTTCCTATAGTGCTTGTGTTTGATCATAAAAAAAGGACTGGTTCAAAATTCAAGTTTACAGAGGAAGACATGAAGCAATCAGGAGAGCAACAGGCGCCCTTCGTAGACGAAGCAGAAAAGCGTTAATTTAAAAAGTATTTGCATAAAAATATATAATAGAATTTTACAACAGGAAATTGTTGGTAACTGTCCTGTAAACCAAAATATATGGAAAACCGATCAAACTAAATTATGCAAGGACAAGCATGTAGTCAAAATCAAAATGCGCCCTGCAAGCGTGATATAAATTCCGAGCTACTTAGCCTCGAAACTATTAGTATAATTTCCTAGTTAACATGTAAAACAGCAATGCATCACCGGGGTTGTAATAATGTATAGTGTTCAAGGGCTCAAACTAAACGCCCGATTAAATGCTAGATTTTGGTATAATTAAGTTAGCTTATTAAGAGAGAGAGCTTGTCGGTCGCGGCTAGCCATGCACATAAATTATTACGACTCGCGTTTACTAATCACGAAATTACCGTTCTAATATTGACTCCGCAATTTATGGCAATATTCATCTTCTGCAAGAACACCATAAACCATTTTAAATCATAATCTTTAATTGCCTTTGCTCTAACTTCTCTACCTCATACTGTTTATGAGATGTATAATTTTATAACTGCTTGTTTGGCACATAACAGCACTTTAATAGGAAACACTTGGCATATTTTATGATATGATATTTTCGGCTAAAAGATTTTTTTTAAAAATCAAATTAAAATTTTTATAAACAATTTGAACACTTCACACCCTTATATTTGCATCCTTCGTGATCTAACCTCCCGGGAGGGGTAGATGTTACCCTTGAAATCTTAAATGGGAAGGGAAAGTGACACATCGTTTCTCTCATTTAAATCTGTTTCCAATAATGCCATAAATTATTATTTTTTTGAGTAGTCGTAACCGAATCGCCTTGTAGCATTGTAAAATAATCACCCTGTATATACGATATATAGAATGTTTTAATATCCTTACCAGCTTAAATGCATTAATCCTAACAGCGGCAACAACTTAAATTTATGACCTAATTTTTTCCACAACATTTTTATTTTCCTTCGAGGATATTTTTAAAGAAAATACCACAACGCGGGAGTCTTCTATATTTCGGCTAATATTTATAGCCGGTATTATTCAGGACAAAAGTGCATACGCTTTTACCATTTGCCTTTCCGAATTTAAGTGGGACTACTGGAACATGGGTTATTCTATCCGAATCAGGACATTTATGTAACCAATTAATATCTGAAATATTTGTAATAATTTCTTGAATCAGAAAAAATATATGCTCTTTTAAGTTTTTACCTCTAGCGTTAGTTTAGGATTCGTAATTTCGTGTCTTAACGTCCCCGCCTGGATATTGGATAATAATCTAAGCCGATTTTGTCATTTATTTTTTACTCACGAAGAATAACAACAATATAAAAAATAAATGAAAGAAGCAGCTTGAATCTTTTAATAAATATGTATGGAAGAAATATTTTCTAGTTAAAGATTGTTTCACGAAAAATCGATACGACTTAATGATTTCCTGGGTCGGTCCTATTGTGTCGACAAGAGCTTGGCAATGAACAAGTGAAGTATGAAGGGACGGACTAAGGAAAACAAGTAAGGATATGATTATATTAATGTAATCAAATGAAATAACATTTTTAAAAAATATTACTAGTCATATTTATTTACATTTATAATGTCATTCTATAGATAGTTCTGTTTCGCTATCGCTATCCTCATCAAAATTAATTATAATTGGATTAATTATACGATCCAGACTAATATACGAATTTTCTACAGTTATTACGCGACGGACTGAATTTTTTCAACTACCTGGGGGAATATCATTACAGCATTTTCGTATTAATTCTACAACACTATGACTTAAAGTCGCAGAAATATTTTCAGACCTAACCAGTGATTTTAACTGGTGCCACATATGCTCTATGGGGTTAAAAATGCAATAATAGGGTGGGAGCCGTAGCACTGTATCCAATTTCTTCTGCCAATGTGTCACAAACATTATATTATATTACATTATACAAAATGTCTTTAAAACTTCTAAAAGATCACTTTTTTTTATAACTTTCTTCAAAATATATATCATTCGCCGCCATGTAGTTCTGAATCTCCAATTTTGTATTATTTGAGCTTGGAGCTTTATGTAATTGGCGACTGTGATAGCTTGCATTGTCCATTACTATCACGCTATTCTGAGGAATGTTTGGTAAAAGACAATTCTTGAACCATTCCTCAAAAACTAACAAATTTTACCACAAAAAGATATTTAATATAAATTAAGTAACCTAACCTACCTGATGTGCCTATATTTAATTATAATTATTACAATCCGGTCCTTTCCACATAATAATAACAAACGGTCATAAATAATGAGATGGCCACAGGTACTTTTACTGCAGTCATTAAGTTATATCCATTTTTCGTGAAACAATCTTTACCTGAAGATACCTTATACAATAAGGATAGACAAATAATGCTAAACAACTGTTCTCAGGGCTATGGGCTCCGTCGAACGCTTACAATTCAGAGCTCGACGGAGCCCATAGCACTGTTTGATTATCCTTATTTGGATGATATTACGACCTGATAAGTAAAGCTCTGTTTTTCAATTTGTTTCTTATTTCCAAAAAAAAGACATTAATTTCGAATGTTATTTTACCCTACTTGAGTAGATTGACCCATATATTATTTATGACTTTTTCTCTTCGCATGGCGCGCTAACGTTTTTATTTCAGCTAAATGTGCCCTCTTGTGGTCTCAAAAACATATATTCCTGAAAGTGTTTTTACCGATTCTGTCGATTGGTTTTATGTTAAAAATCCTTTTAACATTTCTTTATTGATATGTATTTGTTATAAGGCGTGTTCTTTGTGTTGCAGCAACCTCGTATTCTTGTCTCTAGAACTGCGTGTTTATTTTTAAAAAGAATTAAATTTGGCTTGATTCTCGGTATATTTTTGACTAGGGATGGATGGGAGGAAGATATTATATAAATATATATTAACTTTAAAATATGGAAGATCTACAATGTAATAAGTAGAATATGTGATTTTATAAACAAATGGTAAGTCTAATGGACGACATTGTATCTTTGTATCGGTAACAGCAATAACATATAGTTCAGTGTTCAATTGATGATGAATCGGGAAACCACAAGGTAGTCTTCTTCTCTGATCAGGATGTGATGCACATCATATGTTTTAGTTTTAACAGTTTAACCGAACTAATTTAGACAACTAGCAGTAATGGTTCAAGGATAGATTTCATGTTAGGGGTTTGTTTTAATGCTTGTCCTTCTAATATTCGTCTCAGCAGACTTAGTGACACATAATAAACTTACATAGGGCCAATAACAATTAACAGTTAGTTTTAAACACCGTACTAAAATATTGTTTATCCTAATATTACAGAAGATGGTGGCTCTGGGAGCCATAAATAGAGATTCCATGGATATTTACGTCTTGCCAGAGATCTGTTGTAATGCACGTCGATCTCAAAGTCCTCTTCTGTCAAATTGTGGGCCTGCATGTATCCTGTCTTTTCATCAATTGGAGGGAGGTAGGCCTTCTTGCCCTTGGCAAAAAAATAACCCAATCCGAAGATAGATACGAAAATCATGACGATTACGGCAATTGTAAATGCCCATCTGAAGTAGTACCATATGGTACGCTCTTTTTTTTCTTTTTCTTCCGAAGAAGTTTCTTCTTCCACCTCTTCTTTTGCTTGCTTTGTTAACTCTTCAGGCTTCTTGGTTATTGTAGAGTAACCATTTTCACTTACATTTTTATCGTCAGTGTTGCCAGTATTTTCATTGTCAAACCCTTGCATATCACTATGAAGAATTCTAACGGGCTGTTCATTATCGATAGTTATTTGAGTCTGATTCAATACAGTTCTTGACTCATTGATCAATTCATCTTTAGAAGTCGTAATTTCTTCTGTAGATTCAATCTTGTCGGTATTATCATCGATAAGGATTTTGATATCGTTAGTTAAACCTTGAGTAGAGTCGTTGGTAGAATCATCAATTGAACACTTAGTGGAGTTGTCGGTTGATGCGGCATCATCATTTTCAGGAATGTGATCATTGTCGCACTTTCTCAATGTAGATTCATCACTTTCAATGGTAACGTTAACCAGATTTTTCAAATGATTTTCAATGTTACTGGATAAATATTGGATTTGAAAATCGTATCTCGAATCGTTTGAATCATTATCGATTTCTGTCAGTTTACCGTCTTTGATTTCCATTTTCTCTGGTTGTTCGTTAACTTTACTTACTTCTTCTACATTTACAAACACTGATGGGCTTATATCTGACATTTTAAAACTTCGAGCTTAACTACTGTAAGTTGCAAAAAAATTTTTGCACTACTCTTCGAATGCGACACCTAAACTGAATTATGAAATATGAATTTAATATTATATATCTCTAGATATTACTTCGCGTTCCATATAGACCAGGGCAGTATAGTGCAAGAAATGTAATATGCCTGATTATCATTTCAAAGTATTTAAAATACGCTGAATAAACTAATCCGTCGGTAATTTTAACTTTGTTTTACAATGCTATATTGTTGACTAGAAAAGAAGTGCGAAGAAGTTCACCCTTCTATATATATTGGATATAAAGGTTATTATGGAAATGGTTTGTTCCGGTTTTAGTGCTTTTTTGGGTGTTTTAGAAAAACGCTATATTTTTTAATGGAATGCGAATTTAATCGAGCAGCGATGAGCACGGCTTTCAATGGAAAAACATGGGGAATTTTCTAGCTTCTTTTTCGACAATTTGTTTTTATATCACACATAACAACCTGTAAATAATTTTGTAAAAGCCCAGTAAATAATATTTACCAACTATGTAGGTACATTATTTGTTGGATTCTCATTTTATTCACACATAACAAAATTAAAAGTAGTAAAAATGTATAACAAACAAGCTCATTATTTATATAAATAATATATATTAAATTTAGCTTTAGTTTGCACAAAGCGTTATGCTCCTGGTCTATATATAACAGCTTTATCTCTTCCAATAAATAATTACATACAACCAGCAATAGATCTTTAAAAATGGTCAGCACTTTTGTTCAGCATAAATAAATAGTCCCATAAAAGTGATAAGGGAAAAAATCCATAGTGTCACCCAGAAAATGTAAACAGAACTAAAACACTGATAGATTTTCAGAACGCTGTTTTGCCGAGACATCGAGTTCGATTATTGTCGATATAAGTTTAAAAATAACAATAAGAAGTGAAAGATAATGTTGGAGCCCCATATATGATGTAATGTTAAATAATTACTTAGTTTATTTACCCCCCCCCCCCCCCCACCAATTATTTCCGATGAAGCAGAAAACAAAAATAACTATTAATGTATATCAGAGCTGTCCAACTGCAAGTGCCCCAAGGGCCGCTTTAAAAAAAATGCGGTTTGGAGGGTCGTATTTTAAAATACCTCGTATGCAACTTTATCAGTGAGTTTTAATAGACAAAGAAAAAACGCGTTTGTATTATTATTATTATTATCAAATTACAAAAAAATTAGTGAGAACTTTGAGGATGTTGGTATTCAGTAACTAATATTTCGTATTTGAGGGTAATTTATACATTTAGAGGCCCACTCCGCGGGCCGCAAAAAGGAGGTCGCCGCGGGCCCCATGTGGCCCACGGGCCACTTGTTGGACAGCCCTGATGTAGATAATTCCCATACAAATTAACATCGATTTAGAACAAAGTTGCAAAAATTCTAATTAAAAATTACCCGATGATACTCAATTTGTATGAACCAATAATAAAAGTAGCAATTACGGTTTTAATTGCCAAAGTTGAGCAGTAATCTCTAAATCTACTGTATCCAATTATGACTGAAATCGTTTTTCCGATGGAATAAGGTGCAGAGATTTACTGTCGAACATGAATTCGGAAACTCCCAGCTTGCTGTGTTAATTACCGTTACATTGTAAAAGTGCAACGTAATCCCTTTATAATATTGCCATGATGCAAATGAATTTTATGCCTGCTTTAAAACTCTTTTTATGGTAACTCGTAATGGGAAACATTCAGGAAACTTTTGTTCATTTAGCTGTCCACCGTAATAAATCCAATCATCCCATTTACAATGTGAACGAAAAGGTCTGGCCAGGTCGATGTTGTTACAGTAGTTGGTAGCGTGGATGGAACTTTAGTAAACTAATGTCTTGAAAAAAGTCCAGTTGGAGGCTACATCATATCCAAACAATGGATGCAATAACCAACGCTAAGGTGAGCACGAGTGAATTTTTTCACTGCGCTTCAATCACAGAACCACCGAAGCAGTTGTGATAATCTCAATAGTGGTATACTATACATTTGTGATTGGAACTTTTGGAATCTGAAAAAAGACAAGGTTCATAGAGCTTCTCCAATTTTTTGTAAATCATACATATCTACCCTAGTTTGTAAAAAAGAAAGTTCTTTGATACATCAAACTTACCGGTGCGGACTATTTGCCACAAAAAAAAATGAAACTTTTCGATTATTATTTAGTTTATTCGGAAGTGCGGACACCGCGAAAAATTTATGTCTCATCCCAAATCCAGGGGGATAAAACGGGGATCCCAAGATTTCCGGACGGCTTCTTTAGTTTCCCATTTGCAGTCGAAAACAGAAAGGAAACAAGTTATTGAATCATGTGACGATGTAACAATGCCGACGTGTCTGAAGATGACAAAGAGGCAAAGTTACAAGCGTCGAACCGTAAAAGGGGATTGAAAAGTTAGTGGGAAGGTGAATTGTATAAATGTAAAGTTATGCTATCATTTTTTATTGATGCTAATATTAGTCGGTGAGGCATATTGGAAGGTTATGGTACATATTACTACGATTTTGATTTCATATTCCCATTTAGAAATCCAAATCTCTCTCTCTCACTAGCTCAGGCCCGTAGCCCGGATTTCTCTTCGACCATACTGTTGATCTTTTGACTGCAATTAAGCCTCATTATCCCTTCGACCATAAAATAAATAAGGAAATCCCAAATTTTAAAACCTTTTCGAAATGAGCCGGACCAGGTATACAAATTCATTTTATACCTATGCCTGATGCATATATAAATACAAAGTGATTTTTAATAATTTTAATCTTTAGTGGTTTTCCGGCGAGTAATTTTTAGTTAGGCTTATTAGTGGTAGAATGTGGCGTCCTTGGAATTGTGCTGATAGGGGGGCATCTTCAAGTGTCATTTTTAAAAGAAAGCATTTATCTACCGATGCCAAACTAATAATTAAAAATGTGTATCAATCGTTGGTGAGTAGAAATTTTAATTCGATGGATGCTTTAGCAGAGACGTCTACTTTGACAAAAACTCCTTTATCTTCGGTAAGAGACATAGTACTTAAACCTATGAATCCTAGAAAAAATCGGAGTGATTCTGGCACATTTAGAAGCATTGACGAAAATGACATGGATTTATTAAGAAGAAAGATTTACCAAATGTATGAGGCACAAACTGTACCCACATTGATTTCCCTCAAAGAGCGGCTGATTAAAGACGAAACAAATATCTCTTAGACTTTCAAGCCTTAGGAAAATATTGCGTAAAATGGGTTTTAAATACAGAAGCATTGATAAATGGCAATGGAATCTCAACGTTTACGGGAATGGAGACTTAAATATTTAACAGCTGTTAAACAATTTAGAGAAGAAAATCGTCTAATTATTTACCTTGACGAAACATGGTTCGATACCAATGACACTCCAAAAAGAGGTTGGGATGATTCTTCCAAAAAATGTCAAACCAAGGCACCATCGAATAAAGGCAAAAGAATCACAATATTACATGCTGGTTCAGAGAACGGGTTTGTTCCAAATTGTCTGTTGCTTTCAGCTAAAAACATAGCAGATCCTCCTTTAGATTACCATCAAGATACCGACGCACAACTTTTTGAAGATTGGTTTAAACATAAACTCCTTAAAAATATACCTGAAAATAGCGTCATTGTAATGGACAATGCTAGTTATCATAGTCGGCAAACAAAAATCATTCCCAATTCTAATAACACAAAAGCAGAAATTCAAAATTTTATGATTGAAAATAATTTATATTTTGAAGAAACTTTAAAATAAATAAGGAATACGAGTGTGACAAACTTGCAGCAGAAAATGGACATACAGTGTTGCGTCTTCCTCCGTACTATTGTATATTCAATCCTATTGAGCTAATATGACACCAATTAAAATCCAATATTAGGAGAAATAATATTTCTCCTACATTAAATGCATATGTAGTAGAATTAATTAAAAACGAAGTAAAAAAAAATTCTGCACACAGCTGGAAAAACTGTGTACAGCATGTACTTAAGGTGGAAAATTCTTACAATTGTATGATTACAAATGTTCAACCCTTAATTATAAGTTTAAGCTTAGATGATGATAGTAATAGTGATACAGAGTTAATTTTGAATAAATTATCAATAGTTTCTTAGAATTTAATTAATTTTTATTGTACTTGTTATCCTAATAGTTATACTTTTAAATTATATTATTTTCAATTATCATTAATTGTTATCATTATTTTACATTTACTTATTATAGGTACCTAAAACTAAAAATACCTATCTATTTATTTTAAATTATAAAAATAAATCATGTGGTGTGGTATACATTTTCAAGCCGGCCCTGATCCCATTTATTGAGCTTTGAAGAGGTTCAGGCGTATACAATAGGGTTTAATCAGGTAGTTTATTTATGGCAGTAAGAGTCAACGGTATAATTCTGCAACAACTATAGGTGGTGCTGTAGTGAGGGGGTAATTGTCGGTAAATTTGTTATAACATTGAAAAATTTGAACTATTTAAATTGTCACTCTTCCCTAATTAATAGACACTGTAGGACAAAGTAGTCCGTCATTCCTTGGCCTTTCTAACTAAAAAGGGTAATTTAAGCTGTAGGCAACAAATAAAAAGATAAAAAGGTCCAACGTCGCGAAATGACTTGAAATCGTAACAGTAAAATGAGAATTAAGGACTGGGGGCGCATTTTAACATACGTTACGCCCAGCGCGTTTTACGAAATGTTTTGCTTGATTGGATCAAACTATATCGTCGCTTTTATGTCGTTGGGTCCCAATATTTGATTCCGGTCGAGAGCGACGCAGAAGCGTTAAATTCAGAGATAACTTCAATTAAAAGTTTTACTGCAATCATTGTAAACTTTATGAGCTTTTTATTATATCCGTGTATTATAATTTGATAACTGCCCACTTTTATTTATAATATTACGGGCAGTAAAACGGGACGGTTTGAAAGGGCGCTTTCGGCAATCAAAAATTTAAATCCCTAGATAATGGTTTATCAGGACATTGCTTTTTTACGTTTTCTTTTTAAAACGATTCTTAGACGGTGCTGGGTAAACAATGAAAGTCCAATGGAGAGGAACTTCACGTGAGGTCCGAAAAATTTGACTTATTGAAGGATGTGGGCGGTTATTATTATATCAATAAACAATCTGTGCCATTGGCGAAAATTATGTTCAAATTATCTACGACATATATACAGAATTAATGTTTTCAATATTTTTTCGGAACTTGGCTAGTAAAACTAGTTTATCGGAAGTAAATTTAATTATTAAGAGGTCGTTAAGCAGAAGCAATAAATATCTTTAACGGTAAATTGATAGTAAAAACAGGCCCTTTGTGTTTGGTCTCGCAGATATTTATCTGCAGTGCCATCAAGTACACAAACCTGTGCCAGCAGTAGAGGCGAATGTATTTCCCAATTTTTAAATTGGCTAATGGCTGACTTTTTGAAGGCGAAAGAGATACAGGACTAAACCCAACTAAAACAATAAATTTGATATAAAATATATAAAAACTAATGGGTTTTTGAAATGTCGTTGTTCTATAGTTTAAAATAATGCGTAAATAATTTTGTATAAGTTATTGTATAAGAATTCCCTAAACTACAACTTACGAAAGAAATGACAATGTTAGAAACTTTAAGTAAAAGTATTTATATAATTAAATAATATAATATTTAAAATTCATGATCATTAAATACCTTTTCTGGTTCTTACAATGGAATTTAGTCCCATAATATAAAATAAATGCCTATGACAGGTAGGACGATTAAGCCAATGAAGAAGGGCGTATCTGCATAACTAGAAAATTAAGAATGGTAAATATTCATTGAAAAATACACCAAAAACATTTATGTACATATATACAGAGTGGCCCATCGAAAACAGTCCAGCAAGGTTTACGGCTGTGTACGTGAAAATTAAAAAAAAAACCTCGGACCCGTAAACTTGTGTTTTCAGGGGGACACGTTTCACTATTAATTTCATCCCTGTAACCTCAACGCCCCTAGCGGGGGCGGCTGCTGCCCTCGGTTTTTCAAATGGGAATGGGTATGCTGTGATACATCTTTTTAAAGGGCATTAAATTTTCTTTAAAATAGCGCTTTGTTTTGTAAATTTGAGCTATGCGCCGCCGAGAAATTGCGTTTTAAAAAATGTAATTTGCCGAAATTTTGCCACTAATTCTAGGATATAACTATGATGTACGTGTCTCTCTGGATGTCTATCATTAAACAAAGTTGCCGTTACTCTTGCACATTGATTCTTTATAAAATACAATTCAATAATATTCACTCTCTCCTCAATAGAATAAACCATTTTTTATGTCACGATCAAATCAAAAGAAAATAATAGCGCAGAAATAACGTATGTAGATCTGGATCAACCACTTTACTGAAGATAAAGTTGAATTGAGTGTACTTGATAAGAGGTGCAGTGAAATGTTTCAAATTCCGTTGCTCGGCGGCGCGTATCTCAAATATACTAAACGAACCGCCATATTAAAGAGAATTTAATGCCCTTTAAAAAGATGTATCACAACATACCCATTCCCATTAGAAAAAACAAGGGCAGTAGCCGCCCCCGCTAGGGGAGTTGAGGTTACAGGGATGAATTAATAGTGAAACGTGCCCCCCCTAAAAACACAAGTTTAGGGGTCCGAGGTTTTTTTTAATTTTCACGTACACAGCCGTAAACCTTGCTGGACTGTATATTCGATGGGCCACCTTGTATATCAAGGGCCACGTGCGACAACCGATAATATAAAAGATAACAAAAAGGTCAAACTTAAAAGTCAAATTTTCGATTTAAATTTTATATTTGTCGGGGCGAAGTGTGCCCCTGTAAATTATAAAGTAAAAATAGTCACGTGTGTATGTAAGAGAGGTAGGACATCTGCCGTCCGAGAGTAAGTGGTAATGTGTCAATCGAGAGGCCCATGGGGCACGTGGCAAATCGAAAGACAAAACCACCGAAATGTTAACGATGTTAGACGTCGTGTTTACAAAGCCGGGAGGGCCTACGCCCCTAAGTGCATTGTCTATTCCAGCTTTGATTTGTGAATACATTAATGAGGCAATCCAAGATGCCCTTAGCTCCTTCCATTACCTTGATGACAAAGCAGCGTCGTAATCCTGTTTTACATCGAAACAGCCCCGGGATAACTCTTCTAATTGTTATCATTTACCACAACTCAGCGTCTTGAGTGCCTTACCAACGTTGTTTCCTGGAAGACAATTATTGTACATTAATATGGAAAATGTTTTCAGGAAAAATGAATCATTTAAAAACATTTACGACTGTGTATGTGCAAAATATGCTAGACATCTAGAGAGAATTAAATTTTTTATGGTATGTATTCTGTATATACCGAAGGTCGGTAATGAATGCACCATATAATAACCACAAATGCCACAAATGTTACACATATAAATAATAACAATAATAATAGGTTCGTGAAAAATATGCCTTAGTAAAATGTTGGTCGTTAATGAGATACAGGGTGTTTAATTTTAAAAAAAAGTTTACAGCACAAGCACACCAGAACAAATGGCATCAGCGCGAGCGAATCGGCAGGTACAAATATTTTTTTCGTAATTGGACACTCATTTTATATAGGCATAGGAAATTTGATAAAAATTAAAATTTAGGAATTATCCTGTGGAGACAGGACAAGACATATCTTATTTTACTTTTTGAAGGGTTTTAATTTGAATATGGAACAAATGGCATCACCGCGAGCGAATCGGCGGGTAAAAATATTTTTCTCGTAATTTGACGCTCATTTTACATAGACATGGCAAATTTGAGCCAAATCGGTTGAATAATTTAGGAATCATCCTGGGGAGAGACGTACAAAACATCTTTTATTTCATTTTTTAATGGATTTTAATTTTGATATGGGACAAATTGTATCACCGCGAGCGAATCGGCGGGTATAACTATCTTTCCCGTAATTGGACGCTCATTTTACATAGTCATGACAGATTTGAGCCAGATCGGTTAGGCATTTTAGTTTTTTTAGATTTTAATTTTGATACGGAACAAAATTTTTTTTACGAGTAACTTTATTGGAATTCTAATTAAAATTTATAATAGAATGGTTATTTCTAAGGAAAGAAAGGTATACTATTTGTTTTGTTAAATCAATCCGTTTGCGAGATATTTACATTTTTAATCAACATTGAAAGGAAGTTTTTATTTAAAAAAAAAAATAGTTTTGACAAAAAGTAGATAACAATGCAATGAAAATGATGAACTAATTTCAATAAATGTGAAAAATTGTCTTAAACATTTTACCAAATAATAGTGTCTTACTTTAAATAAAGTAATTTTTTTATTTTGGATTGCGTTTGATTTTTCCATGCAACAAAATATTAAAATGAAAATATCTCGGATTGATTTAACAAAACAAATGAAGTATACATATATTTTTTCATTAGTGATGTCAACCCGACGCCGACGAAAGTGTCATACATAATGATCTAAGAACCTTACACCGTCAAGATCTCGAAATGTAGTTTTTCGCGATTATACAGGGTGTTCCTTAATAACGTGCTTTTATTTCAGGGTGTGATTCCTTAGGTCATTTTATAAAGAAAAGTTCATATGAACATATGTCCGCAACGGCTTAAATTTTTTGCTACAGGATGTTGAATTTTAATTTTTTAATATCTCCGAAAGTACTTTAGATATTATTTTCAATTTTGGTATGTGTTAATAGGATATAGAACCACAAATTTTAGTTAGAAGAGTTATTCAATTGTTCCACCAGTGGTATCCCTGCAATCATGTCATCTGATGTTTTTACAAAAAAGATGGTACGCCACTGACATTTTTTCATGTGGATTTTTCTGATTAGCCTGGTCAATTCTACATGAAAACGGTCTCTTGAGTTTTTATCGTCAGACGCACCGTTCTTGATTAAAACCACTAAATTCATATTAAAACTCATTATTATTAACATTGATAAATAAATTTTGTTTTATAAAAATTGTTGGAAATGGCCAAAATGCATTACCGTCATTTCCGCATTTGTATAATTCACCATATTCGAATAAAAACAGCGAAAATATGAAATAAATTCGATGAAACACTAAAAGTCGAAGAAATAATACTTATGAGATGGTTTTGAACACCAACAACTTACTTTATATCAACAAGTATTCTTTGGAAAATGACGTTTGTAAAAACGTCATTTATTCCAGAATAACTAGATGCATGTGTTCAAGAATTTTCGTCAATTCTGCTAAATAAAGCAATTCGAATTTAATTATTTTAATCAAGAACTGACGAGAAAAACTCAAGAGACCGTTTACATGTAAAATTGACTAGGCTAATCAGAAAAAGTATCCACATGGAAAATTGTCAGTGGCGTACCATCTTTTTTGTAAAAAATATCAGAGGACATGGAGAGGATGCCACTGGTAGAACAATTGAATAACTCTTCTAACTAAAATTTGTGGTTCTATATCCTATTAACGCATACCAAAATTGAAAATAATATCTAAAGTATTTCGGAGATATTAAAAAATAACCATTTAAAATTCAAAAAATTTAAGCCATTGCGGACATTTGTTCATATGAACTTTTCTTTATAAAATGACCTAAGGAATCACACCCTGAAATATTAGCACATCATTAGGGAACATCCTGTATACAATACTTACCCGACTGAACGTAAAAACTAAATGTACAATTCTTACACGAGTTTGTACAATTAATTCCAGTTGATCAGTGAAAATTAACATTTGCTTGAAATAACGCTAGCCCTTGGATACAAAAGGGTTAAAACCAAAGTCGATGCCATCTCGTAGCCTGTTTAATATTTATGCGTCAATAACGTGCTGTTTAAGAGCGATAAACTCTGCTTGGGGGCAGTAGGATATAACTTTAAGTACTTCTTTAAATATTTAAGCGTAAAGGCAAACCTACTCTGAATAACAAAAATCACTTAAATATACCTTGACAAAGGGGTGAATTGTTGGATCTTGAGATGTACTTAACTCGTCGAGGAATTTTTGATAAATTCCGTCAAAAGGGTTGGTATAAAAATATAAATAAATTGGCATTAGAATTTTCAACAGTACCTTTTTTTTTTGGCTGAACCGGCAACGATGGTGCTGAAATTAAATTATTTGCTTTGAGTTTACATAATTTGCGTAGTATAGCTTTTACCTTGCTTACGTTAGTGCTTCGAATCGGGTCGGTAAGCGTTAATGTTTTTATAAAGTTGCTTTCTATATTTTAAAAATCATTTTTATGTGAAGTCGACGCATCAGGGGCTGTGAAAATCATTTATTTTTATTGTTACTGAGAAAAGATTTCTGGTGCCCTCCGTAATTAACTTTCATACGAGGCCGAGTGCTAAATGGCAAATACCTATTGCAAAAACGTTTTTGCTTTCAAACGTATTTGTTCGAGGTTTTAATTGCAATAATTTTGGTTTTCCGACACCTAATAAAAAAGGGCTTTGTCACATACAATGCCGTAGGGTGCTTTATAAGCAAATGCATATTTTCGATGCACAAATACTCGATGCAATGGATAATTGTGATACACTCGATGCAATAACCGTACTAGAAGTGAGTCACAATGTATAGTTTTTGCATGAATTTTCCTTACAATAAATTATAACTGTAAGTTTTTGTCAAATTAAGCAGTCAAGTCTAAATTGGTCTCGGAGCAGTAGGTATACAGCAGCCAACCGTTGAACCTTACGTGTCGGACATTTAAGGGGAACCACATATTTTATTTTCCTAACGACTGCCAGACGTCGCGGCCAGACGTTACTGCCAGCAGTACCGAAACCATACCTTTAGAAAATGTATAGGATAGGCACACCATTAAAATATAGATTTAAGGAGTTTATTGTCGTTTCAATTTGCGAGTCTTCCCTATTGAAATACTACTACTGGGGCCAGACAAATCGGCATATGTATCAACGGCAATTACATATTTTTTATTATGCTGTGTAAAACGACACCAACGTATAGACAGGCTACATCAAATATGTACAAAGCTTTTGTCAGTAAATTGTTTCATAGAAATGATCGAGAATTTGGACACGAGTTTCCAGAAAATACTTGGATTTATTTTAAATTGTTTAAAACATAACAAATAGTAGATTTTTTTGTACACTTTACTTTCCGCAAAAAAACAATGCTACAATATCTAAATCGAATAGAATTTCATTTACTCCCTATTGAAAAGAACGTCCTTTACTTGAACTTTCAGCAGAAGATTTATAGTTGTAATACTTGTCAGCGTTAGAAAACATTTTGCAACGCTCCACTTGATCGGCGTTGGATTTTATTTAGTAATTGAGGAGGTAATAGATAGGGAAAGAATTCCTATGTATTGGACGCGTTGCCGTTGCCATTCGGGAATGTTTCATCAGGATTAGATACAGATGTCAGGGTATCTACGGTAATAGACGCTTTATGGGTGTCAATAACCATCAAATTCAGAATGTTATCAGCGGAGATAGCGCTGTCGACCGCGTGCGTGGTCATCGCTACATACCCCTGCCGTGTATTTATTATTCCTATTATAGGCCTTGTGTACACCGATAGATGCCATGGGAGTGTTTATTATTATTAATGCGACAAGGCACCTATTTGAAACGATAGTTAGCTCTCTTTCGTTCCAAGTCATGCTTTACTTGCTTACTTATTTACCTAAAAGGTAATTGTTTTAGCGTACATTGCACATAATGTGTGTGGTGAGCTTGGAATGGGACGCTAGTACCTAGATAATAATAATAAATCATTTATTTCTTCAATTTAACTGTAAAAAAAAAGATATATCCAATAATTGAAGAGAACGTCAGAAGTTTTCTATATCTAAAGTCTAAACAATAAAATAATTATAGGATAATAAAGCTAATAATATAAACGAACGAAGGTTATAATTAATAATTAAAATTGAAGCTGTCAACGATACAATACGACGACAATCATTGATAGAATTCTTGAATGGTATAGCAAGTTTTCTGTATTAATAAATGCTTGAGTCTATTCTTAAAAATATTTATATTAGGAGAATTTCTTATCTCAGGACTCAACGCGTTGAAGAATTTTCACCCGTTATATGACACTGACCTTTGAAAAAGAGCAGCACTATGAATAGGTGGCAGCAGAAGTTCTCTTGTTCTGGTATTATGTGAGTGATCCATTCTAGTGCGCGAAAAATGAGTTTTATTTTTAAATACAAAAACACAACACTCAAGAATGTAGATACTAGCCCCAGTTAAAATTTTTAAATCCTTGAACGCCGCTCGACAAGATTCCTTGTAACCTAATGATGACAAGATACGTACCGCATATTTCTGCAACAAGAACACTCTATTTACTTGTGAGCTGGAACCTCAATTTACTATAGCATAACGAATATGAGAGTGAACATTTGAGTAGTATAGTGCTAGTAAAACAGGTTGACTACACTGCTTCGAGAGAAAATTAAGAGTATAACACCCACTGCGATGCCTGGCACATAATATTTCTATATGACAGTCCCACTTTACGCCCTGGTCAAAAACAACCCCCAGCATTTTAGCATCCGAAGACGACGTCAAATAGTCGTCACTGTTCTCAAACAGGACGACGCTGTCATCTCTGGCATTCGGCCTTAAGGAAAAACCAATAGACTTGGTCTTGGACGTATTTAGGTTAAGTTGATTTTTCCTAGCCCAGAGAACCAGATTTTTATATATGGCCTCAGCTGCTTTTTTTTAGAGAACTTTCATCATTTTCAATTGCCAATACATTTGTGTCGTCCGCATAGCAGACTACGAGAATATAGGAACACTTATTTTTAAAAAAAACAATCAAATCATTAGCAAAAATTAAGTATAAGAATGGTCCTAAAATTGAACCCTGTGGAACGCCTCTTGCAACAGTACGTAGATTACTCTGTGTGCCATTAATTTTTAAAAACTGCGACCGATTATGTAGGTATGATTGAATAAGTTGAAATGGCTTTCCCCTGACGCCGTACAGTACGTTTCACGAAATTTGGATACGACTTAATGATTTCCTGGGTCGGTCCCATTGTGTCGACAAGAGCTTGGCAATAAACAAGTGAAGTATGAAGGGACGGACTAAGGAAAACAAGTAATGATATGATTATATTAATGTAATCAAATGAAATAAATTTTTTTTTAAATATTACTAGTCATATTTATTTACATTTATAATGTCATTCTATAGATAGTTCTGTTTCGCTATCGCTATCCTCATCAAAATTAATTATAATCGGATTAATTATACGATCCAGACTAATATATGAATTTTCTACAGTTATTACGTAACGGACTGAATTTTTCCAACTACCTGGGGGAATATCATTAAAGCATTTTCGTATTAATTATTCTACAACACTAGAACTTATAGTCGGAGAACTATTTTCAGACCTAACCAGTGATTTTAACTGGTGCCACATATGCTCTATGGGGTTAAAAATGCAATAATAGGGTGGGAGCCGTAGCACTGTATGTCCAATTTCTTCTGCCAATGTGTCACAATCATATACTTTTTTTATACAAAATGTCTTTAAAACTTCTAAAAGATCACTTTTTTATAACTTTCTTCAAAATATATATCATTCGCCGCCATGTAGTTCTGAATCTCCAATTTTGTATTATTTGAGCTTGGAGCTTTATGTAATTGGCGACTGTGATAGCTCGCATTGTCCATTACTATCACGCTATTCTGAGGAATGTTTGGGAAAAGACAATTCTTGAACCATTCCTCAAAAACTAACAAATTTTACCACAAAAAGATATTTAAATATAAATTAAGCAACCTAACCTACCTGATGTGCCTATATTTAATTATAATTATTACAATCCGGTCCTTTCCACATAATAATAACAAACGGTCATAAATAATGGGATGGCCTCAGGTACTTTTACTGCAGTCATTAAGTTATATCCATTTTTCGTGAAATAATCTTTATCTATGTAGTTTAGCAAGCAACAAATCATGATTGACTACATCAAATGCACGAGAAAAATCGAAAAACATATATAAGGATAGCTTTTGTGTCACCGCAAATGAATTAGATACTAGGTACCAGGCAGTACCAGCTGTTATGGAATATATTTTTAAAATAAAACTATGCTAAAAGGATTTTTTATCATTGGAAGTTATATTCGTTGGGAAATATCTAAGGAAGGTCGTTCCAGATCAAATAATTCTTAAACAATGAAGTTCAGGAGTACTAAGCTGAACCACATATGGATGGGCGGTAGTCGGATATTTCTGCTATTCGTCAGCCGAACGTTGCGTTCAACAATGCTGCTAAAACGAAATAATGGATTTTGAACAATATTTTGCTCTAATTATGTTGTTATATATAAATGCACAATAAAACAAAGGGGTACTGAAAGGCTAAAAGTTGGTAATTACTATAAAATAGAACAGAGGAGTGGTTCTCTACTATTCCATTTATAAATTAATTGTTAGAATATAACTGTAGTGGACCATGTGCTTGTATAAAGTTTTGATTTGTATTGTATATTGGCCTTTGTTATAGTTGGCTATTATAGTTGAATCACTCATTAGAGATATTATGTTTGAGTGTATATATACATACGTATATGCGTTCATACATGTTCACCCCCTTTTTACCTCCCCCTGTTTAAAGGGGTGGCCGTCGGCAGCCGCCCGCTTAGTGGGGATGGGAAACATTCAACGCAGTTTTAATTGCGAACGGACGGTACATTGAATGCATCCCTCATGCCTATGCTTGTAAAATCGGTCTTTTACCCCCATGCTTTACATATTATTACTTAGTTTCTAGCCATCAGTAAGTTCCAATATAGTGATCGAATAATGTACAACGTAGATTTTCTGCGGGCAACACAGAACCCTCTGCCAACCTGAAGGCGTACGTTTAGAATAATTCATATAATCTTCTAAAGCAGAAAATCTGCATAATTAGTATTATCTAGCAGATATTATCCATCGAAAAAGGGTTTCCATTATAAATATGCCATATTTATCTATTGTAATAAAACTAATCAAAACATAAAAGCCAGCTGATTGCCATTTACCACAGTGAAAATAAAATAGAAGGCTAGGTGATACGGGAACAATAAACCATGGTAATAATTTATTTACGAAACAATAGAGATAACTCGTCATTTCGTAAAACAATAAATATTCCGATTTTTGAATGAAAGTGTAAAAACCCATTGATTTATAGTGCTGTGTGGCCATTAAAAGCTATCTATCTGTTTAAATTAGAGGAAACAATACACCTCTCGGAGCAAATTCATAAATCATACGCGTTTGCTATTTTAAGTATGATAGTATTGCGGTTATTACACATAATATAATTATTAAAGAAACTATTACAGGAACATTACATTATCACTGCGAAAGACATCAGGAATAATTCTAATTGATATTAATAAATATTTTACTTTTACACAGGCATTTTTAAAATCTAAAGTTATACCCAGTAACGAGAATGCATGGTGGAGAGGTCAAACCTAGAACTTCCCGAAGCATTAAATCCGTAATCTAGGAGCAGGAGTATTTAGGTAAACAATGGCTTGCATTTAATTATAGGTCAGAAGGGCCTTATGCAAGAGATATAACCTAATTGATGTTTATTTATTCATTATGCTATGTCCGTCCAAATAGTGTACTGTTGACATTAAATGCATACGCTTGTGTGATGTGTCTGGTTGGTTGGTTTATCATTTTCAATTTAAAAATATCTTTGGATACATTTCAAAATGGTTGTACCTATAAGCGGCGGTAATAGACATCCCAACCAACAACAACAACTTTAAGCTGTATACATTTCCTTTAGAACGTTATTATAAGTCAAAAATCTATCACGGGAGACCTTCATCCAACAATATATTTAAGCAAATCTTATAAAATCAGCTCGCTGAACAAATAAATGTAATTTTCTTCCCGTAATAGATTTCGTGATTCTGGATCATCAAGAGCTGAAACCCAAATTGTTCTTTTCACATATTCGCCGAAAGTTCGAGATTACAAAGTAATAAACGCTGTAATTACCCTAGAACCGGAAACAAAAGTTCCGTAAATTATCCTGGAGCAAGGACTGGCCACTCAAAAACTGGAAAGTACGCTGTTAAGCCATTCAAAGGGTTAAATGGTCCTTCAAAAATGCGAACATCCATATCGGGAAAAGTCCAGTGCTTTGGACACCATATTTTACGCTTTATGGACCTTCAATGCGCTTCCTACTTGCTACAATTTGAATAATGGCCCTTATTAGGGCATAGACCCGTCTGACCTTTTTATTTATTACCATTTTTTTATGTTACTTTTCGTTATATTTATGTATAATGAACAATAAATATCGATATTAAGATATACAGGGTGTTCCTTATTGACAATATGTCAGTGATACATGGTGTTCCACAAATGGACCTAATTTTTAATTTCTCGACAAAAAGTTAGAGAATTGTTCATAATATGAACTAATATGTAAATGCAAAATTATTACTATGTATATGTATGTACAAATAAACATAACATAACAAAAATACACTAGTTTTAGTTAGGATGTAGTACTAAAAAAAATCTAATAACGTTAAATGTTAAAAGTTTGAAGTGTTTGCGTTTTAAAATTTGCAATCTAGAAAATATAATTTCAAGTCTGATAACAATTCCATCGCTGTAGAGTCACCTCTATTCTTTGCATACTCTTATAATTCCTTTACCATACTATTGGCTTGTGATAATTTGTGACATTTGTTTGATTACTGCATCTTCATCAGAGTCGTCAGTTTGGGCTACATAATCGGTAGGAATGGGGTCACTATCATCTTCTAATAGCACATTGCTGTCAATGTTAATGAACTCGCCCAAATCATTGTTATCAAATTAAAAGCTTCCACAACATCAATATTCTCTTTCAGACTTAAAACGCGACATTTTTCTGCCATTGTTTACGATTTTAACCTTACAACTCACAAATAAACGGCGGACTGCTGTCGGGGAATCACACAAGTTCTTTCGCGCTGCCACGCATAGTTGCCAGTCTGTCTTCTGAGAGTTTTTGCACCGTACTTATTCCTCTCTCAAATACTTTTAAAATTTTTTTGTCCGTTTAAAGGAGGGTTTTCGCAAGCTTTGTATGAAAACAGCCTGTCTGCGTCCGCCCAAAGGAGAGGTTGATTTTCATGAAATTTCATATACAGTGCAACCTCGACAATCTGGACTAATTAAAACCGCGTTCATCCGGATTAGTAAATAATCCGGACTATTGATGCGAGACAGTTTTTTTTTTATTGAAGAACAGAACATTTAATACAAAACAACTAGAAAGTAGTACATAAACAAAAATTATTTAAAACAGAAGCATACTTATTAAATTTGATATTATTTTGTGAAGTAATTTGTAATTTTTGTTTGCTTGAATTACCGAGTACTATCAAATCCTGATCACAAAGTACACACATGCAGTTGAAATGTTTGGCCGGATTATTGATTGATTGATTAATCCGGTGTAACGAAGGTTCGGATTATCGAGGTCGCACTGTACCTAGTTCCGGACTATTTTTTTTTATGATCAAACACAAGCACTATAGGGAAAATCCTTTAGGGCACTCTGGGAGTGGTGCTTGTGCGCAAAAAGCGATTCACGTTGGTTTTGAATCGTTGGAGGTTATATTCGTTGGGAAAACGACCTCGGGAAGGTCGTTCCATAAGGATGAAGTCCTCCAGATGAAAGAATTCTTAAATAATGAAGTTCGAGGAGTACTAAGCTTAACCACATATGGATGGGCGGCAGTGGTTCGTCGTGTATTTCTGATATTCGCCGCTCTGGGCGGAATTAAGAGGGCAAGGTCAGCTGAGCACTTTCCATGAAAATATTTGTAAAAGAGAGTCAAATCCCCAACCTGTCTTCGAAGTTCTAGGCTGTCGAGGTTCTTCGTCAGCTCGTGTTCTCCAATCAGACGAATGGCCCTCCTTTCGATGGAATCCAGTAGCCGAAGAGTATGTTTGGGTGCAGAGCTCCAGACATGAGAGCAGTACTCTAGTGATGGTCGAATCTGGGCTTTGTATAGTGTCAAACGTTGTTGAGGTGGGTACAACTTTCTGGTTCGGAAGAGTACACCAAGTTTCTGAGAAACTATCTTGGCGATTTGCACAACGTGGTTATGCCAATATATATTTCCTCCCAGATTGACTCCCAGCAAATTAATAGATGAAGCCAGTGGTATTGCGTGTCCGTCCATTGAAATAATTTGAACTATTCTTCCAGCAATTATTTTAATCCTAATTGCTCTTCCCTCCTTACGTCACTATGAAAAAATGTCCGCTTAATAGAGACGTCCGCTTAGTAGAGGTGTCCGTTATGAGAGGTTTCACTGTACATATTAGCACGTCATTAAGGAACACTCTGTATATAAAATTTATTCTAACAATTAGGAACAATTAATCGTCTATTGATAAAAGTTAAATTAGCCAAATTAAAATAGATCTATTGTATAACAAGCGCATACATTGAATCAAATTATGTCTCTCGAATTTTCGATAATGTGATTATGGAGACAAATAGGCAATAGAGCATGGTAAGCAGGTTCATGATGTGGTTAGAGCCTGCGTGTAACTTAACCTCAAACCGCATCTCTAGTA
Organism: Barypeithes pellucidus; assembly: GCA_963991005.1. Classification (NCBI taxonomy): domain Eukaryota; kingdom Metazoa; phylum Arthropoda; class Insecta; order Coleoptera; family Curculionidae; genus Barypeithes; species Barypeithes pellucidus. The sequence continues at coordinate 17,646,753 of OZ022566.1, forward strand.
GCAAGTTGGCCGGATGAATAATGGATCAAGCAGGTGAGATGCGATGAGATTAACGGCACTAATAGCGTTGATGTTGACAGACACCAGAGACTGGACCAGGGTATGGAATGGCGACTAGTGACATTAGTGGTCATTATGGTAAATTTCGCGTTGCATCTCAGGCTATATGACATTCGCTAATCAATGGCATTGCAGTAAATTACATTCCCTGTGGAATATGCGTATTATCTCAGCCGATGTACACGCTGTTCAATAGCTTATGATAGCTCCGAGCCGACACTTAACCTTTCAAGTGAAATTAAGTAGCATATCGGTTGATTTATTAATCTAATATCAAAAATTAGCGGCTTATTTTTTAATTGAATTGTCACGACAATAATCAGTGATAAAGAAACAATAATTTTATCCCCATCCAGAGGCACCCGTATGCAAAATATCTTAAATAATCCCCTTAAACGAACCCTTAAAAGTGGACAAAGAGAGTGGCATTCTATGTTTCGCAAGTCAATTTATATCTATATAATACCTGTCAAACAAGCACATTTAGCCCTTAAGCTTGAGCATCCCAAATTTGAATATAAAATAAAATCTGCCCAGGTCCTTTAAAATTATTTATTCATATTAAACAGGATGTAGGGCATTGATGTACTCGCATCATCAATCATGTTGGAAAAAGTAGGTGAAAGGCCAGCTTTGTCCATTTGTGTGTATGTAATCCTGGCAAGGATATGAATTATTATACAGCTTAATATGAAGATTTGTTAAAAATTATTAATTTAAAATTGATGCAGAAAATGCAACAGATAAATGGATCGGTCTGCATGTTCAATGTTCATTTCTAATATCACATTACAAACTAAAACTCATCATGTACTAATTCAACGCATTAGAAATACTGTAGCCGATAAAAACGAAAGGCATGAGGCAATCAGATCTATGATTGAAAAAATATTAATATTCAGGGTGTTATGGAAATGCTGTGTTATATTTAAACCGGCAATTCCTGAGATGAAAACAAATTGAAGAAAAATATCCAAAAATGGTGCTTTAATTTAATATGCCCTGTACATGACCTTATGTCAAACCAAAAATTACCACGTGGTGCCCCTGTCCGGAAGGTAAACACAACAACATATGGCAGTGAATCTTGAACAGTGTTGTCATATCTTCAGGGTAAACTCTTTAGAAAGTCAATAACCGTTTGACAGATTTCAAGTTGTTTATTTTTCAGGGTACATTATTATAAACTTTTACGTTCGGTTCGCTGGGAAACAATCTCTGATTTATAAACTTGAACTGACTCGAACGAACCGCCTAGTTTATAAATGGTCAGGTATGTTCTCATTTGTTCAATTCGAACGACACCCGTCAGATCTGGACAACTTAAAAGTTTATAAATGCCACTTACCCTTTAGAAAAAAAAATGCAATTTTATTTACCTTTTCGGACTTATTTAAAACCAACTTAATTTATAAAAACACTCAAATAAGTACTCACATCACAAAATCACATTAGTTTTCGCCTCACAACACATCTAAGTACCGTTCAATCTGAATTAGTATTTTATAGTGCTACTGTGTAGACAAAATACGCCCTTATTGTCTGGGAAATAATGTATTTAACATCTAAAAATTTTTAAAATAAATAACACGTTGGTTCTATGGACCGATATCGGCCGGCTTCTTTAAACAGCTGATTTTGGACAATCGGCTAATATTTAAAATACAGCGTTGCCACTTTCAATGTTTTATTAAATTGCCGAATTTCCTTCTATAATATTACTTTCCTGTATAATCATAGTCTCGGAAATGGCAACCGCGCTACTACCAGTTTTCGGAGAAAGGAAGCATCTTTTTGGACTGGCCGATAGAATTAGCGTTTTTATTATCGCTAGAATAGAAACTAGCGTTTTTATTATTTCTATTGCGAAATGATTAGGTGCTCTTGTTCTATGTGTGTTATTGTAAAGTGTAATTATGCGTTCGTGTTTAGTGCTTTATTGTAATCTGATAATAGGTGCATATCTTCAAAAAACTAATTTGAAACTCGTGGGTGTCTGTGTGTTTCTTTAAGTAATTTAGTGCAATTTGTTCTGTTTCATTGTGTTTTCTTCTTTCGACGATATGCCGATTATGTTAAGAGATTGGAAATAAGAGGACGAATGGGGTTTAGTAATAAGCTTATTATGCACCCCCACACTATCATCAGGACACGTGATGAGCATAAAGTTTTTCCCATAGAAAAAAGAACTGAAGGTGTCTGTGCCATGGATTCCTTAATCGCGTCCTGGATTTACTTTCTAAGTAAGCTAAATATTTATTTTTATAAGAAACTAAAACTAAACACTTTGGCAACATTGTGCCAGAACATCTGTTGATTACCCAGCTGAGCAATGTAATATGTTCATATATGAATGTGCCGAGGAGTTGTGTGTGGGTTTAGGGGTGAATTACCCCACTTTTTAAACGTTCGATTTAAAAAAAAATATATGTAGCGCTTCTCTAGGACACCCCAGGAGTCACCCCTTTAAATATAATACGTCATTTCCATAACACCCTGTATAATACTTTGATAATTTGTAATTAGGCTGTAAATTGAAAATAAATGAAAATCGGATAAGGACATGAGTTTTTTACATTATTTTCACGTATACACTCCTGGAGTTTGGTCTATTTCTCCCGACTTACCCTGTATATAGTTTGTTTATTTGAAATATAGCTTGTCTAGAGAAATTAAAAAAAGTCATCTCATCGCACATTTAATAAAGTAGCAAAAATATCTGAACAAATTCATGAATATTCATGAGAGACGTCCACAAAAACAATATTAGCTGCTCAGTGAGGAACAATAATAATTATCACGCAAGCTCTAGTCGTATATGAGCGAGGAAAATGTTTTTTTTTAATGTTAGCGATTTATATCAACTACTTGCAATTTTTACAGACTTAATTCATTAAATTTTTAATCAGGGTCTGTGTCCTCTGTTGTTGTACTGCGAGCAATTATTGTAGAATGACTAATCATTGGGATTTGGTTTGTTTTTCGTATAGTATATGCAGTATAGACAGTAATCAAGTCGAATTTAACGCTAACAAAACCCAGGCAGCAGTTTTCTCTAAAAAGGTTAACATTACAGAACCGGATATAGTCATGGCCGGACACGTAATCCCACTGGCTTCATCTATTAATTTGCTGGGGGTCAATCTGGGAGGAAATATGTCTTGGCACAACCATGTTGTGGCAATCGCCAAGATAGCTTCTCAGAAGCTTGGGGTACTCTTCCGAACCAGAAAGTTGTACACACCTCAACAACTTTTGACACTATACAAAGCCCAGATTCGACCATCACTAGAGTACTGCTCTCATGTTTGGAGCTCTGCACCCAAACATACTCTTCGGCTACTGGATTCCATCGAAAGGAGGGCTATTCGTCTGATCGGAGACCACGAGCTGACGAAGAACGTCGACAGCCTAGAACATCGAAGACAGGTTGGGAATCTGACTCTCTTTTACAGATATTTTCATGGAAGGTGTTCGGCTGACCTTGTCCTCTTAATTCCGCCTAGAGCGACGAATAGCAGAAATACACGACGAACCACTGCCGCCCATCCATATGTGATTAAGCTTAGTACTCCTCGAACTTCATTATTTAAGAATTCTTTCATCTGGAGGACTTCATCCTTGTGGAACGACCTTCTCGAGGTCGTTTTTCCCAACGAATATAACCTCCAACGATTCAAAACCAACGTGAATCGCTTTTTGCGTGCCCTAAAGGATGTTTCCTATAGTGCTTGTTTGATCATAAAAAAAAAAGTCAATATATGATGTTTTTTTATTAAAAAAATGTAATATTTATTATTTTACCATATTTAAACATTTATTGAGATAAAATAACAATAAGCGGTTGCCGATAACAGACCGATAACCAAAAAAAAAAAATCACGCGCACTTACGATGAATACTAGAATCTTCCACTTCAAGTCAATCCCCTTTCCTCTATCTTAGTTGACTGGTTGGTATTATGAACTTCCCAAGAATAAACACTTAATTTTGACCCTTTTTAATAGAGGGTCAACAACTTAATTTTTCATCTATTGTGCAAATACCGGTGTGGCACGCATTTAAAAATGTTTGCAGGGCCAGAGAGAGGCATCCGGAATGGCCGTGGGCTTTTTAAAATAAGTAATGGGCATCATTTTTAATCTTCCTCGTCAACTCTGTCACAAAGAAGTGCTAATGTCCATGACGAAAAATGACAATATGGGCACGGTGTGATTGATATAACCCGCTTTTATTATGACCCAATGGCAAATAGATTGTGAATAAATTATATATATTGCTCTCCCTGTAGAAAAATCGTTATTCTATGTTACGCAACCGTGTACGCAACAGTCAATCGAATTTTCATTAGTTTAAAGTTGACAGTTGGGGCTATAGGGGGTTTTTGTTTTCTTTATAATTTCTCGCTTAATTGTTGCTGAAAAACGACATTTTTCACTATTACTACGTTAAAAGCACTAAATGAACACCCTTATATATTTTTTTATATTTATGACAGAAGATTCGTTATCGTACGTTTGACAAAAGTGTAAATTTGACAAAGATTTCCGTTCCATTGTAGTTTATTGCTATTGTTTGATGCGCCCATCTACATAAAGGGTGGCGATATACACCCTTTCAGTAGCCGCAGGCATATCGAAAATATGTATAAAAAATAAAGATGGATATCATATTGTAATATACAGGGAAGATTGTATCTCGATGTCAATCAAATTTGTTGAGTTATTACTGAAATTAACTAGTTTACTATTTGTTGGGTTTTATTGTCGCGTGATTCTAACCAATCCGATGTGATTCCCAGACCATTTACATATTAAATAGATTATGTCTTTACACTGCGCTATACAGGGTGTCAATTTGAAAACGTTCCACTCTTAAATCAGAAAGACAAATCAATTTTTTAAATGCAGTTTGATACAATATATTAATGTTTGTAGATTTGTTTAGAAAGTTTTAAACATTGTTACAACGATCTACCTAAGAATGGCCATAATGCACTTGAGATCATCAAAATAACCATAGAGAATTCAGTTAATAATTTGAGGTCGATTAAGCTTTTTAATAAGTGGTCAAGTGGTGCGAGCGGGTGCGTCAGGCGTCCTTTGAAACTCGCCGGTCGCGTCAGCGTCGTCGATGTGGAATAAATCGGATATGCAATGAATATTCATGGACGTCGGGATGACTTTCGACTGCTTTTCCTGTTTATATGGGGGTAAGGTGAAGGCTAAATTATCCCTATATATTGCCCCGGGTGGGAGCAATATATAAAGAAAGCGCAGATCCTGTTTCATATTTGTTGGACCATTTTTAGTACTCTTTTTGATCGTATTTGGCATGAGGGACTTCTAAGTAAACTGCGATTCTATGGTATGCCTAGTCGATTCTGTGCATGCTTGTCTAGTTTTCTTAAGGACCGCTCTCTGCAAGTGGCGATTGAAAGATTAACACCATTAAATGAGGGTATTCCTCAAGGGTCCATATTGTCTCCAACTATCTTCTTACTCTACAGTAACGACTTAGTGAAAACGAAAAATCCGATATTTAGTTCTGCTTACGATAGCACACTTATCTCATCTGTCTCTTTGAATGCACAAATATCGGCTGCCGACGCACATCATCGCAGACAGCATGAAGTATCACGCCTCAACAAAGACCTGGAAGAAATTTTGGCTTGGGGTGACAGTAACCAAGTCGAATTTAACGCAAAAAAATCCCAGGCAGCAGTTTTCTCTAAAAAGGTTAACATTACAGAACCGCATATAGTCATGGACGGACACGCAATCCCACTGACTTCATCTATTAATTTGCTGGGCGTCAATCTGGGAGGAAATATGTCTTGGCATAACCACGTTGTGGTAATCGCCAAGATAGCTTCTCAGAAACTTGGTGTACTCCTCCGAACCAGAAAGTTGCACACACATCAACAACTTTTGACACTATACACAGCCCATATTCGACCATCACTACAGTACTGCTCTCATGTCTGGAGCTCTGCACCCAAACATACTCTTCGGCTACTGGATTCCATCGAAAGGAGGGCCATTCGTCTGATTGGAGACCACGAGCTGACGAAGAACCTCGACAACCTAGAACATCGAATACTTGTTCTAGGCTGGGGATTTGACTCTCTTTTACAGATATTTTCATGGAAAGTGCTCGGGTGACCTTGCCCTTTTAATTCCGCCCAGAGCGGCGAATAGCAGAAATACACGACGAACCACTGCCGCCCATCCATATGTGGTTAAGCTTAATACTCCCCGAACTTCATTATTTAAGAATTCTTTCATATGGAGGACTTTATCCTCATGGAACGACCTTCCCGAGGTCGTTTTTTCCAACGAATATAACCTCCAACGATTCAAAACCAACGTGAATCGCTTCTTGCGCACACGCACCACTCCAGAGTGCCCTAAAAGATTTTTCCCATAGTGTTTGTGTTTTTGACCATAAAAAAACAAAAAGAAAAAAATAAATTTTTTACCTATTCTTTTAAAATTTTATAAATTTACCAGTCTTCGAAAATATTGTTTGGGAAAGAAGTACAAAAATTGTCGATTATGCTTAGTTTTAGATAATACGTATAGCATGACAATCCTGATCTCTTGATATAACGTATTTTCTGATTGGCTAGTTAAGTCAGACACTTTTAAAATTTAATAGATTTACAACAAAAGAGATTCTCCCTGGTCTTTTATGAACGGTTTAATTATGGATAATTCAGGTTCACCGCTGTGCGGTTGACATAGCGTGGCTGTTACTAATTTATCAGGTGTTATGCTCATATTAAAATATTTAATTGTAACCTTTTCCGGGCACCCTCGCTTTTGGGCAGATTCCACTTTCAACTTCCGTGTGACTACGGCAGTGAGTGAGCATTATTCCTAACAATAGCACTTGTCGAATTACCGTGATCTCTATGTTGAACAGAAAAGAATTAGGGGCGCCACATGTTCTATTTGGTATTAATCTAATGGAACACTATCCCTCTGGTTTTGGAATTAATTAAAAGTTAGTCGAGATGCGTCCATTTTCACTTTAAGTCTTCCATGACGATGCGATATTTTCAAAAGCTCTATTTACTTCGTGGTAATTGATGATATGATGCGGAAGTCACTAAGAATAGCGAAGCAATTTATTTTCAAATAGTCACGCAACAATGAGTAATAAAAAGCGATAAATATAAAATTTTGGGTGTCATGGTCAAAGAATAGGTTTTGGTGGGATTGCAAAAGGACGGTATAAGAGACAAACTGGGTATGTCCAGTGTCGACTAAAATGAATACAACCATGCCATCTTACTGGCAATTCATGTACTATCGAGTACGCTTTGTAGGAACCTGATTATTTTATTTTTTTTATGCATAATTCTAAAGTATTATTTTAAATCGTAATTTAGTGGAGCTCCTTATACAGTGCGAGTCGCGTTTATTCCTAAAGTAAAAGTCGACACTCGGAATGGGCTAATTCGACGTATAAGAAACATTGCAACCGATATGGACAGGCGTCCTTCGCAGACGATGCAGGAAATACTTTTGATTTGTACATAATATTTTTGAACATTTATTAAAAGAAACTATGATTAAAAAATTGTTAATATATGATATATATGTTTGTTTTTTAACATTATTTTCATTTGTACAGTCATTCCTGGCTCTTGTGTGTGTAGCCTTACCAAGCATTATTATCTAATACATTCGGGTCTTTACATAGCAGTATTTGCTTATGTATTTGAGTCAGTAGCCTAATATTAATACACAAATATTTAATCTTAAAAATAAATACAGTCCGTATAGATTTTTGACCATAAAGGGAGTCTGCTTTTATCTCACTTTGGCGTCGGCAGTATCGGAAGCAAGGTATAAAGAGGAGTCTGCATAGATATTTGGCTGTCAACCGTTTTAAACTGTTATCATTGGCCATTGGGAGTAGTTTGTTTCTTTTGAATATACAGTGGCCTTCTAAAACGTAGGCAAACATTCAAAAGAAAACATATTTTCTTACATTTGTTTACTTTCGTTAAAAGATATTGCGTAACGAGCTTCTGAATTTTTATATAACGTGGAATGGCGAACATTATTAGATTATTTTTAATAAGATAACTACGGTTTTGTTTGAATCAGAACTAGGGAAATTTTTTAATGATTTCTATTTCCAATTTTTATACGAAAAATCCATAATTTTCTTGCACGTTTGGTTTTATATTGATAAGTATTTTCAAAATAGAAGCAAATTAGCGCTACTTAAAGTCCTTGACGTCCGACCGCCTTATAAATAGCATCTGAAATTAATTTTATTCGTATTTTTTTAAAGATACAAAAAACTGATAACTTTGTGTTTAACGTATGCCAGTTTTAACGCTTCCATCGCGACGGCTCAAGAAGTAAATCCTTTAAGCTGGAATGAGTGTCGACTGGCACATGTCCCTAAACGTCCGGTTGTGGGCATGTTCGATTCCGGGGTGAAATCCGGGGTTTGACGAGGAACACAGGCCATGCCGATAGCGCTACTGAATTATTGATGTCCACTCGGCTTACGAAGACAATTTGATATATTACACCTATTTGAAATTGGAGCCACTAAATAAAGCTGATGACCAATGACCTAACAAAAGTTCGAATCTAGTATATAAAAAATACACATCAGTATCTGGACTTGTATTTCATCATTAAAACATAATATTCGCAATAACATTGTGTTTCATGGGTTCCTTTGTCAACAAAATGTGTTTTCTGAGAGGATCTACTATATTAACACCCTGTACACTTCGCAATTCATATAAATTCTTGCCATACATTTATATGAAAATGAGAGCTTCTCCCAGAATTGGCATATCCTTTGTTAGACCCTTTATTCCTTTCGCACTTAGGTATTGAGATAACCTATATACCCAGTAACATACACGTCTGAGTGCCTTTGCTTTGTACGGTTACCATGACAACGCGTCATTCCTCTGATGCAATTCTTACAGTGAAAAGATTTGATCGATGCATTCAACCCTTTATTTAAATTTTGATCGGAAATAAGGGGCTTCTTAGAATGTCTTTATCAGAAAAAGATTCTGTATGAAAGATACGAGACCAACTTAACCGCTATTAAATTTATAAAAATATTTACCTTAATTATTGAATATTTCTGAGCTCAATTTAATTAATGATTATCGATTGAATCATGAAAAATTAGCGTTCCTATCGTATTACGCGTAAATGATGCATGTGCATATTACGTATCATTAGTGCTCACCTAATCAAATACGTTATGTTCGTTAATATTAATGGCATAGATATACATACATACATAGGCCAAATTCGATTTTACACAAAGTCCTTAAAAAATACTACGCTCTGTGTTTTTTTTTCATGATCAAACACAAGCACTATAGGAAAAATCCTTTAGGGCACTCTGGGAGTGGTGCGTGTGCGCAAAAAGCGATTCACGTTGGTTTTGAATCGTTGGAGGTTATATTCGTTGGGAAAAACGACCTCGGGAAGGGCGCTCCATAAGGACGAAGTCCTCCAGATGAAAGAATTCTTAAATAATGAAGTTCGAGGAGTACTAAGCTTAACCACATGCGGATGGGAGGCAGTGGTTCGTCGTATATTTCTTCTATTCGCCGCTCTGAACGGAATTTAGAGGGCAAGGTCAGCCGAGCATTTTCCATGAAAATATCTGTAAAAGAGAGTCAAATCCCTCTCTTCGATGTTCTAGGCTGTCGAGGTTCTTCGTCAGCTCGTAGTCTCCGATCAGATGAACGGCCCTCCTTTCGATGGAATCCAGTAGCCGAAGAGTAGGTTTTGTGCAGAGCTCCAGACATGAGAGCAGTATTCTAGTGATGGTCGAATCTGGGCTTTGTATAGTGTCAAAAGTTGTTGAGGTGTGTAAAACTCTCTGGCTCGGAAGAGTGCACCAAATTTCTAAGAAGCTATCTTAGCGATTGCTACAACGTGGTTATGCCAAGACATATTTCCTCCCAGCTTGACGCCCAGCAAATTAATAGATGAAGCCAGTGGGATTGCGTGTCTGTCCATGACGATGATATCGGATTTTTCGTTTTCACTATAATGTAGAGTAAGAAGAGAGTGAGAGACGATGGGTATTTTAAAAACTTGCCCAATATTCCTAGTCCCTTTTAAATGATTTTTTTTTAATTGTAGATAAATGTCTTGGTTTTAATTAACTTTGAAATTGCTGAATAATGGCTAATCAAAATTAAAACAATTCTATACAATTTAAAAAAAAATCATTTCAATCGTACTATGGAAAAAAAATTATCGAACTTGGTCGATGAGTGTATTAATAAATAAATTGAGAACTCATACTTATGGAACGATAAGTCGCGGCCATATTAGTTTTAAACATTTAAGTTGCGCTTGCTAAATTAATACGGTGTAAAATTTATTGATGGCTATGACTTCAACAACGCAGATATGAAATCTAACCGCAATCGTAGAGTTCTGTTCTGTTGTGAAATAATTCGCTTCCATGTGCATGTTTGTTCCGTCCTTCCAGCAGGTGTTAACCTAAATGGCTGGGCGTCACATGTCATACCGCCCTCGGAGAAATACAGTGAAACCTCTCTTAGGCGGACACCTACGGTAATATGTAAATGCAAAATTATTACTAGGGGAAAGTGGGGTAATACGGCGCACCTAAGCGGAATAATTTATCAAATCTACATTTCTTATTGTACTTTACTCTAAACTTGGGAAATTTTAATATAATAAGTTTACTTTATGATCGCATAGGGGGTATTTAAAGAAAACATCGAATACATGAAAAAATAATTAAATTACGCAAGAGCTGCACTTCGCAATATTGCCCCACATGTCGGGTAATATCGCGCAGTTTACTAAACAACCAAGTTTTAAAATAAACGCAAAAAATAAATAAAAATAAGTCTTGTTACCAAAGTTATACATCGGATATTCTGTTATCTAAATTCTAAACTAAAATACAGGGTGTAACTAAATAAGTGTAAAAGATTTAAGGGGGTGATTCCTCATCGAAAAAAAGATAGAATCATTCATATATAGAAACTTCATTGGAGCATCCCTTGTTAAGATACAGCCCCTTAGAGGGGGTACATAAAATTTATAAATAAACGAAACTAATTTATTAATAACCAAACATACAACATCTAGAAATCATAGTAAATGTTCAATATGTCTACCTTTAGACATTACGCATGCGTCTAGACGTCGGCGCATTGAGCAACGTATTCCCGCGTTTTATGGCGATATGTATCTTGTTCTTAAAATAATTTTTTGCTGCGAACTGGTTTATTTTGGGCAAGAAATTCAAGAGACATTTTTTGTTTAGAATGAAACAGGCTATCGGAAATAAATTTTTAGATGGTAAACAAATAATAAGACAAAAACTTACATTGGAAATAAATTTTAGGGGTTGCGTTTTCCACCCTTACAACCATGGGGTAAACCAAATAAATTACTGGCTAAGTGTCTTTTTGGTAGTAGAAAATATGAGGTTAATTTCAATATTGTAACTTTTTTAGTGCTTGTGAAAAAAATTGTTAAACAAATTTTATGTACCCCCTTTAAGGGGCTGTATCTTAACAAGGGATGCTCCAATGAAGTTTCTTTATATGAAAGATACTATCTTTTTTTCGATGAGGAATCACCCCCTTAAATGTTTTACACCTATTTAGTTACACCCTGTATACGACGTTGCGATTCTTTTTTTTTATCGGCGCATAGGCTAAGTCGACAACCATCGCATGTGTACCCTGCAGCTGATTCCCAACCAGAACATTCTGATTGAACCCATATGGCACAATTCATGCAACGAAACCAATGCTCCCTGTTCTTTCCGAATTCACTACATATGCCACACATTTCGTTGGCTACAGAAGGCTCTTCATGAAGTGCAAATTCATTGTAGTCCGAATTGTTGTCATCAGAGAGATCTGCTTTGAAGGATGAATCAGGATTATCTTCCGACGTGTCTTCTTTAATGCATTTTACTTCCTGTCTTAGTTCTGTGTCTGGATGCATGTCTAGTTGTAATTTCAGCTGCATGTTGAGCTCTCTTTCCAGCTTCCTAGTCAAATTATTATCGATTCCCTAGTATTAGTTCTGATTGATTAAGAAGCGACGAAGATAAGTAAATGAAATATTTAAATAATAATGGTCGTTCGACTTCAAAATAATGGATTGTGTGTAATAAAAAATAAATGCTATAGGTAATGGCCAATAAACCATTGACATTGTAAAAATAAAAGCTCCTAGATACTATACAATGTATGTGTATATTAATATGTTTTGACAAAGGCATGGGGGCATGCACCGAAATTTTATGGTGATTGAAGAGCGAACTATGTCAAGCCACTTAGCATGCAAACCTCATTTTATGGCTGAGCTTTACTATCAAGCCGTAAAATATTTCAAACGTATTTAAATGGAACTTTTTAATTTCCCCATAAAAATCGGCTAGTGTAATGCCAGTTTTGATTTAAGCGATGCCGAATAATACGCCCGCATACTCTCGATGAGTGCGAAATTGTTCTAATCTCGAACGATCCACTTTATTCTGATGTCATCTCTTTTCTTCGGGGACTTTTTACAGTCGGGTATACGACCCTTTCAAGTGTTGCTCTCTTTAGCAGTAACTATCTCCATAAACTCTCCGATAGATCGTATAACTTGATGATTTCATACACTGTGCACGTGCGATATCAATATTCCGACCACTTAAGAAATTCTGTTTTTATTTAGAATTTTAATTAGAACGGTGAACTAACACCAGTATTTTGTAGACTTTTTAACTTATCCTACAAACAAGAAATATTTCCATCATGCTGGAAGATGGCACGAGTCCAGCATATGCTAAAGAAAGGTAAGAGAACCCTGCCAAGCAACTATCGACCAGTCGCATTGCTTTCAGTTATATCAAAAGTAATGGAGAAAGCAACATCTTCTAAAGTACCTGGAAGGCTTCAACATTATCAGCGATCATCAATATGATTTTCGGAAGTCCAGATCAACTGGAGATCTAGCCTATGTCACCCATCTTTGGAACAACGCAATCGAACATCATGGGGAGTCTCGGGCTGTTGCACTGTATATTTCTAAAGCCTTTGTTGGCATGAGGGACTTCTAAGTGAACTGTGATCCTATGGTATGCCCAGTCGATTCTGTGCACGGTTGTCTAGCTTTCTTAAGGACCGCTCTCTGCAAGTGGCGATTGACGGATTTCTCTCAGACACCTTCACCATCAATGCCGGTGTTCCTCAAGAGTCCATATTGTCTCCTACTCTCTTCTTACTCTACATTAACGACCTACTAGACACACTTTTCTCATCTTTCTCTTTGAATGCACAAACATCGGCTGCCGACGCACATCTTCGCAGCCAGCATGGAAATATGTCTTGGCATAACCACGTTGTAGCAATCGCCAAGATAGCTTGGTATACTCTTCCGAACCAGAAAATTGTACACACCTCAACAACTTTTGACACTATACAAAGCCCAGATTCGACCATCACTAGAGTACTGCTCTGATGTCTGGAGCTCTGCACCCAAACATACTTTTCGGCTACTGAATTCCATCGAAAGGAGGGCCATTCGTCTGATTGGAGACCACGAGCTGACGAAGAACCTCGACAGCCTAGAACATCGAAGACAGGTTGGGAATTTGACTCTCTTTTACAGATATTTTCATGGAAAGTGTTCGGCTGACCTTGCTCTCTTAATTCCGTCCAGAACGACGAACCACTACCGCCCATCTATATGTGGTTAAGCTTGGTACTCCTCAAACTTCATTATTTAAGAATTCTTTCATCTGGAGGACTTCATCTTTATGGAACGACCTTCCCGAGGTCGTTTTTCCCGAATATAACCTCCAATGATTCCAAACCAACGTGAATCGCTTTTTGCGCACACGCGCCACTCCCAGAGTGTCCAAAAGGATTTTTCCTATAGTGCTTGTATTTGATCATAAAAACCCTTATTTGACGGACGGTTGGTAACAATTCAAAATGATCAAGTTAATTTAGGATTAATCAATTAAAATTCATAAATGAAGTCAGAAAATCAAATCCAGATCTTCTTGTGCCATAAATATGCTAATAGAGCTAATAAGCGCTCTAAGATGCGAAAGGGTTAAGCCGTATTATTAAATAACAATCTCGTATATATGATTTGATTTACATGAAATTTATTCATAGGACAACTGTCGCGATTCGACGCTGTAAGGAAGATGTAATGTGTAATAGAGGAAAATCGAAACGAAAACAACCCCTGTTAAAACCATAAATTAAAGTTTCAGACGCAAACGGACTGGTGGAGAAATATTTAAAAAATCGCATCCGCCTGCTCAGGATGTTGTAGTTCCATTGTTACAAGCACAAGATTGCGCTGGTAATATTATTTCCGGTGAAAATTTGTCCCCGTATTTTCCTTCTGCAATAACAGTCCATATCTCTCCAAGTAATTTGACACTTTTGTACGATAAGTTAAATTGGATTTTTCTGGTATTAAAAGCGCCAGGAAGAAGGAACGTATAAATTTGATAGCAAGAGCATTACTTCCTTAGAAAACATATAGAATGGTTAGTTCTTTTAGGATCTGTAGCCTGAAAAGCAACGATGTAAATTCAATTGTGTATGAATAATAAAATTTTACTATCAATAACGTGATACTTCTTCGTATATCGGAGTTGTATGCTACCCCTGTGGTCAAGGAAATTTACCAGTTTACTACTAATTTATTCGTTATACAGGGTGTCCCAGAATATGCGGGCAATCTCCCGGGTTCAAATAGAACACTTAAAAATAACAGGAGAAGTTGTTATACATTTTTCTTCCTACGGCCTCCCCTACGGAGATACGGGCCCATAACGGACGTCCCTGGAGATCGTTGTTTTTTAAATAATTTATTAAGTACTAGGTGTAATTTAATAATTTTTTAGTATAATGGTTATTAGATGGGTCTCCTCAAGATTCGCCCTTTTAAACACATTTGGCTTAGTTAGTTTGCCAGGGACGGACTAGACGTAACACAAAAACCTTGTATGATGAAGGAACGACAATAATATTTTTCGATACTCTCAACCTTGAGCTGAAAAAAAGGTACTCGATCAATGTCGATTTTTTTGTTCAATATGATTTTTTGCATTAATTGCTGTTTTATGTTCATAAAATTCCCTCATTGTATGGTTTTTTTCACATGACCGATTTAAATTAGAATATTTATGCCAGTGAGTTTATTTTTAAAGTTAGTTATATTTTTTAAAAAAACTTAATTAATACTCTTCCTTGAAAACAAATGAACAGTGACAGTTATTTTAAATTATTTTCACTTATACAATACGGTCCTGGAGTTTGGTCCATTCCTCTCGACTCATCCTGTACGATTAGATTAGTTTCCATAAAAATATAAAGTTAATTAATAAAATATCGTTATCCGACGAACATTTTCTAGTGTGAAACATAAATTAACACTTGTATTGTTGTAAAATGTAATTAGCCAAATCAAAAAGTAATACGCCAAATCATTTACAATGGAAGCGTGTAAGGGCCACGTGAACAAATCAATCTTAACTTTATTTCTTCTCCAATCACAACTTAAATTAATCAACCCAAACGACAGATATGGAGGTCGCCTTACATAAAAATTCCATTAATCAATCACTCGGCCTCATCTCTAAAAGGGCTACTAATTTGGCAGAACGTTCTATCTGATCCACTAAATTCAATTGATTTATTTGGCTAAATATTATTTTGAATAAAAAAAATAACCTTTTTTCTTGGTAAAGGTTTAGGTTAATTATCACAATAATTAATTATCGTTGATCGAAAATACCGCACAATCGTAGTATATTTTTATCATTTAATTACAGTGTAGAAAAAAATTATTAATTCTAGACAACTAAAAACAGGGTGGCCAACTTATTTAATTGTTGGTCAGGTAATTTAGACTGTTAGTTCAAAAGGGTGGTTACTGCGGTAAATAAAAAGATTAGTTGTTCATTTAAATATTATTTAATCTGTGTAAACTGGTTTTATGTTATTTTACAAACAGAAAAATGCATGGTTGTGTATTTATGACAGTTTTGACATTTTATGACAGTTTTGACATTCTAAATAGCAGACAATACACAATTATAAAAATTTACTAAAATTAGATAAACTCTTGTATGTCCTGTTGTGCATAAGTACATAAAATATAATGTATAAATAAAAAACATCCGTTAAGTACAGGATGGTTTTTCAAAAGAACAATACAATATCAATTAGAATCATAAGTTATCAACAATACGGATTATCTTAATTTTGTAGAAAAAAGGGATATAAATTTCTCTCAGTTCTCTCAAGGATAATTTAAACCATTTCTAATTCCATCGACTCAACTTATCTGTTTTAACTTGCCGCCTTTGGTTTATTATTAATTATTTTTGTAATTTTTCGGGACGTCTCAATTCATTATCAAAGAAATGATCAGGGATGACCTTTGGCATCTAATAATGGGGATTATTGGACATAAACAGCTTCATAAAGCTACTACTTATTCGTGGAGAAAATTTCATCAGCGTAATTTTTAACTGAACTTGCCAAATGAAGATCTTGTTGAGATCGCAAGAATCAGAAAACTGAAAACAAATCAGCAACCCTTTTGACTGTGTTGAAGACTTATTTACTTGTGACGACTTCGCCGTTGGGTAAGAATGGACAATTTTAAAGTAAAAAAGGACTTTTTTATTTTACGTTTTAAAAAATGCAGATTATTAAAAAAAAACGAAAAACTGTTTTTGTATCGTTTCCCGAGAGAAAAAACAACACGACATGTGTTTTATTATGATTGGTCAGGAAAAATAAGGAAATTTCAAGATGACTCGGTTAACGATATAGGTTAATTTTACCGGGAAAAGAAAAGGTAATGATTAAAATTATCAGGTAACGGCAACACTATTGTTGGAACTGGTTTTCCAACATACAGTCTAACATGTAGTATAAGCAATAATGTTTTAGTAATTAAATTGGTAAGTAATTTTTATTTAAAATGAAATGCATTTAAAGTTTTATTGCTCTTTCAACGATTCCTTTTAATGCCCCTGTGCATCATATATCTGCCACTGTGTTTAAAATATAAAACCGGTTCGAAATTGCAGACATATTTATGCCACATTTGCAAAAACTGATCACTTGCAGTGATTTATTTCCATCCAGAATTACGTATAATACACAGTTGGACAAAGCACCTCTATTAAAAAATGTGTAAATCACTTTACCAACAAATTTACATTATATGCTATTTTAATGCCACGTTGTAAAACGATCTCCACACCCACCCAATCGTAAACGTAAAATTATTATTAAATTCTACCACAATATATCACTTCGCATACAATGCCCTTTTTCTGTCATTGTAAATAACCGAAAAGTATTTGCCACTTATATAGGCATTTAAAATAAAATTGAACATACAACTTTGTAGACAGACCTTGGCAAGTATAAATGTATTTACGTTATATCAACAAAAGGTACTTTTGAATGATAGAAGAGTTTTGGACTTGCATTGTCTTTATTTGTTATAAATCACAACGTTTCAACTGGTAAGTATCTCCAGTCGTCTTCAGGTGAATACTAGATAAGAGAAGTAAAGACAATGCAAGTCCAGAACTCTTCTATCATTCAAGAAACACCATTGTCTACAACCTTCAAACAAAAGTACTATGTGACAATAAAAATTGACCAAATGAACAACTTTTGGTTGAGATGTTAAACAAGTTGATTAAGACAATGAATTTGTTCTAACAACAAATGGAATAGTTAATTTGTTCATTTGGAGCGAGGGGGTCTCCTCAGGAATGACTCTGGTAGCGAGAGAAAAGGAAAAAATTGAACTCTATATTATTTTTTATCCTCTTAATTTATTTTTCCTCGTTTCTAAATCCAATTACAAATAACGCAGTAGGTATGAAAAAAGGCTTTGGTTCTTAATATGTACTTGCAACTAAATCTCCTAAATCAAAAAGGATTAACAACCTTAAAAGAGTAATATACATGGGCTATAAAAAATAATGCTTGTTCCAATTACATAACAATGGTAAAGTTTGTGCCGGCGAATAGACCTGAGAGATTATTAAATGGGTATCGAAATGACGATTAACTGTGTTGAATCAATATTGCACCCAAGATACGTGTTTGTATTTATAATAGCAGTAGTCACTAAGTGCCTTTCTCCCAGTATTATGCAAATGAGGGATGAAAGCCATTTGAGGCCCTTTCTCCAAACAACATTATGCTTTAGACTAGATATACTGAGATGTTGCCCTAATTAGATAATTATAGCATGTTATTTTGCAAACAGTTTGATCGTAGTGTCAATATTTATGCCCTTTCAAAAACGTTATTCCCTTTAATGTGTCACCTTGTCGGAGTCTCGATAATCTGTAAAATAAACACTTCCCTGATATGCTGGAGGAATATTAAACAGCCCTTCAGAAACGAAAACATAACAAACTCTTTGGAGTATTTGAAATGTAATAACAAACCGATAATAAAACAATAAAGGATCTAATCGTACTTGAAGGGGTTTCTCACTCGCTGTTAGGTGATATTGTTTCATTCAATACTAAATATGTCTTATACAGAGTAAGTCGAGTTCAGGAGCGTTTTATTGTACACCTACCTGAAAATAAATTTAAAAATCTCATATATCTGCTTTTTATGGGTTTCAAATTTTGACTTGTTGTCCGGTTAATACGCTAAATAAAATAAAAATATCCATGTACATAATACAAAGAGTCAGCTATGTTCTGCATAAAAAGTGTTTTTCACTTCTTATCGCATATTATGGGATTCTGATACAGTGTCATTGTTAGTGTGACAGTGATTTATTTGTCCAAGATCTCCAGACATCACCAGAGTTTTGTTAAAAGGGCTGGTTTAAAAATTAAGATTACAAAGTAAAAGATGAGACTCGGGACGCACTAATTCGACAAACACTGCAGATGATATTAAAGAAAGGCATGAATGAAGTAATCAGGAGAGCAAAGGCTCACTTCGTAGATGAAGCAGAAAATGTTTAGAGGTCAATGGCGATATTTTTGAACATTTAGTATTAAAAGAACGTACATAGATTCAATGTTTAGTGTTTCGGTAATTGCTGGTGAAGCAAAATTAAAAATAACCGTAATGAAATGAAATTATGAACGATCCATTAGTATTCAAATAAAGTCATATGACTTTTATGAACATTCTTCCGCCAATAAGCGCCCTTATGAATAGGCATTGTATTGGAGGTGTAATAAAGGACTTTGAAACGAGTTTTTTAAATCCTTTCGGTAATGCGAGTCCGAGAACGGGGTGCAAATTGAATTTGCGGGGTTGGCGAGACATATTTGTCCATGACGCGTCCTGTAATAGCATTCCTGATACTAATAATGAAATCGGCATTGTACGTTAATGCACAAGGGATTCCTAATTGTTTGTGTATTGTCAATTTGAATCTGATGAATTTTACGAATCCGCATCGCCAATCAACGCGTTGGATGATCTGATTAACGTCTCCAACTTTTTCAATTTCACGAAACACAATTCTCAATGTCCCCCTATAAAAACTATAACGACTATTAGTTCAGTATTAATTATTCTTCTTCTCTTTCTAACTCGCTGTTAGGATACTGTAAGTATTCTATACTATAAATACGATATTGCAAATAGTCGACAATAAATCAATAAATAAATTGTTTACAATTTATATTTTCAAAGTTTCAAGTTATAGAGTAATTTCAAAGTTATAGTAATAGAGTAACATTTAGTAATAAATAACTTTAAGTGCGTGTTGCAGTATAGATAAATATTAACTACACTAGAGTTGTCAGAGACTTTAGGTTTTTAGCTATTGTATTAAATTGGCAATCAATTTTTCAATTTTACCAAAACATCACTTCCTCCCCTTTTAAAGGTTTTTCATAAGCAATTCCGTTTTTCCAACAAGTTATTGCAACCCATATAATTTCTCGCTACTAATAGAAAACGCTGTTACCATCAAATCGGTGCACGCTTGCTTACTTGTATTGCCAATAATGCCTTAGTTAGTTCTCCACATGCAAATAGGGTAATAAATTTCTAAATTGCACCTTGGTGGGCAATAACTCTCGAGAATTAGACAGTTCGTGTCGCTAGTTTTCCTGTTATTTTTCTAATGGGATAAAGAAATTGGAAAAGCTTAAGTATTTTCAATATGGATTGCCATCCCGATGAAAAATGGCAGAGAAAAACGTTTAGGAAGCCATTCTCATAATTAAAGGCACTTTTAGAATTAATCTTTTATGCTTTATTTTATGTTTCTATAAATATAGTAATGTCAATAAGATATCTAATATTATACCTAATATTTGGGATTAAATCAATATTACTGTCGCATTGCTTTCAGTTATATCAAAAGTAATGGAGAAAGCTATTAACCAACATCTTCTAAAGTACCTGGAAGGCTTCAACATTATCAGCGATCATCAATATGGTTTTCGGAAGTCCAGATCAACTGGAGATCTTCTAGTCTATGTCACCCATCTTTGGAACAACGCAATCGAACATCATGGGGAGTCTCGGGCTGTTGCACTGGATATTTCTAAAGCCTTTGATCGTGTTTGGCATGAGGGACTTCTAAGTAAACTGCGATCCTATGGTATGCCCAGTCGATTCTGTGCATGGTTGTCTAGCTTTCTTAAGGACCGCTCTCTGCAAGTGGCGATTGACGTATTTCTCTCAGACACCTTCACCATCAATGCCGGTGTTCCTCAAGGGTCCATATTGTGTCCCACTCTCTTCTTACTCTACATTAACGACCTTTTAGTAAAAACGAAAAATCCTATATTTAGTTTTGGTGATGATAGCACACTTATCTCATCTTTCTCTTTGAATGCACAAACATCGGCTGCCGACGCACATCTTCGCAGACAGCATGAAGTATCATACCTCAATAAAGACCAGGAAGAAATTCTGGATTGAGGTGACAGTAACCAAGTCAAATTTAACGCTAAAAAACCCAGGCAGCAGTTTTCTCTAAAAAGGTTAACACTACAGAACCAGATATAGTCATGGACGGACTCGCAATCCTACTGGCTTCATCTATTAATTTGCTGGGCATCAATCTGGGAGGAAATATGTCTTGGCATAACCACGTTGTGGCAATCGCCAAGATAGCTTCTCAGAAACTTGGTGTACTCTTCCGAACCAGAAAGTTGTACACACCTCAACAACTTTTGACACTATACAAAGCCCAGATTCGACCATCACTAGAGTACTGCTCTCATGTCTGGGGCTCTGCGCCCAAGCATACTCTTCGGCTGCTCGATTCCATCGAAAGGAGGGTCATTCGTCTGATTGGAGATCACGAGCTGACGAAGAACCTCGACAGCCTGGAACATCGAAGACAGGTTGGGGATTTGACTCTCTTTTACAGATATTTTCACGGAAAGTGCTCAGCTGACCTTGCCCTCTTAATTCCGCCCAGAGCGGCGAGTATCAGAAATATACGACGAACCACTGCTGCCCATTCATATGTGGTTAAGCTTAGTACTCCTCGAACTTCATTATTTAAGAATTCTTTCATCTGGAAGACTTCATCCTTATGGAACGACCTTCCCGAGGTCGTTTTTCCCAACGAATATAACCTCCAACGATTCAAAACCAACGTGAATCGCTTCTTGCGCACATGCACCACTCCTAGAGTGCCCTATAGTGCTTGTGTTTGACCATAAAAAAAACCTTGTAATCCATAGAAGAACGAGTATAAATTTTATTTCGTATTTTCCCTCTTCCTTTTTGTCCAGCGGCTTAGTATTCTTCTTCTCCTTTTTCTTTTGCAGACAGGTACTACTTTTACCAAAAGGAAAATCTGAGTCGTTTCAAAGAACGTAACCTAGATCTTCTTCTGTTTGCAGCAGGCGGCTTTTCTTTACAGTATATTATCCTGTGTAGACCCTTACTGCAAGAAAACATCAGTTAAAAAAAATAATTCCGAAAAATATCCATATCAATTGTGACCTTACCTCCGAACTCTCACGGTCTAAACATGCAACAAAACAATTATGGGTTTTTTAAATTGAATTATAATAAACCGCAAAGAGGACCCCATCCCACATTCCGAAAATTAGCTTGTTTATCGATAATGGGCCTACCAGCATTTTTATTCATTCGATTTCGATACCCTAATTGATATTTAATTTGTTGATGTCCCGAATATTTTGAATTAGGTTATCTAAACGGATACAAATCGATTTAGTTTGATTTAGTTAATGCGGAGGAAGTATTCCACCTGCTCCTAAGTACCTGGGGGAGTAATTGTGGACTTACAAAGGTCCTGGTAATTTGAACAGTTATGAGGCATAATTTGTGGTGACGATTGAATTAAAATAGGTGACATATCAAGTGCCACTTTAGGAACTAAATTGAGTAAAGAATGGAATTACGGTCACCCTCCATATTTTATTATTCTCTAATAAAACTGTGCCGACTATTATTTTTGTATAGGTTCTTTCTGCACAAGATGTAATAACGTCATGATCAAAACTCATAAATATCCTATACTCCGCCCACAACAATGTAGAAATTAAATAGCTCGGAACAAGGAGGTTCTCCAAGGTCTTCCAAAAATGAAACGTTTTTTTCTCTCGATACACTTTCCCAGATACAAGAAAATGATTAATATTTCCATTGGCGGTCGTTAAGTAACTTTCAATTTGAGGGCAATTCATCAAAATCGTAGGGCTTGAAGATAATCAGGCTGACTCTCAAATCACATTAATGGCCTGTCGTATGGCGCCGTAATAGCAATGGCGTCAAAAACACAACACACTTAAAACCGTTATTCTTGCATGTTGTCCTGTATGACTTGCATTATTATCTATCTTCTAAACTTTTTATCGTGCGTCGTACAATGGCGTTTCCTGTCCAGAATAAATAATAATATCGCACTCTGACATAAAATTATAATTTTCACGACATCAATAGAATTAATATATTCTTTTGCAGATCTTGTTGAAAGAAAAGAATTGACTCATTTTTATTCCTGCATTTAACTCAAGAAATATAACCACTATACCATTTCTGGCGTTCTTAAATCTCTATAATATTTTATCACTTTCTCAGAGGTAATTTGCAGCATCACACTCGAATAACTCCAACAATTCGGCTTCTCTCGCACCACGGCCGTTCTGAGTGACAACCACGACGCAGGAGTTAAATGAAATGTCACTCAAATTGGCGTGCGGTGTCCGCCTTGTACTTGTTCTTGGTCAGCTCGTAGTAATAAATCTTCACATTCCTTTCGGCTCGACCATCCCTTAATAGTTATTCAATTAAAAACAACCCTTATCCTCTAATTGTCAGATGGTTATTTATTGCATTACACCATGCAACTGGGCCGAAATGTTTTGTGAATTTTTTTCTTGCATAACTTTGGGTTCACTAATAAATATTCCAAATGAGAAAGGCGCTCATATAGGGCCTGTCGGAAGGAATGAACATGATTGTACAAGTCAAAATAATGTAAAACACTCACATGTCCTTATAAGATTTTCATTTGTTTTTCAGTTATAGCGTGATTGCAAAAAAACAAACTTTCATATACAGGATGGAAATGACGTATTATATTTAAATGGGTGACCCCTGGGGTGTCCTAGAGAAGCGCTACATATATTTTTTTTTAAATCGAACGTTTTAAAAGTGGGGTAATTCACCCCTAAACCCACCCGGTTACTCCGCGGCACATTCATATATGATCATATTACATTGCCAAGCTGTGTAATCAACAGATGTTCAAGCAAAATGTTGCCAACTGTGTAAAAAATATAAAACTTTAGATTCTTATAAAAATAATATTTAGTTTACCTAGTATCCAAATAGAAGTGAATCCAGGTGCCAGTACACTAGCAAGTAATCCAGGGCACAGATATCTTCAGGTTTTTGTTTTTTTTCTATGGGAAAAGCTTTATGCTCATCACGTACCCTGTTGATAATGTGGAACTGAATAATAAGCTTATACCCACTAAACCCCATTCGGCCTCTTATTTCCAATCTCTCGGAACATTTGCACTAAATCACTTAAATAAATACACAGACACCCACAAGTTTCCAATTATTTTTTTTTGAAGATATGTACTTATTATTAGATAACACAAAAGCAATAAATACTAACGCATAATTACACTTTACAATAACCTACCGTACACATAAAACAACAGCACTATAGGATACAAATTATTTCGCAATAGAAATTCAGAAATAATAAAAACACTAATTTCTAATGGTCTAATCAAATTTATTAATCCTTTACTGAAGAAGAATGATGAAATAATAATGTTGATAGACCCTTCCATCCCTTTAAAATCAATAGTCTCGTCTAACTAGCGCGGTTGCCATTTCCGAGACTATCATTATAAAGAAAAGTATTACAGAAGGAAATTCGAATATAACCTTATAAAACATCGAAAGTGGCAACTCTGTATTTTTAAGTATTAACACCAACCGCTGCAGTCGCGTAAAGAATATGCAACCCGTTTCTCCAAGATCAGCTGTTTAAAATTAGCCGGCCGGTTTCTTACTGTTTTTTCAAGCAGATTTGTGTGTTAAATTGTATGTTAGTACTTAAACCCGAGTTTAAATTATTAAGTTATTTGTTCTTTTCGCGATGGCAGTGCCCCAGTCCAGCAGTTCAATATCGATCGACGGAACCAACGTGTTATTTAGACAATAAGGGCGTACTTTTGTCTACACAGTAGCACTTTAAAATACTAATTCAGATTGAACGTTACTTAGATGTGTTGTGACGCGAGAACTATGTGATTTTGTGATGTGAGTACTTGGTGTTTTTTATAAATTAAGTTTTTAATTTATAATTAAGTTATAATTAAGTTAAGGTTTTAAATAAGTCCGGAAAGGTAAATAAAATTGCATTTTTTTTTCTAAAAGGTAAGTGGCATTTATAAACTTTTAAGTTGTCCAGATCTGACGGGTGTCGTTCGAATTGAACAAATGAGAACATACCTGACAATTTATAAACCCCGTGGCGGTTCGTTCGAGTCAGTTCAAGTTTATAAATCAGAGATTGTTTCCCAGCGAACTGAACTGAACGTAAAGTTTATAATAATGTACCCTGAAAAATAAACAACTTGCAATCTGCCAAACGGTTATTGACTTTCTAAGGAGTTTACCCTGAAGGTATGACAACACTGTTGACATATGTTGCTTTGTTTATCTTCCTGACAGGGGCACCACGTGGTCATTTTTGGTTTGACATAAGGTCATGTACAGGGCATATTAAATTAAAGCGCCATTTTTGGATATTTTTCTTCAATTTGTTTTCATCTCAGGAATTGCCGATTTAAATATAATACGTCATTTCCATAACACCCTGTATTAATATTATTTTATTTATTTTATTGTTATTATTATCATATTATTATATAACGATTGCTTTATGTCTTAATACGTCGAATTAGTGCATTCCGAGTGCCGGCTTCTATTGGTAAACTGAATATTTGAACCAGTTACAGACGCATAAACAAAAATCTAGTGCTGTGAGGTCTGGAGATATTGGAACTTTCACACTGATACTGACACCGTATCAGAACATTATTCAAACGGTTTTGAGCCTCCAGCGGATTGACTCAGATAGACCGTATGTCATAATATGTGATAAGAAGCAAAAAAATGTAGAACGTACCTGATATCTTGTTTAACATGGATATTTTTATTTTATTTAAGGCGTTTTAACTCACACAACATTTGTTAATTACCCTATAACTTGAAAACAAATGAAGATCGGATGGCCTATGAGTTTTTTTACATTTTACACTTTTATGTTTGATCCTTTCCTCCAGACTCTGTATAAGAATAAATTATATCAATAATAGTTTACTTCGATTGTTGTCTCATGAAAGAAAATAGGGATTTTTTCTAATCCCTCCCAATTAAGAATTGGTAAAAAATCAGAAGTTTATTCAATCCACAAGATGTAATTGTTTCGTTTCATCGAAATAAATTATATTTGCTTTATTTCGGCCTATATCTGATTCTAGTAGGCGAATCTATCACCCTATTTATTGGCAACTTCAAAAATCTGCTTAACTTCGTGCGATGACTTACCGAATTAATACCAGCATCAAATTCAATTGGACAGTAAAATTATATTTTCATTGATTGATGATGTATTTTTCCCGAGTTCCTTTTACTCCCAGTTTTATAGTAAAAGTTGTAAAATATTGCCACTTTTCCAGCCGCCGCCTATCAGCTAATGGATTGATGAGCTAATGGATCGCCCTGTTAATGTGTCTTTATCAGTATTTACGAAAAGTTCGTCAATTTTAGAACAGGTATATTTTATAACAGATAATTTTTTAACCGCCTCATGGGCGGATCCAAAACTTTGTTTGAGGGGGCGGGGGCTGAGGGGGTCATTCAAAACAGCAATATATTACGTATTTTGTGCTCCTCTGCTTGTTTGTGGTGTTTGGTGGTGGTGGGGGGTCAAGGAACTTTCCGCGGGGAAAATTTGTCCAGATCAAATGTGAAAATATTTTCTTTTTCGTTCGGCCCGGCCATTCCTGAGGGAGGCCTGCAACTTAACGTGGACGCCGAACCACGATCCTTGGCTAGACTCTGCTCCTCTAAGGGCCATCAACCCTTGGTTTCTTGCATTGTGGGGAGATACATTTTTTACTCCTCCGTTTGCATGACGCCGGGTAAACGCCATAAGTTATACCACTAAAAATCAGAATCAGTTTACCGGCCGCGGGGTTCGAACCTGTGAGCTCCCGTCCTAGAGTTCCCGATGAATGCCGCTTTAGTCACGGAGCCACCAGAGCCGTTACTCTTGTGTATTATTAAACTTTTAAATTGAATGTGCTAAGTATCTGCATCAAATAGGTATTATTTATGTGCTTTTACATTAATGGCATTTTAACTCAATTGTAATCTCTTTTAGACCCCTATTAATATTCTACAGGTTGTCCTCTCGGCGACGTGTCTATTCAAACACAAACCGAGGCATTATCGCTGTTGCGCCAACAGTTTTGTTCTCCCAAATAGCAATCTATTGTCGGGTAATGGGAATTGTCCTGTACTTTGACGGGTACATCTATTCTGTAAACCGTATCGGCTCTGGTTCTAACTAGGAACGGTTTCCATGTAATTTTTAAAATTTTCTATATTTTTTTAACAAAATATTATACCAACTAACAAATAACTATTTAGTCTAACGTCTGAAATCACAAACTGAAAGAAAAATTTAATTTTATCCTTTAACAATACAATAGCTTACATTTAATCTAGGTCAGTAGGAGCACACAACATGCCTTAGGACAAAGTTGTCACATAGTCGAGGACCGACAGAGTTAGTTTCGACGCTAGAGGCAACAAAGTAGGTACGCTAAAAATCAGCAACAATGTTGCTGCTGTTAAGAAAAGGAAGTTCAAGTAATATAAATGTATATAATTTATGTTTTTCTTAGTCTAGAATTACGAGCATTAAGAACAGTTAATTTTGGTCAAGATAGCGCAAAATGAAATGTTCCATAATCGATAATCTATAAGCCTATAAAAGCTGAGCGGTCAGACTATAATTATGGTTCAGATCCTGCAATTCTTTAGTTTAATAATTATCGAAGTAGATAATTTACGCTACTACTGGTTTTGGCTGTATTACTACTGCATGCATAATGGGTATCAGTAAATTCTAGTTAATATCACGGATTCCTTCTTAATTGCGTATTATGTGCATTTGCCACCAGCAGACATTTGGCGTTCTACCTAGTACAAATTGACAGTAGCAATAGCCTTTGGCTAAATATTAGGTACAGATGAATATATTTGCTAGTAAAATCAAGCATTACTTGTATTGCAACTAATTACAATCCAGCAGTATTGTAAATTACTTAGGTTTTATTATTTATTGCAAAGTTCGTTATCTAAGACGAATTCATAACTATTAAGTAACAGCGTATTCAGAAACCTTAATTGTTTCCACAATAAAACATTGTTATACAGGGAAAAGTTACGAAAAGTAATACCCTGCCGCATTACCGGTGTATATGGTATTTAGGGCCATTGCCCCTATGATCTCACCCCCCTGGATCCGCGCTTCGATGTTTTTTTTTTATGATCAAACACAAGCACTATAGGAAAAATCCTTTAGTGCACTCTGGGAGTGGTGCGTGTGCGCAAAAAGCGATTCACGTTGGTTTTGAATCGTTGGCGGTTATATTCGTTGGGAAAAACGACCTCGGGAAAGTCGTTCCACAAGGATGAAGTCCTCCACATGACAGAATTCTTAAATAATGAAGCTCGAGGAGTACTAAGCTTAACCACATATGGATGGGCGGCAGTGGTTCGTCGTGTATTCCTGCTATTCGTCGCTCTGGGCGGAATTAACAGGGCAAGGTCAGCCGAGCACCTTACATGAAAATATCTGTTAAAGAGAGTCAAATCCCCAACATGTCCTCGATGTTCCAGGCTGTCGAGGTTCTTCGTCAGCTCGTGGTCTCCAATCAGACGAATGGCCCTCCTCTCGATGGAATCCAGTAGCCGAAGAGTATGTTTGGGTGCAGAGCTCCAGACAGGAGAGCAGTACTCAGTAATGGTCGAATCTGGGCTTTGTACAGTGTCAAAAGTTGTTGAGGTGTGTACAACTTTCTGGTTCGGAAGAGTACCCCAAGCTTCTGAGAAGCTATCTTGTCGATTGCCACAACGTGGTTATGCCAAGACATATTTCCTCCCAGATTGACGCCCAGCAAATTAATAGATGAAGCCAGTGGGATTGCGTGTCCGGCCATGACTATCTCCGGTTGTGTAGTGTTGACCTTTTTAGAGAACACTGCTGCCTGTTTTTTTTAGCGTTAAATTCGACTTGGTTACTGTCACCCCAAGCCAAAATCTCTTCCAGGTCTTTGTTGAGGCGTGATACTTCATGCTGTCTGCGAAGATGTGCGTCGGCAGCCGATGTTTGCGAATTCAAAGAGAAAGATGAGATAAGTGTGCTATCGTCAGCAAAAGTAAATATCGGATTTTTAGTTTTCACTAGAAGGTCGTTAATGTAGAGTAAGAAGAGAGTGGGAGATAATATGGACCCTTGAGGAACACCGGCATTGATTGTGAAGGTGTCTGAGAGAAATCCGTCAATCGCCCCTTGCAGAGAGCGGTCCTTAAGAAAGCTAGACAACCATGCACAGAATCGACTGGGCATACCATAGGATCGCAGTTTTCTTAGAAGCCCCCCATGCCACACACGATCAGAAGCTTTAGAAATATCCAGTGCAATAGCCCGAGACTCCCCATGATGTTCGATTGCGTTGTTCCAAATATGGGTGACATAGGCTAGAAGATCTCCAGTTGATCTGGACTTCCGAAACCATATTGATGATCGCTGATAATGTTGAAGCCTTCCAGGTACTTTAGAAGATGTTGGTTAATAGCTTCCTCCATTACTTTTGATATAACTGAAAGCAATGTTATGAAGATTAACAGTTCTTTTATTTGTTGTACATTATTGTCATTAGATTCCTCGATTAACAACATTTAAATTCATACCTAAGATGCAAGTACCTTAATATTGGGTTCTTATTTGTAACGCAGGCAGTAATGAGTCGTCACTGGATGATCCTCTTCATCATTTGTATCAATGTTTGGCCGATGTCGTGGAAAAAAGAAGAACCACCGAACAAACATAAAATAATATCTTTTAACACGGATTAAAATTAAGAGGTATTGTTCCCAGAAAACAAGAAAATTTGGGGAGCAATTTCAATGCTGAAAGGAAATTGAGTGTACTGAGGCCTAAAGTCGAAATATCTGTAGTGACGTGCTTAAATTGAAAAGCTTTGACATAAATATGTTTAAAGAAAATGGCGCTAGAGAGCTCGTGCGTTTTTCCAGATGACTGATAACTGATAATTACGTGCGGGTGATCTTGAAGAGGCCCGATGGGGTGTGCGCCTCCCGTCCCTTTTAAAATAAAAGTGTCACGCGCCCCAAAAACTTGCCGTATCCGATATACGACAAATAAACTTCATACTTGGACGAACTCAAATGTCCGCCTGCACTTACTTTAAAAGCGCGAATATCATTGGCGTAACGTTATATATATATAAAAATATCCTCAAGTTTAAGGAAATAAGATCGGTCAGCTTAAAATAGCAATATTTGAGGAGTTTACTCTTTACTTGCCCTTTTTAAGACCTATAACACCTTTAATCAGAATTTCTGCCTTCAGGTAGGTGAACAAACTTTTAGTTTGTTGGGTATTATGACTGAACAATTTGGAAGATGATTCTGGGTTCAGCTCGATCTCAAATTACTCTAGAAGCATGTATGGTGGTTAATTGCACCCTAATTCGGAACATGACTCGTTGGAAAAATAGTTCTACTTTTGTTATAGAAAGAAGCTTCCTCTATCGATCTGACAAGACGTTAACAAAGTCGAAATATTGAATGAAAAGGGGTACAAAATACCCTTTAATTCAAGTTTTGACAGATTTTAATCTTGATACGGAACGAATGGTATCACCGCGAGCGAACTCGCGGGTACAAATATTTTTCTCGTAATTGGACACTCAGTTTACAAATTCGTGCCAAATTTGGGCCTTATCGGTTCATTAATTAAGAAATTATC
Source organism: Barypeithes pellucidus (assembly GCA_963991005.1). Classification (NCBI taxonomy): domain Eukaryota; kingdom Metazoa; phylum Arthropoda; class Insecta; order Coleoptera; family Curculionidae; genus Barypeithes; species Barypeithes pellucidus. Next base: position 17,677,439 of record OZ022566.1, read on the forward strand.
CTGGGGATAGACGGAAAAAATATCTTTTTATTCACTTGTTAATTTTTATTTTCATACGGAACAAATGGTATTACCGCGAGCGAACTCGCGGGTACAAATATTTTTCTCGTAATTGGACACCCAGTTTACAAAGGGATGCCAATTTTGGGCCTTATCGGTTCATTAATTAAGGAATTATCCTTGGGAGAGACGGAGAAAATATCTTTTTATTCACTTTTTAATTTTAATTTTGATACGGAACAAATGGTATTACCTCGAGCGAAGTCGCGGGTACAAATATTTTTCTCGTAATTGGACACTCATTTTTCAAAGTCCTGCCAAATTTGGGCCTAATCGGTTCATTAATTAAGGAATTATCCTGGGGAGAGACGGAGAAAATATCTATTATGACGCTATGTTGTTTACCGACTTTTTTCAGTCTGCTGATAAAAATCATGGAAGTTTGCTCTGAAAACGTTTGTCTTAGTATAAAATTTATCGTTGAATCTGAACCTGATATTAAATTTTCCATTTCTGAATAAGAAATAGGGATTTAGTGTATTGCAGAATATGTGCCGCCTATGTATACTTTAAAGTTGTACGAATTGAACACCAATCGAGGATTTATGATAGTTTAAGCACTAATGGTATAGATCAAGTTTTTTAAAGCCGTTGAATTTGAAATTTATTACTTCATGCAAAGGTGGCCCGCCATGTTTTAATGCAATTTTTAAGTTCACTCTATTTTATTAACCTCAGCCAAGAATTATTATGCTTTAGCTTCGCTGCCTCACATTGTTGTTCTGTGTCGTAGCTAAGTTATATTGCCATGCGAAAATACGTAAGATTTATACTAAAGGCATTTCAAAACTTGAGAAATTCGAAATAGGGCTACATTTATATAGATATTGTGGCATAATGTTTTTATTGTAGATGGAGGTGAATGATTTTCAGGACGATAATGGATTTAACGGAAGTCTAAATATGAAATGATTCCAAATATTGATTTTTTCTATAATAATGGGACTTACACATACTTCGAAATCAGGATCCAATTTCAACATTTTTAAACCTTTCACTTGTGTTTGCGTCATAAGTAACGAACCATAACAAATTTTAACTGCCTATGTTAAGCTGTCTTGAAGAAGGGATATACAGAAACGAATTTCCAAAACATTAAAATAATTAAGCTAAACCGTACGTAAATATTGTCACATAATTTTCACTAATATAATTAATCCAACTTTCCATTTTTATAAATACCAGAGAATAAGAATGACAATTTATGAAATTTAAAATGCCCGGTCGTTATTTTTGTGCCAAAATATATTAACCCAAAATCAATTTGGAATAAAATGAAAGGATTTTTCACGGGTGTAAGCGTAACCCAAATGGATTTAATCTGAATTATTGATGATGGAAATCGGTTTAATCAGATAACGAATAAATACATCACCTGTATTAAAATTACCGAGGACATTCACAAATATATTCTCCCGTCATTGCCGTTACGTTTAATTTTGGCCATGTACTGGGGGTTGTCTCCAAATGTACTAAAGCTGTTACAAGTAATTGGAAACATTTAGGTAGTATTTTTAACAGCTTAAGTAATGTGACAAAACAGTACAAACCATACACATACATTTTAATTCACTAAATTTTATCTTGAGAGTTAACCAGTCCCCAAATATTTGCGCTTGCAAGTTCGGCTGATGGTGGTGGTACCTACTATCAAGAATGTACTAAATTTAGTACGAATATAGTTAATGGGTATCCCTGAGTCCTGTATTAGTTAAAAAGATAAATTGTCTGGGCAACACGTCGTGTATGCGATTTGGTGTGATAAATTCGTTCTGCACCCGAATGGAATGCAATTCCACAGGGAAATCTCCTGACGCGACGCGAAGTTACTGTGTAACTAATCCGTCACATTCCCAATTGTTTGATATCAGTAAATAGCTGATCACCAAATTTATGATATGCTTATAATAATGCACACAGTTCATTCGTTCAGTGTACATGCGTTAACACCACAATAATGCGAGCATTTTATCCACTTGTACGTTCACACAAACAAAACATGATCTATTCTTGTTGTCCGAACATTTAGGTAATTTCATTAATTTGATAGAAATAAGAACTACCCGAAAATTATAATTAATGCTTTTTGATTATTCAGCTTTCACTTAATTTTGCATTATATTGTTCAATTAGATTTTGATCATTAATTATTTCATGGTTTGGTGTTTATTATACATTCGCTTGCACAAAATTCCGCCACCCTGAAATTTTGGTCAAGTTTGATATTTTATAACTTATGCGATTTTCTTGATTTTGTTATCAGTTTGTAGATCCATTTATTGTGTTTTCCTGCATTATTTTATAAAGTAACATTTTTTGATTAGGCTATATTATACAGGAGTAAATCAAACTGTTGTTTTTTGTCGTAATTTTAAAACACCCTGCAGGAAAATTGAGGTGGATAATGTTATTTACATACTGTTTCTTGTAATCTTGGATGTATTCTAAACATTTCGTTATTTGATTCATTCCATTATCCCATTTCTGCTGCGAGTTCCAAATTTTAAATGAAACGCTGATTTGAAGCCTATTTTTATTAAGAAAAACAAACACTAGGTATATCAGAAAGTTAATTAACAAAAAGAATTTTAATATCGTGTATTTCCTTCTCTCACAGTAATGACAGCTTGCAGCCTTCGTGGCATCGAATGAATAAGGTTACTTATCCTTTCTTGAGGGATAGCCTGATATTCTTCGATCAGCGCCAGTTGTAAGTATTGCAAGGTGTGTGGTTACACAGGACGACGACGAGCGGCCCTTTTAAGCTGATCCCAAAGATGTTCGATTGAGTTGAGATGCGGGATACATGCGGGCCATTCCAATGTTGGAAGTCCAACTTCATCCAGATATTCGCTCACTACATGTTCAACGTGAGGTCTAGCATTATCATGCATTAATAAAAATTGGTTCCCAATGAAAGCAAATGGAACAACAACTTCTTGGAGGATTTCCTCAATGTTACGGTAGACGGTCAGAGCTCCATTTTCAACAAATACACAAATACAAGTTTGGTGCGTGCTTCGGTAGAAATAGCCGCCTAAATCATGAACCGCCATGATATGAGATTCGTTTATTTCTACCCGCTCACGACCATCCGGCGATTTTAAACCATCCGTGGATTCATCAGTGGATAGTACGTAAGAATATTATTACTGTCAAATATTCTGTCACAATATTCGGGTACTTACTTAGCCAACGTCGATAATTTTTAACCGAAAGGTTCTAAAAATAACATCGTTTCATTTAAAATTTTGCAGCTAGCAGCTGAAATGAAATAATGGAATGAATCAAAGAACGAAATGTTTAAAATACATCAAGGATTACAAGAAACAGTATATAAATAAAATTATCCATCTCAATTTTCCTACAGGGTGTTTTGAAATAAAGAACAAAAATAACAGTTTGATTTACTCCCGTATAATATAGCTTAATCGAAAAATGTTAGTTTATAAAATAATTAGGGAAAAACACCATAAACGTATCTACAAACTGATAACCAAATCATGAAAATCGCATAAAGAATAAAAAAGTTATAAAATATCAAACGAACAAACCCAAAATTTCAGGGTGGCGGAATTTTGTGCAGGAGAGTTTATATTTTGTAAACTTCTTTTTTCAAATAACACTTTTAACAAGTGGTAGTAAGCAGCTTAATTGTGAGTGATAGATGTATTTTGGACTTCCATTATCTTTATTTATTTAATATCACTACATTTCAACTGTTAAACATCTCCAGTCGTCTTGAGGTGAATACAGTATTCAATCGGTTATACAAATAATCGGTCATCCAAATAACCGGATATCCGAATAATCGGTTTTCAGTTTTGTAAAATAACCGAATAATCCGAAACCGGTTAACCGAATATCCAGTTTATATTGCCAACACTAGTAGATATTCTATACAGATATATAATTTTTTTGATTATATAACCGTCATATTTTGGCAGTGCTATTATTTTCTCTGGCATACATGTTACTGTAAAATTGATGATCTTTAATACATGTTTGACTTTCGTCCTCTTTTTTCGATTATTAATGGTGGAAAGAGCCAGAACTGCTTAAAAAATAGCAGACGTCAAAGAATGATCGTTGGACCATGAAATTTGTTGCCATATTATTTGATTTATTATTAGGTATACAATATACAGAGTAAACCATAATAACCTCTGGTAGTGTTTGTTTGTATGGAGGAAACGTTGTAAAATTTAATTAAAATATGTTTAAATTTTTTTAAAATGTATAATATCCGCTTGGGAAACCAAGCTATGAAGTAATAAAATACAATGTTATAAACTTCAAATAGTAAACGTGGTCAAATCTTATTTGCGGTAAATCTAAGAAATTATTTTTTTATAATTACATTTATAGGCCAGACAAATTATCTGTATTTTCGAAGGAGCTATTAACTTTCTGGCTGATACCTGTCATTATAGATAATAATACACATTACTTTTGTTCCCCGAATAATAATTATCGTGGCTTTGCGACATCACCATAATATTTAAGGACCATAATAATGATAAGGCAAATTATAGCTAGGTATGCATGTATGTATGGTTCCCAGAAACAATATTCCTATATCTAAGTTTAATAAAATTATAATCGATAACATGGAATGAAACAAATTATCTGTCCATTAGAATTATATATCCACCACCATTTTGACGAAATTTATGGATAATAATTTAAGCGGGAATGTGCTTTTCGAAAATTACATTTTGATATGTTGATGATATTTCTTCAATTAATGAAACGTAGTGTGATGATCGTGCGGTGTGAATGTTTGATTGATATTATCTATGGTGGTGACCATACTAATCCTAATGGTTTAATTTTTACCCTTTTGTGTAAACTAACACATGTTTTTTTTTCTCGTCAATTAGATAAAGCCCATCATTAGGAGATCTTTTCAATGATTATGGTTGTAGTTATTTATATGAATTTGTCATGACCATTATCATTTACAAATTTTGTTTCACGAATGAATTTTTTTGATTTAGGATATGATATCAAAACAATTAGTTATTTGGACAATTAATAACAACGATAGCAGGTGGGTTTTTCCTAAATATATAATTAATATGCTAGCCAGAAATAGTCCATTTAAAAATTTTGTACCGAAGAAAATAAAGGGAAATAAGAAATCATTACGGCTAGATTTAATTACAACATCAGTATTCTTTATACAGGGTGTTCCTTAATGACGTGCTAATATTTCAGGGTGTGATTCCTTAGGTCATTTTATAAAGAAAAGTTCATATGAACAAATGTCCGCAACGGCTTAAATCTTTTGCTACAGGGTGTTGAATTTTTTTTAAATGGTTATTTTCTAATATCTCCGAAAGTACTTTAGATATTATTTTCAATTTTGGTATGTGTTCATAGCATATAAAACCACAAATTTTAGTTAGAAAAGTTATTCAATTGTTTCACCAGTGGCGTCCCTGCGAACATGTCCTCTGACATTCTTTACAAAAACGATGGTACGCCACTGACATTTTTCCATATGGGTATTTTTCCTGATTAGCCTGGTCAATTCTACATAAAAACAGTCTCTTGAGTTTTTCTCGTCAGACGCACCGTTCTTGATTAAAACCACTAAATCCATATTGAAACTCATTATTATTAACATTGATAAAATATTAATGATAAATTTTGTTTTAAAAAAATTTCAATAGTTTAACGAGTGGGCAAATCGATGCAATACAAGCCTTTTAAGTGAAGGTGGCTATTTCCAATAATTTGTATAAAACAAAATTTATCGTTAATATTTTATCAATATTAATAATACTGAGTTTTAATATGAATTTAGTGGTTTTAATCAAGAACGGTGCGTCTCTAGAGAAAAACTCAAGACACCGTTTTCATGTAGAATTGACCAGGCTAATCGGAAAAAATATCCACATGGAAAAATGTCAGTGGCGTACCATCTTTTTATAAAAACAGAGAATATGTTTTCACGGACGTCACTGGTGGAATATTTGAATAACTTTTCTAACAACTACAATTTGTGGTTCTATATCCTATTAACACATACAAAAATTGAAAATAATATCTAACGTACTTTCGGAGATATTAAAAAATAACCATTTAAAAATTAAAAATTCAGCACCCTGTAGCAAGAAATTTAAGCCGTTGCGGATATAGTGCATATGAACTTTTCTTTATCAAATGACCTAAGGAATAACACTCTGAAATATTAGGACGTCATTAAGGAACACCCTGTATATTTAATCTGATAATGTTCAGAAATCAAGAGACTGTTTCCAAGAATGTGCACCTAAGTGCGAAAATTTAAGGTCAATTGATTTATTTTTTTAATTACAAAAACATAATTTGCTTGCCACAAATAAACTCGTCGTATAAGTGTATTTTTTGTAACAGTTCATCCGTTATATAATAAATAAAGTTCCGAAATTGTTGGTCGAGTTAAACTCGGACAAGCGAAATGATGGATGGGACCTGTCAAACGAGAGCAAATTGTGTCGAGCAGAACGACTATCGACTAATGTTTTTGGTAAAATGGAAATTTATTTTCCCCATATATCAATCATGTTTCCTGTGAGAGTCTTTGTGTTCTCGAAACATATTAAAGGGATTAGGTTCTCCATCTTCATACATTGAAAATTTTATCGACTCTAATCTTATGAATAAAAGAGATTATAGAAAATTAGGGTGCATAGATAGTGCGTATAAAATATTTATTTATAGATTTTCTACCAGCATACTGAAATAATTGCCATTTTACGTTTCTGTCTCATAAGAAAGTAGAACATCAATAATGGGTCAGATGGCGCGAGATAAATAGAAAAAATCCCGAAAATCGCCAAGGAACTATAAAAAAGTCGTTTTTTATTGATACCTCGTTTGTAGAGCACTTCAAAAATTATATTTGTAAAACCAGAACGTATTGTTTTACAATAAAGGGTATAATGAGTTCTTAACAATTCTAAATTGGCACAAAGAAACCATTTATCATAATATACCTAACATATGATATAAGAGGTGAACATTTCACTTTCATTTCGGAAGTGACTGAACGCTCGGAAGTGTGCCAGTTACATAAAAATTGCTCCTTTTTGTGGCCTGGCCAACTTCTCGAGTAAAATATCACCAGCGACAGTTGGATATCGGGTATCTGTTTGCGATGGAGTTTTAGCAATATGCTCTTAGCAATCTAGCACTTATTTTATGTGAACACACATAGGGGAGACAGGGGAGCATTCGGCCATAAAGAACAATTTCTCGATTATTAACTAATTTGGCTCATAAAAGGATAACCAAGTTACCTTATCAGTATTAGGAGATGCTTCGCAACGTATTACATGACAAATATTTTTTAAATATGGAATTTCAAAAGAAAAAAATTATTTTAAACATCAGGTAAACAATGGCCGATTGCTATCCATCCCAGGGGAACAATCGGCCATCATAAGGGGAGGAATCAGCCAAACAACGTAACTGGTAAATTTACAAATCTAATCAAAAAATAAATAAAAATCAAGTAGATTGTTTAAAGTTATATCTTCCTGTCGAATTAACACAAACAATTAATATAACAAACGCCAAACTTACTAAACTAATTTATTACTTGGGATTGGTGAACGGGGGTTACAAAAATGATAGCACACGGCAGTTCTAGCAGTTCAGCAGTTCCAGGCTTTGAAGACAAATACATTTTTTTAATAATGTCTCTGGTGTTTTTTTTTTATGATCAAACACAAGCACTATACGAAAAATCGTGTGCGTGTGCGCAAAAAGCGATTCACGTTGGTTTTGAATCGTTGGAGGTTATATTCGTTGGGAAAAACGACCTCGGGAAGGTCGTTCCACAAGGATGAAGTCCTCCAGATGAAAGAATTCTTAAATAATGAAGTTCGAGGAGTACTAAGCTTAACCCCATATGGATGGGCGGCAGTGGTTCGTCGTGTATTTCTGCTATTCGTCGCTCTGGGCGGAATTAAGAGGGCAAGGTCAGCTGAGCACCTTCCATGAAAATATCTGTAAAAGAGAGTCAAATCCCCAACTTGTCTTCGATGTTCTAGGCTGTCGAGGTTCTTCGTCAGCTCGTGGTCTCCAATCAGACGAATGGCCCTCCTTTCGATAGAATCCAGTAGCCGAAGAGTGTGTTTGGGTGCAGAGCTCCAGACATGAGAGCAGTATTCTAGTGATGGTCGAATCTGGGCTTTATATAGTGTCAAAAGTTGTTGAGGTGTATACAACTTTCTGGTTCAAAAGAGTACACCAAGTTTCTGAGAAGCTATCTTGGCGATTGCCCATAGGCGTAACTAGAGGGGGAGCCAGGTGGGCCGTGTCCACCCCAGATTGCTCTGGTGCCCACCCCAGTGTTTCCGAAGTTCGAAGCCATACATACGTCATAGTGACACTTGCCATTAAAATCCTACTAGACGAGGGGCCAGGCCCCCCCCTATAAAATCATTCTAGTTACGCCAATGCCCACAGCGTGGTTGTGCCAAGACATATTTCCTCCCAGATTGACGCCCAGCAAATTAATAAGTGGGATTGCGTGTCCGTCCATAACTATATTCGGTTCTGTTTTTTTAGCGTTAAATTCGACTTGGTTACTGCCACCCCAAGCCAAAATTTCTTCCAGGTCTTTGTTGAATGATACTTCATGCTGTCTGCGAAGATGTGCGTCGGCAGCCGATGTTTGTGCATTCAAAGAAGAAAGATGAGATAAGTATGCTATCATCAGCAAAACTAAATATCGAATTTTTCGTTTTCACTAGAAGGTCGTTAATATAGAGTAAGAAGAGAGTGGGAGACAATATGGTCCCTTGAGGAACACCGGCATTGATGGTGAATGTGTCTGAGAGAAATCCGTCGATCGCCACTTGCACAGAGCGGTCCTTAAGAAAGCTAGGCAATCATGCACAGAATCGACTGGGCATACCATAGGGTCGCAGTTTACTTAGAAGTCCCTCATGCCAAACACGATCAAAGGCTTTAGAAATATCCAGTGCAATAGCCCGAGACTCCCCATGATGTTCGATTGCGTTGTTCCAATGATGGGTGACATAGGCTAGAAGATCTCCAGTTGATCTGGACTTCCGAAAACCATATTGATGATCACTGATAATGTTGAAGCCTTCCAGGTACTTTAGAAGATGTTGCTTAATATCTTTCTCAATTACTTTTGATATAACTGAAAGCAACGAGACTGGTCGATAGTTGCTAGGCAGGGTTCTCTTAAATTTCTTTGGTAGAGGCTGGACTCGCGCCATCTTCCTGCACGATGGAAATATTCCTTGTTTGTAGGATAACTTAAAAAGTCTACAAAATCTGGTGTTAGTTCATCGGCGCTTCTCTTGAGAACTATAACAGGAATTTCGTCTGGACCAGAAAGAAGCTTTCTTGACGTCGATACCTTTCAGGATTCGCTTGATTGGACGCTGACGGAACACGATTTCGATCATTTCGGATTGAACTGCAGGAATGTTGGATCTTGTAAAAAACAAATTAGCGGGTCATTAAAGAAATTATATCAACTTTTCTTCATAAAAGGAATCACGCTCTGAAATATTAACACGTCATTAAGAAACACCCTGTATACGCGGCTATTCCATTGCAAGCGAAACGCAATGCCCCGCGCAATCACGTGCTAATAAACCACTAGGTGATATCATTATCCTTAGTGGCCTACCATTCTTTTATGTATACGAGTATTTCACGAGCCATGATTTTCCAAGCAAAAGAATGTATGACTGACTGGCTAACGAGTGTATTTTTCCGTATGAAGGTGAGATAAGAACATTCAATTAGCGTAGCAATGCTAAAACGATCAGTTTGGTTTTCGCTTTCACTACACCGTGGATACGGTGCACCAAAGCCGGCGCGGAGGGGCGAAAAAAAAACCACAAGGTGAGCGGGAACACCAGAGCGTTTAAACAATCAGTTTAACAATATTTTAGTCACATACAATGATGTGCAAAACGTATATTTCGAAACTTACGAGAAAAAAATAGTAAGCAATGGTACTGAACGGTAAAGTCATAATACGAATAGTTTTTGTTATTTGTTTTGTATTACTAGTGATTTCGGACTACTCAGCGTTGATAAATAAATTAATTGGTGGAAGCAGGACGGACGATACGAAGCGCAGTCCGCCTAGGCCCACCAACCCCGGATATGGTGATTCGAAGGCTGATATTGATATAGATGCAGATATAGAAGAGGACTCTGTGAAGCATCTGGGTAAGTACGCAAACTCTTATTGGTAGAGTTGCGCTTCTTGTCGATTCCTTGGCACTAGCCACAATCCAAAGAAGAGCATTATCAATTGTCCCTCTGGTTTCATAGTGGATTATTTTAAAGTTAGCAACAGATACTTCGATGCTCCATCAAAATATCCAGCTGGATTTGTTATGTATAGAAGAATATTAGGAACATATGTTACATACAATACAATAATTATATTGTAAAATTACACATTAGTAATTTTTAAAAAAATTGGTTGGTTTATGTTACGTTGTTTGTTTACGTTTATGTTTAGTAATATTTATTTTATAATGATTGTATTCTCTTATAACCACAATCAATTATTTTTTACAAAACTAACTACCGTTTTATGTGAATTTTAAAATCCTGGTTAATTCGGTAGTTTCCATAACCAGATCACATTTCGAAACAGGTTCTTCGAACAATCTATATGTGGGTTCGTCAAGGATTTTGAAGTTATTGTTAATCACCTTTAAATAATAACATGTATTTTCTATTCAATTAAGTTGATACGATTTCTTGGTTGTTCTTGTTCCGATTTATATGTACGTTGTAGTTTACGAGGGTGCATTAAAACATACAAAAGTCATAACTTGATGGAAGATTTGATACTGGAAACATATTTTATGCTCATCTACCTGTTCATGTCACATGTGTTGACACAATTTAAAAAAAATATTCTTGAGATAACTAATGGTTGACAATTTTAAAATTAAAAAAATTAAAATCCAGTTCCGAAACAGTAGATCTTAACGAATTAATATTTGAATCTAACAACAGCAAGCAGTCATTCGGGATAACCATATGCGACCTGAGGAATGAAATGATTAACATAAAGAAGAATAGTCATTGTACTATGTATTCTTCCGGATAATTTCAAGGCTTTGACCGTAATGCTATTTAGGTGTGTAATATATTAACCTACTAGATAATAGTGCTAAGGACGGGTATAAAAAAATCTATGCATTCGTGCCTTAGCATATTTTTTACAAACTTTACATACGCACACCTAAAAATCTGCATTTCTCTTTGACATAATTCCATCTTTAAAAAAGTTACTCAGGCTTTTTGGAAATTAATAAATTTAACGCAAATCGATTTGCACTTGGTGGATTTTAGTGGTATAAGTCATAGCGTTACTGTCCGGCGCCAAGCAAAAAAATAAGGAACAGTGAAAAATGTATCATCCGCCATACTTACCCCATTCACCTCGATAACCAGGCCGGATGAGATCGGATATCTCGTGGGGATGGTAGGCACTCCCCAATCGGTAGGTCATAACGCAATGATCTTACTTTTGAGTCCACGTTAAGAGAAAAAATCATCTTTCCCCCGCCAGAAGCACCCCTACTGTCGTGTGTAATAAAAAATTATTGTTTTTTCAAATAAAATTAAGTAAGGAGAAGCATTTGTAGTGTGAACTAAATTTTTATCTGCCATCAGTGTCGTAGTTAAACGTGAGTTAGTCCTCGGTTTCCCCGTATAAAAGTATTTTATTATGGCTTAATGGAAATAAATCATACATACTGGTATATTTCTCTAATAATTGCAATAACGACTTAAATATTGTTGTTTTAGTGGTATACTTTCATTATTATTAAATCCACGTTCTTATGTAAGATTATTGCCTTGTAATACATTGTAGGGAGTTTTAGCATTTTAAAATTTAATCCGTAATCTATGTTGAATATATTTATTTTGACGATGTTCTACAATATTTTTTTTTATTTTTAGCTACGCAGTCTACAAGGTCTCAGATTTTGCAAACAATAAAAAACGCTTGTCTCCCAAAACTAATATGCGAACTTACTGCCAGTCCTCAAAAGGAAAAATTGACCGAGACAGAAAAATCGTTGTTAAATTTACTAAGGTAAGAAAATAAAAAACAGTAGTAATTTGTAAGTATTAGTCGTTTCTCTCTGAAAAACATTTTCTATTTGGACTCTTTTGCTTCCACTACCTCAAATGTATCTGTCGGCGTCAATTAGTGAAATCCGTCATTCCCTGAAATGCCTAGTCATTTCACGTATTGCCGGCAAATAGTGTAACTCTAACGATTGGTACACCGTTTGCCTAAGAGTATCAGGCATTCCCTGTAATGACGGAATTCTTTCAGTCAAACGCTGTACTTAACTAAATGATTTAAGTTACCCTGTTTGCCGGTTTTAGTCGAATGCTGTAATTGTTGTTAACATCTGTGTAGTGATTTTTTTTTAAATTGATATGTCGAAGCATTCAGAATTGTTTCATAAGAAGTTAGATGACTATTACTCCAATCAAAGTAAAAAAACCTTGGATTTCAAACATAACCTCAAACTACTTCAACCTACAAAATGACTTCAATTTTATAGTTCATATGCTTGGGGAAGGAGTGATTTTATTGTGTGCCTTTTTATTGCTTTTTATTAACCGACTTCAAAAAAGGAGGGGTTCTCAATTCGGTTGTATTTTCTTCTTATGTTGTGACCTCAGAACTCCGCCATTTATCGACCAATTTAGAATTTTTTTTTTTGTTGAATAGGGAATATTTTCAATTAGGTCCAATTTTAATTGTACTACAAAATTCTCAAAGGGTGGGGGTAAAAAAGGGGGGTATTAATTGCCAAAAAATTACAGTTTTTTTAAATATAAGAAAAAAAGAGATGTCATTTTAATGCGCAATTTTTGCGTTTTATGATTTGTTGTCTTAAAAAAAATGGAAGGGATGAAAAAGTGAGAGGGGGTGCAAAGGGTGAAAGAGGCAAAAGAATAAAATATAAACCGATTTGGATAATTCTTTTTTATTGAAAAGGGGGATATTTTCAAGGAGGTTCTATTGGAAATTAAAAAAAATCTAGTGGCGACCAAAGAGGCATTTCTTTAAGTAGGTGACGTTCCTGAAAAGTTTGTATCAGTACGAGAAGCTGCGCAGTCGCTTTCACTTTCCGGAGGTCCAAGATATTTTAAGTGTTCATGCAAACCAGCGAAAAAACAATGTTTGTCAAACAGATGCGTTTGTGTAAAATAAAGTTATTTGTAATTCAAGGTGTCAAAAAAGCGCACCTTGCGCTAATAAATAATAAACCATATTATCAGTCGTTCCCTTTTAGATTTTTGCATCTAGCTATTATGTTGTTTCGTTCCTATTCGTTCTATGAATGTTTTTTATAGTAAGTTATAGATAATAAATATGAATGAATGATTGACTAAAACCGACAAACAGGGTAACTTAAATTATTTAGTTAAGTACAGCGTTTGACTGAAAGAATTCCGTCATTACAGGGAATGCCTGATACTCTTAGGCAAACGGTGTAATAGAGTTACACTATTTGCCGGCAATACGTGAAATTTCTAGGAATGACGGATTTCACTAATTGACGCCGACATATCTTTTGCAAATCACAGACATTTCTCCTCCTTTCCCTGCCAGGTTTGTTGTTAAGTGTTGTTTGTAAAAATGATGATTATTTTTGTAAAATTGTTATATAACAAAGGGACAAAGAATATAAATACAATGACATAGTAACAAAGTAATTATATTCTGTTTAACAGGGTGTCAAAATTAGGCGGTTTTATTAAATAAACAGACTATACTCCGTGATTAAAACCAACAATCATTAACACGATGGTTTTGTAAACACGCAGTCAAATATACGTAACATCAACAATCGAGCTCAGACACTTTCTCTGAATACCCTAAAGTATATAGTGTCATCATACGTAATTACCTATGTCGTAATATAACTCGATCGATTACAAATAAACATGCAGTTTTATGCTTTTAGTTTGTTTGATGACGATTTAATTGGTTAAGGTTTTAAAAATACATTACTGCACGTCGGTATTTCAATACGATTTCTTGATGCCTATTCCTAATAACAATTATGTATTTCTGTGTTCCTGACCGTTCTATATAGTTGTAATGTTTCGTCCATATAGTGAAGTAAAAGCGTCTTACTTTTGTTAACGTTTCGGTTTTATTTATAGGCATCTTCATAACTACAATATTAATAAAAAACAATATGTGATAACTAATTGGAAATGAAAAAAAATAATGTTTTTTTATTAATATTGTAGTTCTGAAGATGGTTATAAATAAAACCGAAACGTTTACAACTATATGACCGAGAACCTAGGAAAAAACACTATAATTATAAATATTGATTTTATTTTGCGACATTGTTTTTAATCAAATTAATTTTTTTTAGAATATGACGGAAATTGCGTATGTTTAAAGCTTGTTTATTAATTTGTGAATATCGTTAGGAAGTAATATTTCTACTTATTGTACATTTATCGATTATAAATAAATACAGAATGGAACAAAAAATAATGCACTTTCAGTGATATATTTTATTTTTAAACAAAAATTTGACCATTGATTGAAATCATTTCGCTTAAAAATTATTAAAGTACAGTGAAACTTCTCTAAGGCGGACACCTACGGGACCGTCTAAATGTGTCCGCCTAATAGAGGTGTCCGCCCCTGGGAAATTTGTTATTAGGTAATATGTAAATGCAAAATTATTGCTATGTATATGTATGTACAAATAAACATAACATAACAAAAATACACTAGTTTTAGTTAGGATGTAGTACTAAAAAAATCTAATAACGTAGTTTGACGTGTTTGCGTTTTATACTTGCAATCTAGAAAATGTAATTCCAATGGCTTGTTGATAATTGGTGACATTTGTTTGATTACTGCATTCAACTTCTTCATCAGAGTCGTCAGATAGTGATGTGGTTTCAGTTTGGACGACATAATCGGTAGGAATGGGGTCACTATCATCTTCTAATAGCACATTGCTATCAATGTTAATGAACTCGCCCAAATCATTGTTATCAAATTGCAAACTTCCACAACATCAATATTCTCTTTCAGACTCAAAGCGCGACATTTTTGTGTCATTGTTTACGATTTTAACCTTACAACTCACAAATAAACGGCGGACTGCTGTCGGGGAATCACACATACTTTCATTCGGCGAAGTCCTTTCGCTCTGCCACGCATAAGCGATTGGTTGCCGGTCTGTCTTCAGAGAGTTTTTGCACCATACTTATTCGCCTCCCAAGTACTTTTAAAATTTTTTGTCCGTTTAAAGGAGGGTTTTCGCACTCTTTGTATGAAAACAGCCTGTCCGCGTCCGCCCATAGGAGAGTCCGCCCAAGAGAGGTTGATTTTCATGCAATTTCATATAGCTAGTTCCGGACTATGAAAAAAATGTTCCCTTAATAGAGATGTCCGCTTATTAGAGGTGTCCATTATGAGAGGTTTCACCTTTGAAGGTGTTGCAAAATGGTTAATTTATGAATCGAGCTTAAAATCATAGAATATTAATCAAAACAGAACCGGATTTTTGCAGATCTTGTTTAATTTTGTTAGCGCTAATAAAGTATGCAATTGGCAAAAGTAACGTCTCCTTGTAACAATCTAATAATTTTTCAGGGAGACAACTATTAGCACTACGGCCGAATTGACTTCTAAATACCACTTTGCCGCGCACATGGGTCAGCTAATTGCAGGAGTGGACGGAAACGGGTGCCATAACTTTTATCCGACATGTCCTTTCCCTGGATTGCAAGTCCTGCAGATGATGAAAAAAGTCAGGATGCGATGAAATGGAATGAAAGTAGAGTAGCCTAATAAGCTGCTTTCAAAGGTAGAAAGGAAATGCATAAGTAAATAATTTAGGTCATTAGGTGGTCAAACGTTGGAAGCAAGTAGGCAGAATTTTATAGAAAATAATCTTATATACAGGGTGTCCCAGAATATGTGGGCAATCTCCCGAGTTTTTTAAGTACTAGGTGTAATTTAATAATTTTTTAGTGTAATGTTTACTAGATGAGTCTCCTTGAAATTCGTCCTTTTAAACACATTTGGCTTATTTAGTTTGATTGGGACGGACTAGACGTAATACAAAAATGCTTTTTCTTACACCCTGTATGATGAAGGAACGACAATATTATGTTTTTTGTATACTCTAAACCTTAAGCTGAAAAAAAGGCACTCTTGATCAATGTCGATAAAATGAACTGTTTTCGAAAAAAAAATATTTTTGTTCATACATTAAATGCAGTATACGTAAACTCCATTACTAAGTTAGTAACTAATAAGACAAACGAGGAAAACCGCAAATTTCAAGACACTGCCATAAACTGACACTGGCATAAATATTCTTATTTAAATCGGTACATGTGAAAAATACCATAGCAACAATGAGGGAATTTTATGAACATAAAATAACAACCAATGCAAAAAACCATATTGAACAAAAATATATTTTTTTTCGAAAACAGTTCATTTCATTGATCAAGAGTGCCTGTTTTTCAGCTTAATGTTTAGAGTATCCAAAAAAAATATTATTGTCGTTCCTTCATCATACAAGGTGTAAAAAAAGCATTTTTGTGTTATGTCTAGTTCGTCCCTGTCAAAGTAAATAAGCCAAATGAACCCGGGAGATTGCCCACATATTCTGGGACACCCTGTATATCACAGCCGAGACGATCTTATAAAGGCATGTTCTAATTTATATCACCGGGGTCTAGCTTCCAATAAATAATGTTAAAAATCGGAGATAAGTCAATTTCATTGTGAAGGGGGACACTTTTAAAGAATATTCGCAGGCTTCTTTTTTAACCCTCTAGATAGTACCTTTTAAATCTCAAAGGGGAAATGGAATCAAGTGGTACATAATTTTAAATATCTTTTCAATAATACCCTAATTTCTTATTTTTTGAGTAGTATTTTCCAAGAAAACGCGTTCCAAAAATGGACGCAATTAGAACTTACCTGCAACGAGATTTATGGTTTTTAGGTTACTATTTAAAAAAAAAATTGTGTTAACGTCTCTTTTATTGGAACGATTAACAGAGATAGTCCACTCCAATTCTTTACCAGGGGCAAAGTCACCGCCTAAAAATTTGTATTAATAAGTCCTCCCTTCCCATTTAAAGTTTTAAGAGTGATAATTTTTCAAATTGACACCATGTATAAAATTGTCTATGTAATTTAGCTTGTTTTCTTATGTTTTAGGTGCCCAATATTGTACATAGAATACTTAATAGTCGGATGGAACGCTGGACTCTCTATGAAAATAGAAGATTTAAAAAAATTGTGATATATTCTTAATTCGAATGTACCAAGGAATTTTTATATTAAGCTAGTTTACCTAAAAGTTAATTTAGATTAATTTGTATAAAAGCTTAAGTAGGTAGATTTAATGTGATTTTTTTAAGGTACTGTTCGGATTGTGTAACATTTTGTACAGTTAGAAATATATTTTATGTTTTAAGTTCTTCATTCTGGTTCAGTTTCATATTAATTTTTTGCTCAAACGACATTTCTGTCTGTCAAAGCTTTCTTTTAATAAATGTTCAAACATATCGTCTTAACCTCTAAATATTTTCGGCTGCGTTTACGAAGTGCGCCTGTTGCTCTTCTGATTGCTTCATGTCTTTCTGGTATATCGGCTGCAATATTATAATTACTACATCCCGAGTGTCGAATTTCAATTGGTAAACTTCATTTTTGAACCAGCCCCACAAACAAAAGTCTACTACTGTGAGGTCTGCAGATCTTGGAGGTCAACAACAACACTGCGATCAAGCCCTTGCCTTTCGTCAAAATGTGCTGATAATGCGGTTGCATTCTGATGTTGACAGGAACATCCTCTCGTAGTCTTCGTAATTGATTTTGTAAGAAAATTAAATAGTGCTCTTCCGTGAAGCGATTCTTCAAAATGAAAGGGCCAACTAAATCTATGGACCATACAACAACAATTGTTTAATTATGCTGTTAAAAACAAATGAAAATCGGATAAAGACAGATGAATATGAGTTTTTTTACATTTTTTTTTTGTTTTTTATATGATCAAACACAAACTATAGGAAAAATCCTTTAGGGCACTATGGGAGTGGTGCAAGTACGCAAGAAGCGATTCAAATTGGTTCTGAATCGTTGGAGGTTATATTCGTTGGGAAAAACGACCTCAGGAAGGTCGTTCCATAAAGATGAAGTCATCCAGATGAAAGAATTCTTAATTAATGAAGTTCGAGGAGTGCTAAGCTTAACCACATATGGATGGGCGGCAGTGGTTCGTCGTGTATTTCTGCTATTCGCCGCTCTGGGCGGAATTAAGAGGGTAAGGTCAGCCGAGCACTTTCCATGAAAATATCTGTAAAAGAGAGTCAAATCCCCAACCTGCCTTCGATGTTCTAGGCTGTCGAGGTTCTTCGTCAGCTCGTGGTCTCCGATCAGACGAATGGCCCTTTTCGATGGAATCCAGACATGAGCAGTACTCTAGTGATGGTCGAATCTGGGCTTTGTATAGGAAGTTGTTGAGGTGTGTACAACTTTTTGGTTCGGAAGAGTACATCATCTGATAAGCTATCTTGGCGATTGTCACAACGTGATTATGTCAAGACATATTTCCTCCCAGAGTGACGCCCAGCAAATTAATACATGAAGCCAGTGGTATTGCGTGTCCTGCCATGACTATATCCGTTTTTGTAATGTTAACCTTTTTAGAGAAGACTGCTGCCTGGGGTTTTGTAGCGTTAAATTCGACTTGGTTACTGTCACCCCAAGCCAAAATTTCTTCCAGGTCTTTGTTGAGGCGTGATACTTGATGCTGTCTGCGAAGATGTGCGTCGGCAATTGTATTTACGTATACAGTAAGCCCTTCGAGTTTGTTCCGTTCCGCCCGGCTCACCCTGTATATGCATCTAAAATAGCTATTGGTAAAACTTAATATTAGAATTTATAGCATTAGGATAATAAAAATAATCTTGTATTTAAAGTTAGTACTTAAGACACAAAATTTTACAGCAAAAATAAAAAAATTCTAATTTTTGAACGAAATAGTTTGGAAATGTATTCATGAGGAGCATTAGAAAGCGAGTTCTTTGTTTTTATGCAAAGAAGACATAAAGTTGCTCGCGCTATATTTAAATTTATTTTCGCGAGAAGAATTACAACGTCTTTCTCATTTTATATCAGTATATTTTAGGTTAATTTCGAAGGAAAATGTACGAAAACTACGTTCATTACCATAAATAAGCTTCCGCGCCAAGTTTTTATTGCACTTTTTTAAAATACATAACCGCCTCTCGTCAGTTACAATGAAGTATTTCATATTTTGTGAAAATTAGAAATTTCATCCTGTCATTGAGTTTCCTTAATTTCTCTTTTTTATTAATTTTAAGGCCCAGAACTGTAATAATTTTCCTTAATGTTGCACGGGAAAATGTTTAGAATTGTGCATATTATAAAGTTTTTAAAATTAAAAAAGTTTTCTGGAATTCAATTTTTATGTTAGTTATCGGCAGTTGTTTTTACGTTTAGAATTATTATAAATATTTAAGGGATAGACTTACTTATAACCTCATTCGATCTGACACGGCCGAGCAATTTAAATGTAAATATCTCCGAAACGGTAACTCTGGGCGACCTGAAACTATTATACCTTTTTTACGTAATAAATATGAGAAAAGTATTATTTCATTAAAAGCTTAAATACACTGAGACATAAAAAAGTTATGACCTAATAAATGTGCAAAAAATACCGCAGATAGCGCCCCTATATTGTACATTAAAATGTCATCAAAAAAATCAGTTGTTCGTGCCAAAAAAACCATAATTGCTAACTTTTGTAAAAAACCGTTGGCTTCTGTCAAAATTATTAGAGAAAAACAAAAATGAAGTTTTAACTTTAACACCCTGTATCTCAGTTAATATCAACTTGCGGATATAGCTAAGTATAATTAAATTCTAATATTTTTACGTAAGGAGTCTGTGGTTTTTCCATGTCCCATTAATTAGCGGACACCCTGTATATTTAAAAAAACTGGAACATCTAGAAAAACTCTGAGGGCTATCAAGAATGAAAAATTGCATTATAAAAGTAATATTATTTTTGCTCAAGGAATATATGGTTAATGGATTGACCTCCTTTTCCCGGACACCCTGTATATTGTCTTGCATATTATATATATTTTCTAGTCTACCTTCAAGGTTGCTGCATGGAATAAATTATGTCTTCAGTTTTGTGTAATGTGCTAAACCCTTAAGAATTTTGAGTAAAATGATTAGTTTAATATTAGGTATGATGATAACGTATAGTAGACATAGCTGTGAATTGCGCTTTTACGTAGCTGATATTTTCACTAGGCCCTGAGGAGCCAATTAAACATTTTAGATACGAGCTCCCTAGTTTCCTAGTTTTGGTAATCGCTTGCTTTATACAGGGTGTTCCGGTTTGTTCGAGAGAATGCGCCGGGATACTTGGAGAAGTAGATACATTCTAGACTAAAACTACAAAATTGATTTAAAATTATATTCCCAAAATACAGTGAAACCTCTCATAACGGACACCTCTGGTAGGCGCATATCTCTATTATGCGGATATCTCTATTATGCGGACAATTTTTCATAGTCCGGAACTAGGTATATGAAATTCCATGAAAATCAACCTCTCTTGGGCGGACTTCTCCTTTGGGCGGACGCGGACAGGCTGTTTTCATACAAAGAGTGCAAAACCCTCCTTTAAACGGACAAAAATGGTTTAAAGATATTTGGTATGGTACAAAAACTCTCTGAAGACAGACCGGCAACTATGCGTGGCAGCGCGAAAGGACTTCGCCGAATGAAAGTATATGTAATTCCCCGACAGCAGTCCGCCGTTTATTTGTGAGTTGTAAGGTTAAAATCGTAAACAATGGCATAAAAATGTCGCGTTTTGAGTCTGAAGGAGAATATTGATGTTGTGGTAGTTTGTAATTTGATAACAATGATTTGGACGAGTTCATTAATATTGATAGCAATGTGCTATTAGAAGATGATAGTGACGCCATTCCTACCGATTATGTAGCCCAAACTGAAACCACATCCACATTACTCTGACGACTCTGATGAAGAAGTTGAATAGTAATCAAACCAATTATCAACAAGCCATTAGTATGGTAAATGAATTATAAGAGTATGCAACGACTAGAGGTTACTCTACAGCAATGGAATTGTTATTAGACTTGGAATTACATTTTCTAGATTGCAAGTATAAAACGCAAACACGTCAAACTACGTTATTAGATTTTTTTAGTACTACATCCTAACTAGAACTAGTGTATTTTTGTTATGTTATATTTATTTGTACATATATATACATAGTAATAATTTTACATTTACATATTACCTAATAACAAATTTCCCATGGGCGGACACCTCTATTAGGCGGACACATTTAGACGGTCCCGTAGGTGTCCGCCTAACAGAGGTTTCACTGTAATAAATAATAAACGGGATCGCCAATATACATATCTATCTTCCCAATTCCCGGGAGGATATGTGGTTCTTCCTGATCACATTTCTTTCGTTTATTGATATCTGCCGAAGTTACGGCTATTATGCATGTGACCTAAAATAATTGTTTTCGTAATTGCATTACCAAAGAAAATGCAATTTGGTAATTAAATTTTCGTAATTATAAAAACATTAAATATGATTAATTATATTGATACAAACCGATAACTAAGCTCATCATTTATTAAAATTTAGCCCTAGTTAAATTTTATTAACAATAATGGCTATTACTTAACAGTTCGTTATTTCGTTATCTATTTAGAATATTAAACTGAGTGCCCTCCACTTTTAATTTAAGTTTGCTTAGAGTGGTGGCTACTTTCACTCTTTAGACTGACTTACCGACATAATTCTTAACCCACTGTTCCTTTTACCGTTCTTAAAATACCATTTACCTTTTGTGAATTATTGTTTCTTCTTCCGGTAAAGATAACAATATTTTTTTCTATAGAATATGAAGTTACGCAGTGTGACGTTCCTTGTTTATTTTTTTATTCACTGTACGATTTTCCTTGTGGACCGGCCATTGTTGACGGCTGCACAAGAACCGATTTTTGAATTACCACTAGAGTTAATAGGGTTTCCAGTCATTATTGTGGCCGTGAGGCTTTCCAATTTTGTGAAAAAATTGGCTTACTCCTTAAATCCAAGTAAGTAACAAATCATTTATTTAGTCAGTACCGTATGTACAGGGTGTCCTATTTTCGACACTTTTATAGGGTCTCCGTAAATGTTAGTGCTATCAAAAAAGTAATATAGGTGTCATGTGCTCTTTTTGGGTCAAACTTAAAATGGTAAAATTACAATTCGAAAATTTTCGCTCGCTTAAGAGATACGGGAAAAAAACAAAAAATTTACAATTTCAAAATTACCCTATATTTTCTTAGTTAAAAGAGATATAGAAAAATGTTTTATACAGAAGTTTCTTTATATTGATTGTTGAATAATCTGCCGTTTTCAGAATAAGTGTACGGGGTCAGGTACAAAAGTTATCGGACCTAACCTCATTTTTTTAAATGGAACACCCTGTATATTTTAATCTAAAAAGATACTACTTTAAATTCTCCTTTCAAATATATAAGACACCATGGATGATATTGGTTTCCTAGGCGATTTATTTAAACCTTATTACTTTAAACCACAGTAGACCAAGAGACAAAAGCTAATATCCTAGAAACAACTATGTTCACTATTAACATTTAACGTCAATTTCATTTTTACATATTCATTTGCGAAAATGACCTATCAACATTTTGGAAAATTCGATATGATGGATACCAGTTTATATTCAAAGTGGAAAAAACGAAGAAATGGCGCAAAATGTATATTTTGTTCGCTATCCGGAAAGACGGTAACCATTTAAGGACATATTCCGAACATTTGCGATGATTCCCGTTATTTTTTACCTTACTCTGAATCTTTTATTTCGTTTCAAAGTAATAAAGTTTAAATAAATCGCCTAGGAAACCAATATCATCCATGGGGTGTTATATATTTTGAAAGGATAATTAGAAACACCTAATGTGTGTAATACGAGCACAACTTTTTTTATGTTATATATTCTGAGGCCCTCATAGATCTTTTGTTGTATTGAAGGTTGTCTACTTTCATATTATAGGTATCTCGCAGTTTTACGGGACTGTCGCAATACACTAATGTATTGCTTCGATTTGTTCACACCTTTTTATCTATCAGGATACCTTTATCTGCATCGGGAAACTAAACTACAAAATATTAATGATTTAAAAAATCTGCTATTTGCCTGATTCTATAGGATAAGGTAGGAATTAGAACAAAATCAATAATGTTCAAATTATGTCACCTTGACCCAATAATTTCCTATAGTCTTAAGCCGGCAAGTGATAATGCAATAAAAATATGGATCTAACAAATTATGAACTACATTTATGCGTAATATTAAAAATTTTTAAAGCGTACCTGACATTTCAAACTTTACATCACAATTTTCGAAGTCGCAATAGACGAAATCAAATATTTCCAAAGCGATTGTCATGACATCACCAGTATGTCACAATTACTATGACATTAGGGCTAGGTTTGTTCATTATTTACAAAACATTGAAATTTGTGTATTATATACAGGTAATCTGCATAATATCTACATTTTGTGTAAATAGGTAACAATTATTGTTAATTTATATTTAAAAATTTAATTGATGTTCTTTACATAAGTATTATTGTTCTATTGTTTGTTTTGCATAAAAAAATGCAAAGACATCACCAGTATGTCACAATTACTATGACATTAGGGCTAGGTTTGTTCATTATTTACAAAACATTGAAATTTGCGTATTATATACAGGTAATCTGCATAATATCTACATTTTGTGTAAATAGGTAACAATTATTGTTAATTTATATTTAAAAATTTAATTGATGTTCTTTACATAAGTATTATTGTTCTATTGTTTGTTTTGCATAAAAAATGCAAAGACGGTTTTGTACTTTCTAAGTTGTTTGCCGAAAGCGCACTAACGGAAAAAAAATGCAGGAAGTCATTATTTAAATTTAATATACTTATGGAGTAATCTGCAAACTTTTACGTTGTATAATCCTGATTGGTGAGGATATAACCAAAAAATTTACGTATGTTCTTAATATGTCGGTTCACTACTTTCTTTATTATTATTTTAATAATTTCTATTAGTGTTGCTTGGTGAATATCAAAAATCTCTCTTCTTTATGCAACTTTTCATAGTTTGCTTGTATTCAATGAAAAAAGTATAGTACACTAAAAATGGCATGTTTGTTTAATTTTACTACAAATTAAATAAAATGTTACTTAATTTTTATTGGGCGTTAATGCTGTTGGGGCGCTTTTAAAGAATATTTGCAGCCTTGGTGGTTTAACCGCCGGGGATAGATATTACCCTTAAAATTTTAAATAGGAAGGGGGTCAGTGGCATATCATTTTAAAGGTCGTTTCAATCTCTTTTCAATAATACCATAATTTATTATTTGTTAAGTAGTAGTTTCCTAGAAATCGCGTTAATGTTTTCTGGCGGCGATCTGGCCTCTGGTAAATAATTTGAAAACAATGTTTTTTAACAACCTAAAAACCTCACTGCAGATAGGTTTTAATTAGGTCCCTGTTTGGGAATGCGATTTCTTGGAAAACGCTACGAACACTTTAAAAGTGTCCCCTTTTCGCATCAAAATTGACGTGTCTTTCCGATTTTTAATATTATTTACTTGGAAACGATATATTAAGGATGTGAAGTTTTAAATTGACACCCTATACAGGGTGTTCCTTAATGACTAATGCTAATATTTCAGGGTGTGATTCCTTAGGTCATTTCATAAAGAAAAGTTCATATGAACATAATATGTCCGCAACGGCTTAAATTATTTGCTACAGGGTGTTGACTTTTTATTTTTTAAATGGTTATTGTTTAATATCTCCTAAATTACTTTAGATATTATTTTCAATTTTGGTATACTTAACCACAAATGTTAGTTAGTTATTCAATTGTTCCACCAGTGGCGTCCCTGCAAACATGTACTCTGATATTTTTTAGAAAAAAGATGGTATTTTTTATAAAACAAATTTTGTTTTATAAAAATTGTTCAAAATGGCCACTTTCACTTAGAAGTGCTTCCGCCCATCTTCGCATGGAATTGCCCACTCCAACAATTTTTATAAAACAAAATTTATCATCAATTATTTTATCAATGTTAATAATAATGAGTTTTAATATGAATTTAGTGGTTTTAATCAAGAACGGTGCGCCTGACGAGAAAAACTCAAGAGACCGTATGCATGTAGAATTGACTAGGCTAATCCAAAAAAATATCCACATGGAAAAATGTCAGTGGCATACCATCTTTTTTTATCAATGTTAATAATAATGAGTTTCAATATGAATTTAGTGGTTTTAATCACGAACGGGTGCGCCTGACGAGAAAAACTCAAGAGACCTTTTCCATGTAAAATTAACCAGGCTAATCAGAAAAATATCCAAATGGACAAATGTCAGTGGCGTACCATCTTTTTTGTAAAAAATATCAGAGTAAATGGTCGCAGGGACGCCACTGGTGGAGCAAGTGAATAACCTTTTCTAACTAAAATTTATGGTTCTATATCCTATTAACACATACCAAAATTGAAAATAGTATCTAAAGTACTTTAGGAGATATTAAAATATAACCATTTAAAAAATGGAAATTCAACACCCTGTAGCAAAAAATTTAAGCCGTTACGGACATATGTTCATACGAACTTTTCTTTATAAAATGACCTAAGGAATCACACCATGAAATATTAGCACGTCATTAAGGAACACCCTGTATATTGTAATCCGTGTCTAGCCAAAAACGAGGTTTTAACAGGATATTTAATGCAACATTTTATAATAAATCTATGTGATTGCTTGTTATTTATAGGGGACACATCGTGGACAAATAGAAATCCTTCTAAGGTATCATAATATAAATACGTGTAAAATAATGGTAAATGACGTAAAACGCCTTATCCTTTGGCATGTTATATTACATAGAAGATCGCTTGAAGGTTTACATCAAGTATCAACGAATACTTATAACCAGGAAGAAGACAAACTGCCGTGTTAAATATTTGAAGCAGGCGATGATACGGCGACATCCATTATGCCTGGCGCGCACGTGCTTTTCAAATGTCACTTTTGTCCAAATTTGTATTACTGTGTTTAAAGTGACATTTAAGCAAAGAAAACATCAAAACCCTTTCATTTGATTTACTAAGTAGAGAAAATCAAATATTAGGATTTTGACATAGGTTTTCAGCTGTAAATATCGCTTTAAAATTGTCCTTACATACTTTTATATTATTATTGAACAAGTAAATATATGCACCATCATTATGATTATGGGCTTCCAATTTGTTTGTTTCGTAGCATACTCCTGGCAACATTAGTGATCGAAGTCCTCTTTAATGTTCAGTCATTATGGGATTCTCAATTAAACTATGAAAGGAAAGAATTATTATAATAATATATTACCGGACTTATCAAAATTCTGACTACGGGTTAATATAACTTATATAGCTGTAAATATTATGTTGTAGCTTTTGACTTTTAGATTGTAAAATTTAAGTAAAATTCTTTAAAAATGTGTTTGTTGCTAGTTTGCGTGAGAAGTTTGGGACATAGTGGGACAATTTTATAATGTAAAATAACAATAACGAATAAAAATTAATAAAAAAATATTTCAATCATAAATTACTTGCCAGCAACAAAACGAAAAGGTCCGCTTTCGTGAAAAGAACAGAAAATTAAAAATTATTTTAGAATTTAATGACGTTTCCTCCACCATTTTCAATCACATTATAAATCATATGTTACTTGATTTTTATTCCATTCCAGACGAAGGATGTTCGGTTGTAAAATAATTTAAGAACTTGTACTGCTCGCATTCTATGTCTGTCTCTGTCTGCATCAACCTTCTCCGATTCATTAAAGGGAGATAAATATGGCCTAGGTCAAATCGAACAAACCCGAGTCTGATATTGACACAGAACGATCGACACAAAAGGATAAACGTATGGAGTAACCTGCCTGGCTGTGACGTCACTTGCACGGCCTACTTATATGCTTCGATCCCCGCCATAAGAGGTCTCACCGGGCTGGTTTACATGGTCCACAAAAATAGCCCACAATTAATTCTTAGAAATTTCGAACGTTTGTGATTTAATTACTGCATCGAGTGACAGAACCGTTCTTCAGTTAATATTTTTTCTAGGCACATATGCCAGCAAGAGAGCTCGCAGGGGCATCAGTAACGAAGAAATGATTAACATGATAGAAGCTGAAAAACGACTGGTGACAGAGCTTGGTGACAACGTCTGTATTTATCCTAAAGTTTGTCTGCACCATGCAGAAAAAGCTCGCAGGAGTGGAAAGCACGAGGTGCAAGTTGATTGGAATGAAATTTTCGAGTAAGTATAGACGAGCATGTATAATATCTTTTCCTTCTCAGAAAAGCTCATGAAATATTTGAAATTATTTTAAACTTTAAATCTCAGTCATTAACAATAAAGTTATGTTTAAAAATTTGCTTCTAAAATAATATTAAGTACAATTATTAATAACAACACCCTTTGAAGCATTATAATGGGGACGCCAGTGAATGTATCACCCTGTATGGTCCATAATAAGAATAACGTTTTTCCGATTTAATAATGTCATTATATTAATTGAAACAAAAAAAAATGTCACACGTTAATAATATTAATTAAGACACTGTTTTACATAATGGCGGTAGTCATTATTAAAACCTAAACACATACTATAGGAACATTTAAAAATCAAGATAGCGATCGAAAGGGTTATTTAATTAATTTAATTTTAATTAGAACAAATTTGGGTTTTTAATTTTAATTATACAAATAATGACATATGCAAAACACTGTGCATGTTAATTATGTGTTGGGACTTTTGTTGAGTTAATACTATTTTTCTTATAAAATGTTATTTTGGACAAGAATAAGTTGATATTTGATACACAGTGCGTCAATTTAATCAATTCCTTTATTAAATGAAAAATATCTTGTTTTAAAACACGATTTGGCATTCAAAATTATTACTAGACGTACAAATTGTTTAATGTCAATAGATCTCTGGTATTTAGGAACACTAAATTTCTATTCGGGAACAAGTGACAGAAGGTATGTCATTATGTCATACAGCAAATTACCTAAAATGATTTAGGTATTCAGTTTTAACACTTTTTTTGGTTATTTCAGCAACTACAAAGCGTCACACGAAAAACAAAAGGAGTTCTATTTCCTCAGCGTATTTTTGGGAGATTTCATAGCTTCCCCAAAGTTTTGCAACCAGCTTCTAAAAAGGGGACGATCATGTAAAGACTGATTTTTCTACATATTTTAGATCAAATTTTTAGATACCATAGTATGTCGATAATTTTACAATACCTATACGCTGTAAAAGAAGAATGTGATTTTTGAATATCTTTTCTATTTTTTTATACATAAACGGATGTTGGTGCCAAAAAATTATTGTAGATAGTTTAAGTTTAGTTAATAATTTAGGCCGCATGTGCAATATTTAAATTTCTTAGGTAACTGTAAATAAAATATTTTGTAAGGTGATTTTATAACTTTATGTACAGGGTGAGTCAACGATAGAGTAAAGTTCATTTTCTCCTTTATGTTAAGAATTAGATAAAAACTTGAAATATAAAAGTTGTAGAGATCATTAAGGTGATTATTCTAAAATTATATTGGAGTGTACAGGGTGGCCCACAAAGAAGTGGTAAATATAAGTTACGTTTTTTTAAAATGGAACACCCTGTATTTCTATCAATTTTTGGATTCTGAATATTTTTTATATATAATGTTATATATCTAAATCTTATAGTTTTTCCAATATTTCCATTTTTTCAGAAAAATGCCAGTTTTCAGCGTTGGATTTAATTGTTAATACCTACACTACCTTTGCAAATTAAATGTTCATATTTGGAATGGACATTATATGGAGTTAAGGCAAAAAAATTATGGAAACAAATTTACCTCAGTTTTTACAGGGTGTTCAAAATAAATTTTCGAATTTCAGTAATTTTAAACAAAAATATCTCGTTTTTTTTAAATGGCACACCCTGTATATTTTATTCATTTCTGATAGAATACGTAATTCTCTTTAACTTGTATTTAATTTATCATACGTTTATTTTTAATACTTTTCGACATATTTTAATTTTTCTCTATTTTTCATTGTTCGTTTCCTACATTTATGTTTGTTGTATGTAGTTGCCATGAAAAAAACCTGTGGAGTCCCCAGGACAAAATCAAACGAGGTAAATTTTCAAAACATATCATATAATAAAATGGAACTGGAAATAAGTAACAACAAACTTGTGGAAAAGAATATTTACAATTAATATTTTTCTCATTTTTTAATTGTGTCGTAAAAAATTTAAAATATCTCGGCCCGTTAAGTGATTCTCGAAAAAAATATGGACCAATAATTCTAAAATTTAATATTTCACACCACACATTAAGTGACCAATGATTTTGATGTTGTATTTCCCGGGCCCAAAATGGATTAACTGTTGAGTAATAATGCATATTATTATGAACTGCACCATTACTACGAAAAGTTTCTTCATCGGAGAACATAATCTTTGCACGACACAATTAAAAAATGAGAAAAATATTAATTGTAAATATTCTTTTCCACAAGTTTGTTATTACTTATTTCCATTTCCATTTTATTATATGATATGTTTTGAAAATTTACCTCGTTTGATTTTGTCCTGGGGACTCTACAGGTTTTTTTGTTTTTTCATGACAACTACGACGTTAAAACATAAATGTAGGGAGCGAACAATGAAAAATAGAGAAAAATTAAAATATGTCGAAAAGTGTTAAAAATAAAAATATGATATATTAAATAAAAGTTAAAGAGAATTACGTGTTCTATCAGAAAGAAATAAAATATACAGGGTGTACCATTTAAAAAAATCGAGATTATTTTGTTTAAAGTTACTGAAATTCGAAAATTTAGTTTGAACACCCTGTAAAAAGTGAGGTAAATTTGTTTCCATAATTTATTTGCCTTAACTCCATATAATGCCCATTCCAAATATGAACTTTTAATTTGCAAAGGTAGTGTAGGTATTAACAATTAAACCCAACATTATATATAAAAAATATTCAGAATCTTAATCATAATCCAAAAATTATAGAAACACAGGGTGTTCCATTTAAAAAAACGTAAGTTATATTCACCACTTCCTTGTGGGCCACCCTGTATACGCCAATATAATTTTAGAATGTGCACCTTAATGATCTCTACAACTTTTATATTTCGAGTTTTTATCTAATTCTTAACATAAAGGAGAAAATGAAGTTTACTCCATCGTTGACTCACCCTGTACAATATA
The DNA here is from genome assembly GCA_963991005.1 of Barypeithes pellucidus. Classification (NCBI taxonomy): domain Eukaryota; kingdom Metazoa; phylum Arthropoda; class Insecta; order Coleoptera; family Curculionidae; genus Barypeithes; species Barypeithes pellucidus. The sequence continues at coordinate 17,707,974 of OZ022566.1, forward strand.
AATCCAGAGAGTTGTAATTATGGTGAGTTTCTAAATGTGTCCTTATATCGTAATTTGTAATATAGAAGATAGAATATTGACGAAAGTAGTAATTAAGTACGCTGGTAAACTTATTGTATTTTTATCATTAAATAAGGACGAGAACTAATGCCTTAATAGTTGCTTTAAATTAAAAATAATATAGTAGTTCTTAATACATTATTTTATGCCTAGTAAATTACATTACGACTAAAACATAAAAATATACATGGTGTTCCGATAATGCATCAGGATAAAACTCAATACTTTGACATAATATGTCCTTTATCCAATAACTCAAATCAAAAAACAATTGAGTTATCGACTTTATAATATATGTAACCTGATAACCTGATGCATTGTCCCAACACCCTATATTTGTATACACCAACAACACACCTACAAGATTAAATAATTATTTAAAATGGCAGTAAAATAAATCTACAGCTAGAATACGAGTAATTAATGTCTATTCCCATTCTTAGTGTATTAAATTATGAAATAAATAATAAATAACAACTAGCAATATATAAATATACGTACACCTAATAAATAAATATATATTTTCATTTCACAACGATTTGCTATTTATTGGGAAAAGTTAAATATGATGGTTTATTTCTAGTTCCTTCATCTCTAGGAAAACTATCGTATAAAAGTTGATTGTAATTTCCATAATCATACGCCACAGACTGTTGATAATTGTCCTCCAAGTCCTCCAGATCCAATTTTAATTGCCCCGTTCCAGTTCGATCTGGAAATATATTTTTCGCAGGCACATGGTTTGGAAGAGGCCTCTGAATATCCAGAAAGTTATCATTAGCTTGAGTTGGGTATTGGTTAAAGTAGAGGGTTTTTCCACGCCTGAATGGAGCATTATTATTATAGTCTGTGGGAAATTTTAGGGTTTTTATTTGAGGAGTAACAAAATATTGGTCGGATTGTTCTTGGTTACTAGGGAATATAACATTTTTAGGTCCTGTTGTGACGTAACTAATGGGGGTCTTATAGGAATACTGGGGAAAACCTATGCCTCTATGCTCCTTGTAATAATTGTCCCTATCAAAGTTACTATTAATAAATGCCGATGGCTGATTTTGAATCCGCTTTTCCGCTAATGCTTTTCCAAAAACACCAGGTCTATAGCCATTGAAATACTGGGGGGCATAATTTTGTAGGTTATGTTGTCCTGTAGGATTTATTCCTTGGAAGAACCTGAAGAAGCCACCGTTGTGGTTATTTAAGTACTGGATCAACCTATCTGGATCACTTGGACATTGCGGATATGAGTATTGACATGATCTGGTATGTCCCTTGGAGGCAAAACCTAGAAGTGCTGCTTTTCCAAAGTGTAGTACTGGGGACATGTTGGCACTATTTAAACCAGATAGAAACCTGAAAAGGAGTATTTTAACGGATCGTGTAAACCTATTAGTAAATTTTAATGCATAAACGTACTATACAGGGTCCGCAAACGAAGCGTGGACGGAAGATTAAATCGTTATCGAAGAACTTATCAACAATACTAAAACAGCTTGAGATATTGGATTAAAAGCGGCATGTTTTAAAAATATTTTACATAATACAGGGTGGCCCAAAAAAGTGTGCCAGCATAAAGTTATATTTTTTTAAATGGGACACCCAGTATGTTATTGCATATTTAGATTCGTATTACTATCATTTATAAGTGCCTCAAATTTTATTTAATTTGGTTCTGTAGTTTCGGAGAAATAAATTAGAAACTGAAAAAAAAAATTTTTCAGTCCTGAATAAAAAAATCAAAAAAAACAATTCAGAACTATTTTTTTAACCTCGGCATTGCGTGAAATTTATGACAAGAGGTCTAGAGAGACTATGAATGTAATTGCGTTTATTTATTTTATACCGGGTGTTCATAATAAGCTTTCAAAAACCCCACATTATAAAATAATTTTTCTCAAGTTTTTCAAATGGAACACCCTATATATTATTTGGCTATTTGACGTAGAATTCATAAACAATTTTTTTTTGTAATACAAGCATATAAGTTATATCCAGCCGTTTTCGAAATAATTATAAATGTCATAAATTATGTTGTTTAAATAGAGTTTTTATTGGGAAATTTTGTTATAGGCGACTAGACTAATAATTGTAAACTAAAGTAAATGTTCAAAATAGCTTCCTTTTACTTAACTTAATGATTTTCTTCTACTGCCAACAGAACTCTTAATTCATTTTCTTCATTAATAACGGGTTTATTGATTATCATCCTTTTTGTGTACGCTACGCTTCCTGTTGCTACAAATCTTTGCAATAACTTCTCGAAGGTTTCTCGGCTCTCAATATCTGGATATCTTTCATCATACACTCGGCTCGCGAGGAGGCAATTTCTTGCGCATTCACCCAGTATAAAAATCATATTTACCATTTCTAAAGTTGTAAAATTCGACATTTTGTGTAAGTTAGTACTTAATTTCGACGACGGAACAAATGTAAATAATTTTATTTGGCTGTCATAGTGACAATCTAAACAAAAAAAAATCATGGCAACTCGATTAAGAATAAAAAATAAAATTAAATAAATAAAAGTAGCAAAAATGTAGGCTTTTAAAATTTATATCGAAATAACTAAAATACGGTAAACTCTAAGAGTAATAGGAAACTATTTTGAACATTTACTTTAGTTTACAATTATTAGTCTAGTCGCCTATAACAAAATTTCCCAATAAAAACTCTATTTAAACAACATAATTTATGATATTTATAATTATTTCGAAAACGGCTGGATATAACTTATATGCTTGTATTACAAAAAAAAATTGTCTATGAATTCTACGTCAAATAGCTAAATAATATACAGGGTGTTCCATTTGAAAAACTTGAGAAAAATTATTTTAAAATGTGAGGTTTTTGAAAGCATATTATGAACACCCTGTATAAAATAAATAAACGAAATTACATTCATAGTATCTCTAGACCTCTTGTCATAAATTTCACTCAATGCCGAGGTTAAAAAAATAGTTCTGGATTATTTTTTTTGATTTTTTTATTCAGGACTGCAAAACTTTTTTTTTTAGTATTTCATTTATTTCTCCGAAAGTACAGAACCAAATTAAATAAAATTTTAGGCACTTATAAACGATAGTAATTCGAACCTAAATATGCAATAAAATACTAGGTGTCCCATTTAAAAAAATATAATTTTATGCTGTCACGCTTTTTTGGGCCACCCTGTATAATGTAAAATATTCTTAAAACATGCCGCTTTTAATCCAATATCTCAAGCTGTTTTAGTATTGTTGATAAGTTCTTCGATAACGATTTAATCTTCCGTCCACGCTTCGTTTGCGGACCCTGTATAGTTGATATTTGACTTTCGGAAATTTTGTTTAACAAAGTTTTCTTAAACATTCTTTATTTTTTGATTTCCTCGGTGTTTATTTGATACCCCACATAATAGACATTGTTAATTGGGGATTAACAATGTTTGGTCCGTTACTAATTAGAACTCTATGCGCCTCTGAGAATACGAGACTGAAATGACTCCAAAGAAGTTTGTACCTCGGTGTCGAGAACACGAAGAAAAAATATTTATAAAAACACTTACGTGGTTAGTGAATCGAGATTGACATTGCCAGGTAACTGAAATCCCCCTTGTCTACTAGTCAGGCCTCCAGATGTGATTTCGCACAGTAGCTTTGGCACACACTGTAGGTCATCGTTTTGGGTAATTGAGAAAAGGGCCTCCATAACTGACTGTTGAGTTTTTTGAAAGAATGGGGGATCGGGTTGTGATGGACGATTTGGGTAAGATGGGTATGACGGTGGGCGGTATTGATAAGGATAGTTATGTATTTCATTGGAATGGTAATCTGGGGGATAGTTTTGGGGATACCCGTATTGTACTTGTTGAGGTTTGTAGTGTTGATAATAAGATGGATATTTGTTTGGGAAGTTCTCTGGGTATGGGCGATATTGCCGTCCTTGAACAGCTATATTGGATAATTCCCTAAAAATATTTATTGGTTAATAAACTTTCCCTAATATTCATCCATTTCTCTACTTACCATAGCGCGTTCGTAAAATCATCGGATGAATTTGTATTGGATATTGACATAACACTGTTTATCACAAAGGGCACTAACAAAATCACAAATAAATACATATTAAATACCGTTCTATTTCAATCCGATACATTCAAAGGTTTGATACACAATGTTTTTCCGTTTATGTCGGCCTCATTAAAATTTCACTGAAGAAAGTTATGTAGGAGCGAAATAGGTACCCACACAAAAATCTGCAAATTATTTATTTTTATTTGAACACTTTCATTCGCCAAATATATAAAGTTGTTTGGTAATAAGAATTAACAGTATTGGTTTTTCCGGCGATGACATCACTATAAATTTTTTGGCCAAAGCGACCGAGAGATCTCCCCATTTTAGTAAATTACTTTTGACGTTTACACTAGTGCTGGGAAAACCCGATGATTTTAATAATCGAGTACTTGGTACTCTAGCGATTTTAATAATCGAGTGAATTGCTCGAGTCAATCCCTTCAAATTACAATTCACCAAGCGATGACGTCACCGACTGCTCGACCGGCAGCCTAGCCGTTTACATGTGATCAGGTAGGGTATTTAGCAGGCACGTAACTACGGGTGGGCACAGGTTTAGCTAAAAAATTGTAGTAGCCACCAAAAAAATTCCAGAAATTTATTTAATTGTGAATAATGAATTTTTACCACCCAAATATGTATTTATTGTTCGGATTTATTATTGTGCGTTTTTAACCCGAACAAAAAGTATTACCAAGAGTTATTTTTCTTCACATCTTTCTCAATCTACGAGCATAAAATAAGTAGATATTTAAAATGGCTTGTCAAATTCTTCCACTTTAAATTATCAGGTGCTCACTGTGTGCACTTCAAAAATTTAGGCTTAGTTACGCGACTGGCAAAATAAGAAAATTAATTATTAATTGGTTATTATTTTTTTAAATTCATGTACTCATGTATTCATAGTTACCTAAAAGTTCCTGTTTAAATTTAAGAATGCTTACTTTTGGTTACCAAAAATTTGTCGATACCTATGTTTTGTTAACTATTTTGCTCGTTTTCTTATTTTCCATTAACATTTTCTAGAATGTATGTTATTTTTTAGAAGTCTTCTTTAGTTTAATAATAAAAAGTTCCTGTTTAGATTTAAAAATGTTTACTATAAGATTACCAACGAATTTTTCTATATATTTTGTTAACCATTTTGTTCGTTTTGTTATTTTTCATTAACAATTTCTATTATTATGTTATTTTTGAGAAGTTTTCTCGTGTTTATAGTAATTAAATAAAAATTATATCCTTTAATTTTTTAATATTTACAATCGGAGACCTAAACTACTCCGCTGGCTAGCCAGTTATGTGCCTTTAAGAAAGACGTATGTCGGATCAGCGTCAAACTCGAACGTCGCCAATCGGAAGGCGGGGCGCGTAGACCGAAGGTCGTCTATCAAGTGACCGGCGATATTTTTCGGTTTTTCCCCTGAATTTATAACTAGAGTATTTCCTATCGAGCGAAAAACTGTTCGAATATACGAGCAGTATATTTCCGCCGGCGTCATGCGAAGCTCGAGTGTCGAGTGAAAGATAATAAGTGACGAGCGACGGTTTTTGCCTGAATAGATAACTCGAGCGCTTTTTGTTAATAATCGAACGATGTCGGCTATTTAAATAATCGAGTGATCAAGCGGTTTTTCGGTCGTGCGATCACAACACTAGTTTACACCCCTTTTCAATCTTATGTGGTGATAGGTAACTTTGGAAATTTTTTATTTGGAAATCCACGTCATTATATTGCAATTGAAAGCCACTGTAATTTTACAATAACTTTTTGATTTAGGATAGAAGGTATAATTATCATCTTAAATCATAATGGTGTAATGACCCATCATATCCACGATATCTCAAATACTATGCAAATGAACTTTTCTCGAATAACGTGCTACGTGTAAAATAGATAGCGAACAATAGTTATGTGCATTGTCATCACGTGACACCATAATTAATTGTTTGCAATTAGCAAATAGTGTGCGGTTGACTGATACAAAATGCCCGTTTCAATCATCTAATTATTCTTGCTTAGTCCGTGATAACCCTTTGAAACCCTGTGTTTGATAGATATGTAAATACAGGCGTCTATTCGGCGTGTCAACAATTAGAAACAGTGACGATATTATTTTTCCGCACTTAAAAAGTTTAAGTATCTTATGACGGTTCTCAATTGTCCGGAACAAAGGGATACCGGTTTTAATGGATGTTCTGGAAATAATGTTTCTTGAGTTTGAAAAGGCATTAATAAACGACATTTTTGAGGTTGTTTTTGATAACGTTTGCTCCATGCTCATTGCTCATCGCCATCAAGATAGCTTCGCAGAAACTTGGTGTACTCTTCCGGACCAAAAAATTGTACGCACCTCAACAACTTTTGATACAATACAAAACCCAGATTCGACCATCATTACTGCTCTCATGTCTGGAGCTCTGCAACCAAGCATGCTCTTCGACTACTGGATTCCATCAAAAGGAGGCAATTCGCCTGATTGGGTACCAGGAGCTAACAGAAACCCTCGAGAGCCTAGAACATCGAAGACAGGTTGGTGACTTGACTCTCTTTTACAGATATTTCCGTTGAAAATGTTCGGCCGGCTCCTCGAGCTTTATTATTTCAGAATTATTTTATCTGGAGGACGCAGTGGCGGTTCTTCCACAGGAGCATATGCGCACGTGCACCCCCAAAACAAAACGAATAAAAAATATTAATTTATATTCATTTAATACTATTTATCGTATAAAGTCCGACCCTCCCTAAGATTTTATCGTACCGTCAAACTAAAAAAGTCCGACCCTCCCTAATATTTTATCATCCCGTCAAACCAAACTGTATAGATCCGGCAACCGTGCCTCGGCCGAGGTAAATGACGATTATGACGAGACTTGCTCGCAAGTGCGATTAAGTAGTGCAGTTTCTCTGTAGTAACAGGTGGCGGGTGGCAGCGGGGCTATGGCGATTTAACAGGGAAAAGGCGCACAGTTTTTGTGTGCACCGCGCTGTTGTCTGTTCATGTATCTAGTTAGAAATTCGAGCGTGTATGTTTCAATATTTTAATATTATATATTTATTAAGTTAAAATGAATAGTTGACGGTGGACTATTTAAGACATACCTTTAGCTCTTTGAGTTTGGCACAAAAAAATTGAATTGAAAAATGCGGGAACACCTAAACCCGAAATTAATTTAACGCAGACGACAAAGGGTAAATCTAGGGACTTTATTAGAAAGTTTAAAAATTAAATATATGAAAAAATTTATAGAGGATATTGCAAACTTAATGAGGCTGTTATTGATCAATTTTCTATAATTAAGAACCGAAGAATGGACTTTACTTTTAAGCACCATTGTGTAGAGTCGATAAATGTTGTGTATTTCGATAAATGATACTCGATATGATTTTAAATCATTTTATTTAAGGATTTAAACTAAAAAACACTGAACATATGAAGAATGCCAACTTGTCAATCTCGTGACGCGAATCGTTCTCGTCATAAAACAGTTAACTATTGTTCTCGTCTTGGTTGCGCCTAATGGCGTAGTGGTATTCGTAGAGTATCATTCGGTTTTCTTGATAACTCGTAGATGGCGGTAGTAGTATTGGACATCATTCGGTTTTCTTGATAGCTCGTAGATGGCTTTAGTAGTATTAGTAGTGGACTGTATAAATATTGTTACGAGGGTTGCATGCGACGACGTTAAGATCCGACCGCTATACACACTAAGAAAACCTTTCTTATTTTCCAAAAGTTGTATTTCCTTGTGTAAAATTAAAAAATAAATAAAAATATGTTTTACCTAACGCATTTTCTTATTACTTTTTTTCTTTCTGCATTTAAAACGCCTAGAAAGTAATTGTTTTGTCGGTACACAAAAATAACATTTTAAAAATAATTTCACCATACTGTACCCCCTTTATCATAGGTCACGAGCCGCCACTGGGCGGACGTCGTCCTTATTGGAACGACCTCTTTCTGAGATCATATTTCCCAACGAATATAACCTCAAACGATTCAAAACAAACGTGAATGACTCTATGCGCACACGCACCACTCCCACAGTGCCTTAAAGAATTTTTCCTATCGTGTTTGTGTTTAAAAAAATATTTTATTCTGATCGCCTTAGAAAATGCGTTTCATATTAAAGTGGAAACCCAGTGATTCATAAAATTGTCGACTCGAAAGTGCACACACCGCAAAAACTTTCAGTTTATAAAAAGAGCATTTAGGCGTACAGTGTGATATGAATTCTCACCCTTAGGATTGTATGATTTCCTTCAAATCTACCAAGAAGAACAATGTCTGGAGTAAAGAAATAACAAAAACCGTCGGTAAGCCTTGACGCAAGCACGGATTTGTATAGTATTAAGGGATAAACGGGACGACGTGTCCCAAACACTTTGAAGTTTGCCACTGTCAAAAGAATCTTTTGTAATCTGTTCCTTATGATTGCGTTCATTTAGGTCTTAACGTCTCTATGCCTCACAATAAATTACCATTTGCCGCTTTTTAATTATAGAGAAACCTTTGATATTAATTTGAAAACTTGTAATATAAAACTCTAACCCTATACCGCACCGTTATATTTCCTTTCCATAGGAAATTCCATTCAATTGCTGTCCCCTTTATTTTTCACACCAGTCCGTTGCGTAACGCGTTGACTTTTAAAACTTAATTAATTTAATTTTACGCAGAAATATGCAGAAATTACACCGTATGGATCCCGCATACAAAGCGCCTTTATTCTATTCACGTACGAATTCATATCACACTCTTCATCATAATGAAAAATAACGTGTTTATCCTTTTGAGTTACAGGGTGCTTAAATATTTTATAACAGTTCTTATACAGGGTGTGTCGGGACGAACGGACCAAACTCCACGAATGCAATGTATAAGTGAAAATAATGTTAAAAATTCATATAGTTTCATTTATATTCAAGTTACACAACATATTTTTAATCATAGCAGCCTTTTAATAAATGTTAAAAAATACCGCCATCTACCTCTAAACATTTTCTGCTTCGCCTACGAAGAGAATCTGTTGCTCTCCTGATTGCTTCATGTCTTTCTTTAATGTCGACTGCAGTATTTCTAATAGGTACTTTACAAATCTTTTTCTATTTCGGTTTCATAATGGCTACATTATGAAATACAAACAAATTTAATAACTTTTATGTTGGCAGCAAGTAGAGTTCGAATTATTGGCTTACTTCGATTTGTTGAAATAGTTTTCTAGGCATTATGGATTCGACAAAACATTTTTATAGAAAACTTTAAAATACTAACCTTTAACCTTGTAAATAGATCATTTTTAGTAGATAGTCATAACTATAAAACAACATAACCTAAAAATAATAGAAATATCTTCCAGTTTATGCTCTATTTCTAAAGTTTTATTCAATAAGGTATTATTTTTATTTTTTAATTCAATATAGTATTATACATATTACTTTATATATACATATTTATAGTTACTGTAGACATTTCCTGGGCATTAATTGTTATTCCTGTCAGATTCTGTGTCGACACAATATTTTGTTCAATAGTATTATTTATTATTTTGTTCAATATTTTCAACTTTGTTCTGCTCGCACCATAACTCAAAGTTTTGCATATTCTTTTTAAAAGATTATTTTCTACAATTTCTCGTATTTCTGACGGAGTACATCTTTCTTCCTGACTCATTTTTATTAACTTTAACAATATATTTATTTGTAATTATGACGGATGGGAAGAACCTTTGTTGTGTTCAATTGTTTCTATCATGGCATATTATTAAATTGTAAAAGTATTGCCAACCCAAAAAGAAAATATTAATCCAAAGGGAAAAAGTATGTTTTTTTAAGTTTTTCAGACTTTAAAGACCCAAATAGAAAAAGTATTATAAAATACACGGTTCATGAGACAATTAGAGTACTTATACTTTAGAAAACTCGGTCGTTTTCAAAATTAAACGCGTGCTCTAAGATAATGTCTTATGAAACTTGTATCTTAATATACTATTTAATTACCTTATAACTTGAAAACAAATGAAAATCAGATAAGGGCTTATGATTATTTTCACGTATACAATACGTTACCCTGAAGATGTAGTTTAAAAATCATGGAGCAAATGTAATTGTCATAAACAACTAAAATCTGTGCTGCTAAAATACACAGAGAGATATAAATAGAAAAAAAAATTAAATTAATTTAGTGGGTTAGACAAAGGAGATGTACGCTCTCTTTCCACGTCCACCACAGGGTACACCAATGTTTAGAGCATGTCGTTTTAAAGGTTAGCGTCAAATAAGTCTTATAAAAATCATTTCCTTGATCAATCATGATTCCTCTTGTAATTCGTCAGTAGGTGATATATGGATGACCTATTTAATAATAACAGTTATGGTGAGAAAAGTATAGACAAGAAAAGGAGTAAATTCTTCTGTTGCAATAATTATTCTAGGTATAATTTTTTATCTAACATTAAATAAATAATGATTTAAAGTTTTGCCGTTACTTTATGGCTGATTTAAAAGCTTCCCATAACCAGTAAAAGAAAACAAAACCACACGTGCATTTATTATTATAATATGATTAGGTAATGCGTTCTGAAACGTTTTTAGTTGACTGATAAGAAAAGGTCTTTAATTTTAAAGCTGTTGGATAAATCCTAAATGGTATTCTGTGAGATAACGAAATTACAGTAAAAATAAACAAACAACAAATGACGAAAAGGTTCATTTTTGTGATTTCAGTAAATGCAATACCCTTTTAAAAATCGATATTGAGAATCAGTTTCGTAATTACTATTATGATGTACTATGTAACGTGTCATAACACATCACAAACTGATTTCTAATAAAATGATCAAAAAAGAAGTTTATTCTTGCGATTAGACCAATTACTGGAAAAATATCCAAAAAAATCCTTAAGTGGTCCTTTTCACAGTGGTTAAGGTAAAATGAAAGACATGAAGGTAGGTCTATCTAAACCACAAATATAGAATTTTTGTCCTTCTCCTTTTGTCAAGCGTTTCGCCGTATCACGACTCGGCAGTAACTGACAGACCTGTGAAAAGGCCCACTTCTTGAACTTTTAATTCGCCAGTCTGCTATATTTGGTCCGCCAATTTAGTAACAACCGCCCACTGCAACTCATCTTTTCTAAGATACTGCGTAGACATTTATATAGCGTTGCAAAGACCCTTTTTTTAGTACTACATCCTAACTAAAACTAGTGTATTTTTGTTATGTTATGTTTATTTGTACATACATATACATAGTAATAATTTTGCATTTACCTATTACCTAATAACAAATTTCCCATGGGCGGACACGTCTATTAGGCGGACACATTTAGAGGATCCCGTAGGTGTCCGCCTAAGGGAGGTTTCACTGTATTTTTTATTTCGTTCTTAAAAGTGACTGAACTTTGATAACTTGCTTTAGTGTGTATTTAAAACCTTAATAAAATTTTTTTAATGATAACTCGGTTTTTAGTCGATTTATTTATAGCCGGTTAATGTATTTTTTAACTTACCAGTTAATTTTTTAATTTCGCTGAACAAACCCGTCCTAAAATTGTAGGCACTCCTATGTTGTAATATATAAGAATACCGAAAAACCCTTCGTAACGTAATTTTCATATATATAAAGCTTAAGCTTAGGTACCTAAGTATTAATATTTCTCTCAAAATTATTTATAATTCGGTTAGCATTTTAATTAGTTTAGCTAAGTAAAATTAATAGGATTACTTTCTCAATCTTCTTTTCACATTTCCCCCCATGCTAAGGTTTGTTAAATATTAAGAAATGATTTAAAATATATTTAAAAGATCAATGTTAAATATTTGACGCTTTAAAACATGTTTATTTACATCTAATATGGGTATTAATATATTTGTTCGGTTCTTACGACATGATATGTTTGCAAATTGATATAAACTATTCTTGTCGAGACTTGTTTAAAAAAATTGAAGTGCGCCTTACAATTTATAATAATATATCAGTCTTGTTATCTATATCTATATATTATGTTTTAAATAGGTTAAATATCAGTGTCGCAACTGCCAAAATTTTGCAATGTTAACTATAAAAGTTAATAACGACGCACACTGGGGCCGATTTAAAAATACCTGGCCATAATGGTAAAATACTAAAGTGGTAAATTTCACCTTATATGACGGTACCCGATGAATCAGTGAAATATGCCATCTAAAAATATCAATTTCATGACGGCAGTACAGCGTTGAAGTTTGATGTGGTAATCTAGCGTTTCGTTTATTCGATTTACGTGCTTTCAAAAACAATTTAATTGTGCTTCTGTAAGATGGATTCTATTCCTGGAGGTAGGTGTTACCTGTAGCATTATTATTATCTATTTTATAGTCAGAAAGTTTAATATATGTAGTAGTTTTCATTTAAGATTTAATGCTATGATAAATTTTGTTCATAAAATAAATTATCAGGAGTTTTAATAACCTTCCGGGTTCTTCCGAGCTGAAATTCTGTTATAATATTGTAGAATGACACCTAAGTTAATTGTTTTTACAAAAACATTCACCGCATACTGCCGTCATTCTATGAAAACTTTTTTTTACCTATGTATGCATATAAAATTTTAATTTTGTCGATTTTTTTTTATTATAGGATCAAACGAAAAAAATCGGGAGAAAACTCTTGTTTTAAAAAGAAGAACCCTATGTGAAATAATGTTTTCGTGTGATTCAACAAAATTTGAAGATAGATGTCGTCATTTGTTTACATAATGGATCAAACTAAATGTCCCGAAGTTTTATCAAATGTCATAAAGCACAAACTTCCTTATTTTAATTCCGAATTTAAAGTCAAAATTAAGGAAGTCCAATATAAAAAGGAAAGATTTTTTCACCATGAATAAAAATTGGCGGGATACTGAAGTGATATTATATATGTTTTCCATTACGGCTTTGGTAAAATCCGGAGGTCGTTCTTCGGTTGAATTTTTAGAAAGCACTGAACGGTCCAAGCGCAGGAAAACTGAGAAAATGTGTCCAACAATGGCATGTGCTGAACTAACATATGCAGCTCAAATGAGCCTTCGTACATAAGTACACTTTGTGAAAGAAGTACAATTTTCTACTCCAATGAGAGCTAAAAAATACAGGAGAGAGACGAAAAAGTAGTAGAACTTCCTGATGAAAGAGCTATATCAGTATTAGTTGAGGCAAAAGTTATTAGAAGCGAGGATAAAAGACGGTTTCCATCCTACAAAGAGAATAACTCTTATAACCCATTGTTCTTTTTATTTTCAAGAATCTGCTTTTTATTGTGACTTCCATTCGATATTTATTATTGTTATCTGACGAACCTGTTGTATTGTTATGTTCTCTTTTTAATATAGTGGAAATTTACAAGTTCAGTTTGTGTTTTACTGTATCCCATAATACTATAGTTATGGATTTCCACATAGCATCGGCTGCATTAATTAATTATACCAGTGATTGCTGTACCTTCTGTTATAGAGTAATTGAATCATTACTAACGTATTATATATTTAATATTTCAATCGTTGAGTAGTTTAGATGTTTTTTTTTCTTTTTTTTTTATGATCAAATACAAGCACTATAGGAAAAATCCTTTAGGGCACTCTGGGAGTGGTGCGTGTGCGCAAAAAGCGATTCACTTTGGTTTTGAATCGTTGGAGGTTATATTCGTTGGGAAAAACGACCTCGGGAAGGTCGTTCCATAAGAATGAAGTCCTCCAGATGAAAGTATTCTTAAATAGTGAAGTTCGAGGAGTACTAAGCTTATGCACATATGGATGGGCGGCAGTGGTTCGTCGTGTATTTCTGATATTCGCCGCTCTGGGCGGAATTAAGAGGGCAAGGTCAGCCGAACACTTTCCATGAAAATATCTGTAAAAGAGAGTCAACCAGTCTTCGATGTTCTAGGCTGTCGAGGTTCTTAGTTAGCTCGTGGTCTCCAATCAGACGAATGGCCCTCCTTTCGATGGAATCCAGTAGCCGAAGAGTATGTTTGAGCAGTACTCTAGTGATGGTCGAATCTGGGCTTTGTATAGTGTCCAAAGTTGTTGAGGTGTGTACAACTTTCTGGTTCGGAAGAGTACACCAAGTTTCTAAGAAGCTATCTTGGCGATTGCCACAACGTGGTTATGCCAAGACATATTTCCTCCTAGATTGACGCCCAGCAAACCAATAGATGAAGCCAGTGGGATTGCGTGTCCGTCCATGACTATATCCGGTTCTGTAATGCTAACCTTTTTAGAGAAAACTGCTGCCTGGGTTTTTTTAGCGTTAAATTCGACTTGGTTACTGTCACCCCAAGCCAAAATTTCTTCCAGGTCTTTGTTGAGGCGTGATACTTCATGCTGTCTGCGAAGATGTGCGTCGACAGTCGATGTTTGTGCATTCAAAAAGAAAGATGAGATAAATGTGCTATCATCAGCAAAACTAAATATCGGATTTTTCGTTTTCACTAGAGGGTCGTTAATATAGAGTAAGAAGAGAGTGGGAGACAATATGGATCCTTGAGGAACATCGGCATTGATGGTGAATGTGTCTGAGAGAAATCCGTCAATCGCCACTTGCAGAGAGCGGTCCTTAAGAAAGCTAGACAACCATGCACATAATTAATGGACTGAGGATACCATAGGATCGCAGTTTACTTAGAAGTCCCTCATGATAAACACGGTCAAAGGCTTTAGAAATATCCAGCCCGAGACTCCCCATGATGTTCGATTGCGTTGTTCCAAAGATGGGTGACATAGATTAGAAGATCTCCAGTTGATCTGGACTTCCGAAAACCACATTGATGATCGCTGATAATGTTGAAGCCTTTCAGGTACTTTAGAAGATGTTTGTTAATAGTTTTCTCCATTACTTTTGATATAACTGAAAGTAATGCGACTGGTCGATAGTTGCTAGGCAGGGTTCTCTTATATTTCTTTGGTATAGGTTGGACTCGCGCCGTCTTCCAGCACGATGGAAATATTCCTTGCTTGTAGGATAAGTTAAAAAGTCTACAAAATACTGGTGTTAGTTCATCGGCGCATCTCTTGAGAACTATAACAGGAATTTCGTCTGAACCAGAAGCTTTCTTGACGTCGAGACCTTTCAGGATTCGTTTGGCGGGACGCTGACGGAACGGTACATGTGAAATATGTTCACTGTACTTGAGCATAACGACATTGTTTTTCGATTTTCATGCTCCTAGCAGATCAATTCCGTTTTGGCCAGGTATTTTTAAATCGGCCCCAGCGTGCGACGACCAAATTCCAAAAGTTTCAAAATATTTAAAATATTTTTAATATTTTTGGGTCATTCAAGAGTTATTAAAGACATTAGAAACAGGAAGCACGAAGCAGGACATGCTAAATATCGTTTTGGAATTATTAAATATCCCAGCTAATCGTATTTCCGGTTTTTAAAAATAAATCGGAAGAATGAAGTACGTGGTGAATAAAATGTCAAAAAAGTCGTCATTCGCAGGGCTTCACACGACTTGTTAACATTGGTAAACCGTGAAATAAATGGTAATTATAGCGAAATGAACTGTCATTTCGAGGGCTTTCAATTGCGTAAAAAGGGCGGACTCTTCTCTCTGCTGAATGACGTCTATTATTTTTTCTTTTATTCTATATTATATCTTGGATGATATAAGCTCGAAATTGTATAGAGGGGAAAATAATACGGTCGAACCTTCAATTTATTATGGATTGGTTAACCAGTCGCCAGTTAATAATAACAATTTTAGTTATTTTCTGTTTCATTAGGCATATTGATATATTTCTCTGAATCGGCGTATTAGATTCATTGTTATTTATTACCTAGGTTTAGATCCTTTGTCGCCGAATTGAGAAAAAGACACGAAGGAATTTTTTCAAGATTCAAATAGTTAGATTGGCTCTAAATAAATAATTCCTGGGTGGGGAATTCACCTCTGGATAGAATTCAAAAATGGGGACAAAATTAAAATTCCAAAAAATAAAACTTAAGGGGAAACTTGGTTATACGGGGGTTATCAAAGAACGTCTTACGTGAAACGCGCAGATAAGGAGAACGTTTAGAGTTACCTATCATTTAAAAAGCGCAAAACGGACGGACGTTTCGGACTACGTACTCCACTCATATCGTGGTATAATTTAAGTACGTTCCGCATTTTAAATCAGTTATGTCGCCAGTCTTTATGAATGAAAAATTCATCATAATTTAACGGCGCTATTATTTAAATTCTTTTCGAACGCTTATCATTGTCGATTACGATTTTTCGTTGTTTAGTGTCAGGGATGCCAGGCATAATGTCATTGCCGACTTGACACGCACGTGTCAGTCGGTCTTGGGTGGGTCCACCATCCTTTCCCCGCTAACTGGAAGCTGTCAGCAAGTCCACCAGAGCGCATGAAGAAATGAGGGCAAGTTGACTGTTCTCGGAATTCTTAAAGGTAAAAACACGCTGAAACCTGTAGTCACCATAGCGGTTCTCGTTTTGAAAAAATAAAATCGCGAGTTCTGGGGATACCAGAAAACCGACTGACTTCTAAAACAATTTTTTATTTCATCCTTCCCACGATGGTGATTTTTGCTGATGAAGCATATTGAAAGATTACGTCAACCTTCGATCCTATTTATTTGTTAAATTATTTAAAAAATAATCTAACGTAAAATCCTCATTAATTTTCTTTAATTGGAAAAAGCCAGGTTTACAACATCTTCTACTGATCATTTTATTTGAATTAGAACCTAATTTATTTGCTTTAAATCTAAATATAAAAAATATGACGTCGCAAAAAGTCCCCTTTTTGATAGGATGTAAAACAACACTCCATAGGGGCAAGAAGAGTAACTAGTACATGAAGCAAACATAAAGTAATTGTTTTTTTAGTTGTGCATCGTTCCCCTATTATTTTGTGACTGGGATTGACACGTGCTCGAGGCAGCTTTTGCGTGAACAATCATTTTATTCCAACTTACTCATCTTTTAATCTTTTTATTTTCTTTTCCGATTTCCTCCGATGGTCAGTGGATTTAGCTGGGGTGCACTGAGAGGTGAATTAATTTTCTTTATGGAATTCTCGTGTTCTGCCAAACACATATTTCCAAATTGTTCGTTCCGAATTGTCCGAGTCATTCAACGGGATATTTTTCCTTTTAACGGATAAGTTAGACGTTGGCTTACCCCTTTCTTCTCGTAATTGTCGTATGGGTACATAAAAATTTTATGCGCATAAAAATGTCTCGATTTCTAGATTAATGTCACATATTTCTATGTGTATATTAAAAAATTGACAAATAATACAATTTCTTTAAAGTTTTACTAAATAAAGAAGAAACACACGCATTTGCTTCTGTCACAGAAATGCACTCTGCAATTGAAAATATAGGTTACAAACAGGGCACGTTATTTTTAAAAAATGCAATAGGTGCAAATTATCGTACAGATGGATTTTAAAATTATAGTGGGTACAACGCTCATTCGTTTTTGGCGATTATTCTGCTTGCGCAATAATAACATTGCCATTATCAGCAGAACTGGTTACCATTTCGTATGTATGTCATATTTTTTTTGCTTTTAAGTTCCTATATCACGCAATTCAGTCTGAATTGCTGCTAACCTGTAATTAGAACACATTTTTTGGTTTCTTTTTATATGATATTAAACGGTATTCTGGCACAAATTATCGGGTGATCGAACTAGACTACTTCACTCGCTAAACTCTATAGCAAAATCGGAGAAGTAAGTAATTGTTTATTTTAAGAAGTCACAAGAGGAGGAGGATGTTTTGCGATTTTTATAACCACCACTAATGCGGTAAACACGTGTAATCCTGTGGCTGTGAAACGAGTAGAGAGAGGTGGAGATCTTCTAGCCTATGTCACCCATCTTTCGAACAAAGCAATCGAACATCATGGAGAGTCTCGGGCTGTTGCACTGGATATTTCTAAAGCCTTCGATCGTGTTTGGCATTAGGGACTTCTAAGTAAACTGCGATCCTATGGTATGCCCAGTCGATTCTGTGCATGGTTGTCTAGCTTTCTTAAGGACCGCTCTCTGCAAGTGGAGATTGCCGGATTTTTCTCACATTCACCATCAATGCCAGTGTTCCTCAAGGGTCCATATTGTCACCCACTCTCTTCTTACTCTACATTACACGACCTTCTAGTGAAAACAAAAAACCCGATATTTAGTTTTGCTGATGATAGCACTCTTATCTCATCTTTCTCTTTGAATGCACAAACATCGGCTGCCGACGCACATCTTGGCACACAGCATGAAGTATCACGCCTCAACAAAGACCTGGAAGAGATTTTGGCTTGGGGTGACAGCAACCAAGTCGAATTTAACGCTAAAAAACCCAGGCAGCAGTTTTCTCTAAAAAGGTTACCATTACAGAACCGGATATAGTCATGGACGGACACGCAATCCCACTGGCTTCATCTATTAATTTGCTGGGCGTCAATCTGGGAGGAAATATATCTTGGCAATCGCCAAGATAGCTTCTCAGAAACTTGGTGTACTCTTCCGAACCAGAAAGTTGTACATATCTCAACAACTTTTGACATTATACAAAGCCCAGATTCGACCATCACTAGAGTACAGACTGCTCTCATGTCTAGAGCTCTGCACCCAAACATACTCTTCGGCTACTGGATTCCATTGAAAGGAGGGCCATTCGCCTGATTGGAGACCACGAGCTGACGAAGAACCTCGACAGCCTAGAACATCGGAGACAGGTTGGGGGATTTGACTCTCTTTTACAGATATTTTCATGGAAAGTGCTCGGCTGACCTTGCCCTCTTAATTTCGCCCAGAGCGGCGAATAGCAGAAATACACGACGAACCACTGCCTATGATCAAACACAAGCACTATAGGAAAAATCCTTTAGGGCACTCTGGGAGAGGTGCGTGTGCGCAAAAAGCGATTCACGTTGATTTTGAATTGTTGGAAGTTATATTCGTTGGGAAAACGTCCTCGGGAAGGTCGTTCCATAAGGATGAAGTCCTCCAGATGAAAGTATTCTTAAATAGTGAAGTTCGAGGAGTACTAAGATTAACCACATATGGATGGGCGGCAGTGGTTCGTCGTGTATTTCTGATATTCGCCGCTCTGGGCGGAATTAAGAGGACAAGGTTACTCCAGCCCAGAGCGGCGATTATCAGAAATACACGACGAAAAACTGCCGCCCCTCCATATGTGGTTAAGCTTAGTACTCCTCGAACTTCACTATAGTCTGGTTCGTTGCCGTTGATAGCTCGATACCCTCATTAAAGATTCAAAACAAGGGCCCGGTGGCCTAAAATATTTTACCTATAAAATGGTCTTTTTACGTACATCTAGCATAAAGATGAAGAAATTTTGACCTATTCTACCGGGTAACAGATAAAGTAACAATAGAGCCATAAAATGAAATGAAAGGATAATGATTAAAACGGCCCATCATGGTCGGAGGGTTGGGTTTTTAATGTAACCGCTTATTATTTTATTTAAATGTAATAGATTTTATGATTTTATGAATTTATTTACAAGAAAACTAATTTATTTACAGATCAAAAAATATTGACAATTTCAATAATTATAACTCGATAAAATGGTCCTCAGAAGAATCTGAAGAGTCATCATGTCCTACGCTTATTACTAAAGGCTCAATTTTCATAGTTGTGTCAATTACGTTGTCAAGTTCCCACATTTTTTTGTTCCTCTACTATAGCATGTTTTATGGCGTTTTGCCAATTTTCTGATGACACATTTGCTAAAGAATGAAGCAAGAGGTGTCGCACTTCTTGCATTTTAAAAGTTTTGTTATTTCTAGCAACATATCCTTTTACTTGAGCCCATATTAATTCGATAGGATTTAGCTCACAATGGTAAGGTGGTAAACGGAGCACTATAATACCTCGATCTCTTGCCATCTCGTCAATAACATACTTTTTATACTGTGATTTATGTAGCCTAACAATATCCAAAAGTTCTTTTTTTACCATGGTATTATCGTAACTCAATTCCTTTCGTTGTAACCAGTTTACGATTTCCGCCTTTTTCCATGAAGTTGTGGGAAGATTCTTCTTTTAGCCTAGAGTGATAGCTGGCATTATCCATCACTATTACAGAATTAGCGGGAATGTATTCTATCATTTGCTTAAAATATTCCTCGAAAACATCAGCAGTCATTTCTTCATGATAGTCTTTAGTAGAATTCGACTGGAATTGTAATAATCCTTGATCCAAAAAGCCATTTGAACTTCCTATATGAGTTATAATAAGTCTGCGTCCCTTTCCAGATGGTGGTCTAAGTCCTGTTGACCAGCCTTCCATGACAGCTTGTCGAGAACTTAGGACATTTTTATCTTGCCAAACTTTAGATACGGTGTGCCCTTCGTTCAGCCAAGTTTCATCCAAATAGAAAATGTTTTTGCCTTCGCTGCGGTATTTTCGGATGGACCTTAAGTATTGACGTCTCCAGCAAATAATATCTGCTCTATCAATAAGAAAAGATTTTCTGTTTTGCTTCTCCCATCGAAAGTTCATATCATGAAGTATTTTCCATAGTTTCGTTCGTGATAGCTGTGGTAAGTCCTCGTCGTAGTTAATGGCTTGTAAAATTTTGTCTATAGTTGGTATTTCCTTGGCAAAATAAAAACTATGTACTTTTCTTCTAATACCATTTTTAATGAAATTGTCAATTTCTAACGGTTTCTTTCCTGGGAGTGGTTTTGGCTCACTGAGGTTCTTAGATTTTCTTTCACGCAAGAACCTATATATATAGTAGCCTCTCCAACTCCTACCATATTGGCACACTCTGCAATGATGCTACGAACATCACTTGCAGGTTTCTGGTACACTAGAGCATCATGCACGTTTAATATTAATGTCTTTTCTCGGAGAGAATATGCACTCTTGCTAATTTGACGAAGACACGTTGGCGAAAAACTTGAAGCCATTGTTACAAGTATAGGAAATAATTCAACTTTGAGATAATGCAGTATCTAAATACAACTAAATACATAGTTTGACAAACGCACATCAAATGGCGTAATAACATCCTAAAGCAGGCAAAAATAGGTAAATTAATTACCCCTGTGGACAGAGGCCAATTTTCTTATTAAATAAGGTAATTACTATTGGCAACGCCTATGGTTTACGGTTGTTTTATGGCTTCAACCCTCGATATGAGCTATCAACTGCAACAAAACGGACTTTATTTAAGAATACTTTCATCTGGAGGTTTTTCCCAACGAATATAACCTCCAACGATTCAAAATCAACGTGAATCGCTTTTTGCGCACACGAACCACTCCCAGAGTGGCCTAAAGGATTTTTCCTATGGTGCTTATGTTTGATCATAAAAAAAAATATCTTCTCTAGCCCCGATACAAACGCTAAGTTCAAACAAAAACGCTTGTTTAATGAGTCATTTCGTATATTCTATCATCCATATCATGTTCTTTAATTCCATCCCAACAGATTTGAGCTTATACTATAATTTACACCCGAAAATCTCATTCAGTCAAATCAGTTCGATTCGCACAAAATAACGACGTTCGTGAAGAGCACGTGACTTTGCGGACTTCATTTGTTTAGGACTAGTGAAATAAAAGGGCGTTTGATATTTGACGCATACAACGCGTGTCAGTGTTTTTCTTTCATTCGTTTTTCGCCACAAAGAACTAGATTATTATTGTCATCCAATCTACACTTTGGTTCTTGTCACTGAAACATGGTATTAGGATTTGATATTTGTATTTGGCACTCTTAGATTATATCTCAGAAATGTAATTGTCATATTTTAAGCTACAATGTAATTAATAATTATTTAAAAGTAGTACTATTGAATTTTTAATATTACAGACAAGAAAGTATATTTATTTGATCTCCGAAGAGACGGTTATAAAATTTGTTACAAGCAGTTGGTGTGGCTAAAAATTCAGCCACCAAATCTTTGGAGATATGATTTTTTCCCTCTAAATACAGTAGGACAATCTTGTACAACCCATATTTTCCTACACTGGCTCAGAACAATGTTTTATTATTATTATAACGCTAGAAGTTCTGGTTTTGAGTTCCAGCGGATCTTACAGTTGTAAAATATCAGTATTATCAATATCGTCACGATAATGCTCTACTTTGTTACGTAAAAATGACGTTTTATACTTGCAATCTAGAAAATTTAATTCCAAGTCTGATAACAATGCCATTGCTGTATAGTCACGTCTATTCTTTACATACTCTTATAATTCCTTTACCATACTAATGGCTTGTTGATAATTGGTGACATTTGTTTGATTACTGCATTCAACTTTTTCATCAGAGTCGTCAGATAGTGATGTGGTTTCAGTTTGGACTACATAATCGGTAGGAATGGGGTCACTATCATCTTCTAATAGCACATTGCTATCAATGTTAATGAACTAGCCCAAATCATTGTTATCAAATTACAAACTTCCGCAACATCAATATTCTCAAAACGCGACAATTTTGTGCCAT
This sequence comes from Barypeithes pellucidus, assembly GCA_963991005.1. Classification (NCBI taxonomy): domain Eukaryota; kingdom Metazoa; phylum Arthropoda; class Insecta; order Coleoptera; family Curculionidae; genus Barypeithes; species Barypeithes pellucidus. Next base: position 17,730,538 of record OZ022566.1, read on the forward strand.
TGTTTACGATTTTAACCTTACAACTTACACTGGACTGCTGTCGGGGAATCACACATATTTTCATTCGGCGAAGCCCTTTCGCGCTGCCATGCATACGCGATTGGCTGCCGGTCTGTCTTCAGAGAGTTTTTGCACCGTACTTATTCGTCTCCCAAATACGTAAAAAAATTTTTTGTCCGTTTAAAGCAGGGTTTTCGCACTCTTTGTATGAAAACAGCCTGTCCGCGTCCACCCAAAGGAGAGTACGCCCAAGAGAGGTTGATTCTCATTTAATTTCATATACCTAGTTCCGGACTATGAAAAAATGTCCGCTTAATAGAGATGTCCGCTTATTAGAGGTGTCCGTTAGGAGAGGATTCACTGTATCATTGTATATTGGTAATAAATCCCCACATAAACATAATTTCCAATAATAAAAAACACTGGTACGTAACTGTTGCATTACAGTATGAATTAATTCATTACTTGATGGGGTAAATGAATAATATATTCTATTATAAAAATCCGATCGGTTGGTGGTTTAAAGCCACGACAACGTCAAAAGGGAGGCTAATACCAAAATAAAACACAATGGCGGCAGTAACCAATATCGAATTAATTTTGTCATCGGATTAGAGAAGATAGCGAGATGAGATCTGCGATCCGCATAATGTAAACGAAATCGAAACTGGTGTCAATTCTAAAACATTATCACACTTTGTGCGTTCGCTTCCTCCCCCTAACGTGGTGATACCCCCTTTGTCAAGTTTTAAAAAAAGTTACAGTCGCGTCGCTCGGACTGCTGTGACGGATTAATGCGGGGCTTTGTGTCAACATCATGATTCAAATTATGGGCCGTGTTAACCGATCCATTACAAAACTCCGATTTACAGAACCGGAATCGATATTTAAGGGGGGGGGGGGGGGGCATGATCCAGTAGAAACACATACGTTGTAGCACATTCTTATTGAAATGCTATTTTTCTATTTGGGTTTCATAATGGCTACGTTATGAAATGCAAAAAAATTGAATAGCCTGCCACTTTATGAAACTGAAATTTTATGTTGGCAGCAAGTAGGGTTCGAATTTTAGGCTTACTTCGATTTCGTTGAAATTAGTTTTCTAGACATTATGGATTCGACAAAATTTTTTATAAAAAACTTTAAAATACTAACCTTTAACCTTGCAAATAGATCATTTTTACTAGATATTTATCTGAAATACCTATACTCGGAAATATATAACATGCTGACAATGTCCGTCAACTAATTTCTAGTCACAACTATAAAACAACATAACCTAAAAATAATAGAAATATCTTCCTGGGCATTAATTGATATTCTTGTCAAATTCTGTGTCGACACAATATTTTGTTCAATAGTATTATTTATTATTTTGTTCAATATTTTGAACTTTGTTCTGGTCGCACCATAACTCAAAGTTTTGCATATTCTTTTTAAAAGTTTTTCTAAATTATTTTCTGCAATTTCTCGTATTTCTGACGGAGTGCAACTTTCTTACTGACTCATTTTTATCAACTTTAATACTATATTTATTTTTAATTTTGACGGATGGGAAGCTGTGTTGTGTTCAATTGTTTCTATCATGGCATATTTGATACTTGTAACATTGCCAACTCAAAAAGAAAATATTAATTCAAATTGAAAAAATCTACTATATTTTTGAAGTTTTTCAGAAAAAGTACACGGTTCATAAGACAATTAGAGCACTTGTACTTTAGAAAACTCCCCGCTTCGTGGGTCGTTTTCTAAGTTAAACGCGTGCTCTAAGATAATGTCTTATGAAACTTGTATCATAATACACTATTTTATGTCCAGCGATTTGAAAACTACATTTCAGGATTTAGCCGCTGCGGAGTTATAAAACATACAGTTAAACAAACGATTGTGAATACTTACTTATCTTGGTCCCATGCGGGACAAGATGGGTATTATTCAGGAAATATTTCTTGCCCATTTTGGCAATGGTTCTTAATAATAGTACTCCTCGTTGTTGTCCATTAGTTCAGCGCCGCCACATTGAACTGAGAATATGGATACCTAGTTTGAGTGTCAGCATATCCAGCTTTTGCTCAGTAAACTATGAATTGTGTGAGTCACTTCGCATCTTTCATATCCTTAACTTGCTTTCAAAGTTAATAATTTTTTTGATGATAAAGGATGACGTACGGTCTAAAACCTTCCAGCCCAACCCTGTGATTGCCCAGCGAAGGGTTAATGAGTTAAATAATGGTCAATCGAAAAGTCATTAATCGAAAAGTCATTAATCGAAATTAAAATAATCTAAATGCTGACAAATGAACTTTCCGGTGCTTTTTCATTTATATTAAAATTTTAATTTATTTCGCCAGCATTAATAGATTTCGGTACCTTCAGGTTATTTTTATTTCAGTAAATCACGTACTGAAAAGCAACCGAAACCAATGGGATTTATATCTTAAGCTACCGATGGTGTTTAGAGTGATTACTCTTTTTGTTCGTCTTGGGTCATAGAGCCATAAAAAACCAGATGTTTCTTCTCATCTTCTAACCAAAAAGGAATATAATACCACTTGATGCATTCGAAAACGACTTAACACATTTAGCCTTGAGATTTAGTCCAGACGGCTTGGCGCCTGATTCGGTTTTTATGTAAAGGATGATATTTTCGTCATGGGTAGTACCTCATTGCTAAATGATCGTTGGTATTATGGTATAGTTGTTGCAGAATTATACAGTTGACTCTTACTGCCATAAATAAACTACCTGATTAAAACCTATTGTATACGCCTCAACCTTTTCAAAGCTCAATAAATGGGATCAGGGCCGGCTTGAAAATGTATACCACACCACATGATTTATTTTTATAATTTAAAATTATATTTAATATTATGTCTAATAATATTGGATTTTAATTGGTGCCATATTAGCTCAATAGGATTGAATATACAATAGTACGGAGGAAGACGCAACACTGTATGTCCATTTTCTGCTTTTTTCTAAAAGCTTTTAATACTTCTAGCAGTTCTCGTGTTTTGTAAGTTTCTTCAAAATATAAATCATTTTCAATCATAGAATTTTGAATTTCTGCTTTTGTATTATTAGAATTGGGAATGATTTTTGCTTGCCGACTATGATAACTAGCATTGTCCATTACAATGACGCTATTTTCAGATATATTTTTAAGGAGTTTATGTTTAAACCACTTCAAAAAGTTGTGCGTCGGTATCTTGATGGTAATCTAAAGAAGAATCTGCTATGTTTTTAGTTGAAAGCAACAGACAATTTGGAACAAACCCGTTCTCTGAACCAGCATGTAATATTGTGATTCTTTTGCTTTTATTTGATGGTGCCTTGGTTTGACATTTTTTGGAAGAATCATCCCAACCTTTTCTTGGAGTGTCATGGGTATCGAACGATGTTTCGTCAAGGTAAATCATTTGACGATTTTCTTCCTCTAAATTATTTAACAGCTGTTAAATATTTAAGTCTCCATTCCCGTAAACGTTGAGATTCCATTAATGTTTGTCTTTTATCAATGCTTCGGTATTTAAAACCCATTTTACGCAATATTTTCCTAAGGTTTGAAAGGCTACAAGAGATATTTGTTTCGTCTTTAATCAGCCGCTCTTTGAGGGAAATCAAAGTGGGTACAGTTTGTGCCTCATACATTTGGTAAATCTTTCTTCTTAATAAATCCATGTCATTTTCGTCAATCCTTCTAAATGTGCCAGAATCACTCCGATTTTTTCTAGGATTAACAGGTTTAAGTACTATGTCTCTTACCGAAGATAAAGCAGTTTTTGTCAAAGTAGACGTCTCTGCTAAAGCATCCATCGAATTAAAATTTCTACTCAACAACGATTGATACACATTTTTAATTATTAGTTTGGCATCGGTAGATAAATGCTTTCTTTTAAAACTGACACTTGAAGATGCCCCCCTATCAGCACAATTCCAAGGACGCCACATTCTACCACTAATAAGCCTAACTAAAAATTACTCGCCGGAAAACCACTAAAGATTAAAATTATTAAAAATCAGTTTGTATTTATATATGCATCAGGCATAGGTATAAATTGAATTTATATACCTGGTCCGGCTCTGCTCGAAAAGGTTTTAAAATCTGGGATTTCCTTATTTATTTTATGGTCGAATAGATAATGAAGTTTTATTGAAGTCAAAAGATCAACGGTATAATTCTGCAAATACTATACTATCATCGGTTTTAAAGTGTGATATTTTCAAACATGTATATTTTCTTCGTTTATAACGGTTGCTATGGTTGTTGAAATTAATTTGACAAGAGGCGAGAGGTTTGGAATCCATAAAAAATGAAATAAAGAAAAAATCAGGGTTGTTATTTGATATTATTTCACATCAAAAACTTTTAGAATTTAATTCTTTGAATGGCGCTTAGATACTTACCCTAAGGGGTTTCATATTTAATTTTTCATGGACACTTATCCAGAAACAAAAGATGCGCTGGGGTTCTTCAAATGAGAGGCAAAAATTCCCCTTTGGCTTTAAAATGTAAAACGCACATATTCCTTTATGAATTCTCAAGAGCGAGGGGTGTAATGTAGGTCAGTGATACCGTGATTACATGTGGTATTCCATCATGCACTTCGCTATTTGGGGCAATGCATTCAGTTTCGTTAATTAGTGAGGACAAAGAATATCCTAATTAATAGTAAATAGGCCAAACGATGTGGAAGGTTAAGTTTTGTCTAGCGGAGGTAAAAAATATTAAATTCTGTAGGGATAACCTTGGTTTTAAAAGCATCCGTAAGTAAATTTTTAGTATTTTTTTATAATAAATTTATAATGCCTGAATAATAAGTTCTCCTTGAGTCGTTAAAATTTCACGGTATTTCAAAAATCATGTAACCGAAGCCTCTTGATATGATAATGTAATTTTCAATTCCTCTCCGTAATTATTGTCTTTTTTGTCAGGAAATTGATGGCACAATAGGGCAAGCAGGGGCGTGATATTACGTTCCACGAAACTCCTGGAAAGTTGACAGCCGACGAGAGTCCCCTTCATGTCACCAACAAATTCCACTTGGAATAAATTTAACAATCGAATTGTTATTTTCTTGTCACCCAGTTCATTGCCCGTATTTTCTTTATAAGTAACTAGCAGGTATATTTAATTAATATACGAATAACGTTGAAATCTGTAATATTACAGTAATTATGTAGCTAAATGTAGAATACAGAAGGTACGACGAAACATCGTACTATTCTCAATTATTAAGTTTAGGCGATTGAAATTTCAGTTTAATCCTCAAATTACCCAAGTAGCATTTTTAGACACATTATGGTCAAAATTGGAAACTGTTGGCAACAAAAATGGAAATATTTTCGAAACGTATACATTCTAAATGGGACATTTACACGTGTTTCCAAGTGGTCAGTACTAGCTGTGACTTGCGCTGTTTCGATGCATAATCGAAACTTTTATCGAATATGTTTCGAAAATGTTCGAAAATATTTCTAAACTGTTACTTCTGTTTATTCAAAAATGACAGTATAAAGGGGCGGGGCTATGTCAAACCATGCGCAAAACAATTAGGATACATTCACTGTTGTAAAATAAAAGAAAAACAATATGAAACAATAATATCGCCATGATGAATTCGTTATAAGTATATTTCCTATAAGTTATTTCATTTCATATACCTAGGTATTGCACACAAGAACCAAAAAATCATTGTCGCAGTAAATTTTATCGTGCAGTTTAGTATTTGCCTTTATATTTTTAACGTGCCCTCGATTTATTTGCATTTACAGAAAAAATATATGTAGGTACTTTGTAAAAAAATAAATTAAAATATTTTCAAAATTTGATTTATTTCTTTTATAAATCGACTTAGCTAGGAAAATGGAACTTATGTAACAACTTTCGGCCTTTCAAAAGATGCAAGAATTTCATTAAAACTCATTTTAACAAAATAAAAATTCATTTCACAAAATGGCCGCTAGAAAGCAATAAATTATTCTCGTCCAAAATGGACTCGACACACAATTTCTAGTCTTTGGCTTCTATAATGTTTCGTATGATGCACAGAAAAATAAAAGGTTTATTAGGGGTGAATGCCACAGAAAAAAGGTTTTCTTGTATGCACAGAAAACAAAGGTTGGGTTTGTTCGGGTTTGCTCAAACAAACTAGAATCCCATAAGAGATTTTTAAAGCATCGGTACACGTTTATAAGGGATAAATAAGCAATTTTCTGATATTATTTTTATTTTAGATGTTATTATTGATTCATTTTCAGAAACAGATTGACGTAAGTGTTTTTTGAAGATTTTTAATCACCATCTTGTTTGAGGTTATATTATTATTGTGTGCATAGGGAGATTTAAATTGTTAGTTTTTTGTTAAAAACAGCTTATTCCACTGTATTTAGCAACATAGAGTATATCCACCCTATAGCTTGGAATATTTTTTCTATTATAGATTGAAAATCTGCAAAAATAATTGTGTTTCGTACCCGATTGTAACCATTTTTGCAGATTTCGAATCTATAATAAAAAATATTTGAAGCTATATGGTGGTCGGCATATTTTATGTTGATAAATACAGTACAGTAAGCTTTTTTTACAGAAAAATAACAATTAAAGTCTCGCTAAACAATAGCATAACATCAAACTGGTTCAGATGGTGATTAAAAATCTACCTTAAACACTTACCTCAATATGTGGTTGAAAATGGATCAATAATAACACCTAAAATATAAATAATATCAAGAACTTGCTTATTTATCGCTAATAAGCGTACACCGATGCTATAAAAAATCTCTTATGGGAAATTCAATGCAATCTTGTGTCTTACTTACAAAACTTTATAATTTTAACTAAAAATGTTTCGAAAAATATTTATCTTCGAGTGTCGTTAATGTATCGTCACTATGGTTTGTAAAATATTTCAAAACAAACACGTCTTTAAGTGTTTCTTGTAATTGGATTCGAGAATGTGTCGCAAAAGTTTCGTAACACATGTGTCTCGATACAACTTTATAATTTTAATCGAAAATGCTTTGAAATGTTTCTCAGCAAAGAATGTGTGTCCAATTTGTGTGTAAAAATGCTACTTGGGTAGGGGAATGTCCAATAAATTGATATTGTCATGATATAATTTTTTGTTTGGGTACAATACAATACCAGTTAATATAAGCGACAAAGTACTGTATTAACAATATAAATTTCTTTAAGTTTCTTATGGTTAATAATTAAAATTACTGGGATACCCTGTATTATCCTTTTAGCACGTGTTAACATGCAAGGTGTTTTATTTTTTCTGGTTATTAATATTAATTCTGTGATGACAGGGATACGTACTTTTGCTTGTCTTTGGGTAAACTGATATTTTTTTTATCAAGAAGAAGAAGTGTTTATCTCTGGAATACCCACGTGCTACGGCTGCTCGTAAATTTATTAGGGAGGGTTTGAGCTTAGATAAATTGTCACTAAAAATATATATATGGATAAGAGCCTGTTTATTATCATAACAAAATTATTTAGGTCTATGTCAACACATTTCATATCATAACTTGCGTATTTTGGTTTAATTAGTTGGTTTATTAATAAAGGGGTGATGTTAGTTTCTTGCATTTTTTTTTAACTAAGGATGATGAAGGTGTACACTAGATGATTAATTCTTTTTTCTGAATAAAATTCATTTATGTCAATCAAAACAGTCATAAATATTGTCGAGATATATCCTAAAAGATGTTCAATTAGCAGATATAAAGATGTTATTGCCAGTATAATAATTTAAGCGTAACTGTTTTACTAATACATATAAAGTGATTTAAAATGTGGGCTGCGTTATCTCAATAAAGGCCAATTTTATGATTGTATTAACTTGGTGTATATGGATGAACCCTCACTTGATTTCTGCATCCGAAGCGGGTTTCTTAAGTAGTTCATTTCAATAATGTTATTTAATCTGTGCTTGGAGGTGCTTTGTAAATTTGCTCTCGTAGAGACACATTAAAATATCGACACGGCTTTATGATTTATTTAAATTTCGATAGGGACGTAATTTGCTAATTCAGCTTTTTTTGAAAATTAAATTAACCGATAGAGGTTTAGTTAAGTTTGGAAGAAATTCCGACGATACTCAAGAGTGCGAATTATAGGGTTTTTCGCCTTGAAAATATTTTACAGCTTCTATTGGATATTTTAAATTAAGAATTATGTTTTAATTCTCCATTCCTTCGTCTTTTCCATAAAGAATAAAGAACCTAACTTCAAATCGTCGCAAGGGTGTATTTATTACCTACAGTTTACCGTAATTCAACATTCTACTGCTCCAAAACGGGTTAAAAATTATGGCGTATATTTCGACAAGGACGTCATAATTCCGAAGCATATATGTATACTTCTTCATCAAAGTAACTAACAGTATCTTATTAAAGTCATCGACGAATGCAACGAGGACTGACACAGCTTATTAATAGTTCCATTTCATCTATTACCTAGGAAAAAAATATTTGGTACATATATTTGTATCTAATTATCACTGTTAAATTTACTGCCCTAGAGTATAGTCGTTGCAGCTAATCCTCTCGCCAGATATGTCAAAATGTCACGTGACATTAATGACTTGCCTGCTTATTTCTGGTTATGTATTTTGGCTAGGTTTGTATGAAATTCCAGGACCTTCCAGGACCGTACTAAAATAGTACGTACGTTTATTTTAAAAATGGAACGAGTCTATTTATATTCTTAAATGTATTTTTTATTATGTATTATATGGAATAAAACACACAAACACATTGTATTTTTTTGTTATTTATTTATTCAAATATATAAAATAAAGTTTCTCTGACGGTGGCATCAGCTGACGTAGAACGCAGACAATAATTATGCTCCATAATTATTATTTTCGCCTAAAAACAGATAAATAAAATATTAACCTATAAATTTTTCGTTACGTGATTAGTACTTACTGTGGCTTACCAAATACACAAACAACTTAACATGTAGTTAATCAAAGTTTTCAAAATAAAATAAACTATACTAAAACGACGGAAATACACTTTTAAAACTTATTAGCACCAATCAAACTGGAAAAATATAAAAATACAACACGCTCATTGCGGTTCGTATAAAACTGGGGTATTTGATTAAGTCCCTAAACAGCTGATCGATGACATATTGCTGATGTCAACTTCGAAAAAGCTTGAGGGTTCGCTGCAAAGACTATACAAGGTCTTGGTTGTATTCTACCAATATAGAAGGAAAACTCCTAATTCTAAATTTATTTTATTTTCACCGTTTCCCGTTCTATGTGTTCCACAATTTTACACAACAACATAATATGTTTCTTTTCTGCAGTTCCTGTAGACAGAACGAATAATTTTGGTGAACTACAAATTCTGGATGTGCAGGTAGTGGACATAAAAGAGGTTTGGTTTAGCGAATTGGTTTCGAGTGCAAATAATCTGATCAGATGGTCATATTTCACATAACTTTAAGCAAAAAGTTCCATTCTGGCATCGATAAAGGCTTAAGAAATAAAAGTTTAATATCAAAAGCACATGAAGTTTACTTTATTAGCGCTTTTCATTCGACTTCAATCCATAAAATCTACTACAAATATCCCGTTGCTTCCTCTGAAATGGCATTTTTCTCGGAATTAAATGAAATAATATTTTTCCTCGAAAGTATAACAAAGTAGAAAAATAAGATGTTTGTTCCATTACCTATGTGTTGCATTCTTATCAACAAAAAACAAAGGAAGAGTTTAAGTGGAAAGATAATAAAGAGCATAAAGATCTTTACGAGAATTTGAAGTTTCAGGGTTTAACCAGAATTTAATTAAAAACCACAATGTCGCCCGCAAATCTTTAATGAAAGGTTTAATAATGCAGCTAATGCTTTAAAATTACCCTGATACGGAAAGATATTTTAAAGAACAATTTCAATGTCGCAGAAATTGAATTATGATCTTGTTAATAATAATTATTTATTGTGTTAAATTTTTGCTCTAAAATTTACATCAAAGATATCTTTTGATTGCAATATAGTAATATGTACTTAATATTTGTATTTTTTTAAAGTGCGCAAAGGACAGTCTAAATGACGGATCGATACGGTTAGGTTAAAATTTAACATGGCTTCATTATCACAATAAAACTAATAAAAGTGAATGAACATTTAATTCTACTTGAAAATATAAATATAAACATCGCCAATATACTGGCCGGTAAACTGGATTTATTCTGCAATATAAAGTAAGCAATTTTATTAGATTTAGGCATAACAAAATGTATTGGGAAAGCCTACACCTGATGCGGACCCCTCGTCCTCAATTTAACTTAAAATTAAATTGAAAGGACTTCCACAATTTTGGTCTAATACCAGAAAAGCAATAACATGTTGACATGGCCAATAGCTTTAAATGAGCTTATTGGGGAGGAAAGATATATTTTTCTAAGGGTTCTTTGGGCATTATAAAATGGTTTGTTATTTTTATATAAGACGTCTTATATACAGGGTGATTCACGACGAGCTTGCATTAGAACTTTATGGAGAACTACTGAACATCTGTTTCTGAAACTTTGGGAATTTAGATTTATCGATATGTTCTCTTGAACTAAAATATTCACATGATTTTGTCATTTCCGGTTATGCCAACTTTCGTTTTTTAAATACAACATGGCAATTTTTATTACATTTTTCGATTAAGCGTTAAATACTAAGCACATTTTATAGAACATGTTTTTGTCAGACTCTGTTAGTTTTTGAGATATCTGGACTTTTTGTAATTATTTAGCAAATGCATGACGATGAAATAATCCATATAATTTTTTTACCTTAGCTCTTGGACTAAAATTTTTTCCTCGCCAAATAGCTAGAAGATCATCAAGACATTTCGAATTCGGCAGAAAATGTACAGGGTGGTAACAATTCAAGCTTCATTGTGAAATAATTCAACCATTAAAACTTTCTTATTTTAAATGGAACACCCTGTATATTTTTGTTTAATTTGATAGCAAATTAGTTGTTCTTTATAAATAGTATTTACTGTCCTATACCTATATCAAAGCGTTTTCTCAAAAAATCCAATTTTATTCTGAAAATACTATTTGTTCAAGTGTGCTATAAAAACAATTGTACTTAGGGGCTGTTTACTGATGTACTGAAGAGATACTGAAGGAAAATCTAATTAAAAAGGCGAGGGCAGCATTTCGATCTCTCACTGTACAAGAAATTAGAAATGCTACAAGTAATAGTATGATGAAAAGAATACATAAATTCTTGGAAGTAAATGGCAATCATTTCGAACATATTTTAAAAATATATTTAAAAGATATTAGGTATAATTTTCAAACACATTTTTAATTAAAGAATTTACAGTTTATATACTTATTTCCTTACTATTTTTAAAAAAAAATTTTTAAACCATTAAATTTAAAACTGCATTTATTTAGAAATTCAATTAAGAAACGCTTTAGAACGTTGAATTTTCAAGCAATCAATCACTTTTCCTCCGTATAGACATCAGTATACAGCCCCTAAGTACAATTGTTTCATAGCATAGCACACTTGAACAAATAGTATGTTCGGAATAAAATTGGATTTTTTGTTCTGCCGAATTCGAAATATTTCTGACACTTGATGATTTTCTAGCTATTCGGTGAGAAATATTTTTTAGTCCAAGAGCTAAGGTAAAAAAATTATATCGATTATTTCATCGTTATGCATTTGCCAAATAATTACAAAAAGTCCAGATATCTCAAAAACTAACAGAGGCTGACAAAAACATGTTATATAAAATATGCTTAGTATTTAACGCTTAATCGAAAAATGTAATAAAAATTACCATGTTGTATTTAAAAAGCGAAAGTTAGCAGCTACTTCCGGTATAACCGGAAATAACAAAACATGTGAATATTTTAGTTAAAGAGAACATATCGATAAATCTAAATCCTCAAAGTTTCAGAAACAAATATTTAGTAGTTCTCCATAAAGTTCTAATGCTAGATCGTCGTGAATCACCCTGTATACGTAAGTCACTTAATAAGTATGGGAATTATTAGAAAAAGGAGTATTATTTGACGTTTATAAAAAGCTTTTCTAATGAAAGTTCACAAACGCCGCCGTTTTTTAAAACTTTCGGATCTTAGCTTATGATGAGATTGACTGGATCCTGGTATCCAGCAGTGGCGGTTCTTCCACAGGAGCACATGCGCACCTGCACCCCCAAAACAAAACGAATAAAAAATATTAATTATATAGTAGTTAGTATAAAGTCCGGCCCTCCCTAATATTTTATCATCCCGTCAAACCTAACTGTATAGATCCGGCAACCGTGCCGCGGTCGAGGTAAATGACGATTATGACGAGACTTGCTCGCACGTGCGATTAAGTAGTGCAGTTCCTCTGTAGTAACAGGTGGCGGTTGGCAGCGGGGGATAGCGGGGCTATGGCGATTTAACTTGGAAAAGGCGCACAGTTTTTGTATGCATGTCTGTCTGTCTGTCTGTTGATGCATCTAGTTAGAAATTCGAGCGTGTATGTTTTAATATTTTAATATTATATATTTATTAAGTTAAAATGAATAGTTGACGGTGGACTATTTAAGAAATAACTTTAGCTCTTTGAGTTTGGAGCAAAAAATTGAAGTGAAGAATGCGGGAACACCTAAACCCGAAATTAATTTAACGCAGATCACAAAGGGTAAATCTAGGGACTTTATTAGAAAGTTTAAAAATGAAATAGATGAAAAAAAATTTATAGAGGATATTCCAAACTTAATGAGGCTGTTATTGATCAATTTTCTACAATTAAGAACCGAAGAATGGACTTTACGTTTAAGCACTATTGTGTACGGTCGATAAATGATACTCGATATGATTTTAAACTATTTTATTTAAGAATTTAAACTAAAAAACACTGAAAATATGAAAAATGCCAACTTGTCAGTCTCGTGGCTCGATTCGTTCTCGTCTTTGTTGCGCCTAATGATGTAGCCGTAGATGGCGGAGTGGTATCATTCGGGTTTCTTGATAACTCGTAGATGGCGGTAGTAGTATTGGACATCATTCGGTTTTCTTGATAGCTCGTAGATGGCTTTAGTAGTATTAGTAGTGGACTGTATAAATATTGTTACGAGGGTTGCATGCGACGACGTTATGATCCGACAGCTATACACACTAAGAAAACCTTTCTTATTTTCCAAAAGTTGTATTTCCTTGTATAAAATTAAAAAATAAATAAAAATATGTTTTACCTAACGCATTTTCTTATTACTTTTTTTCTTTCTACATTTAAAACGCCTAGAAAGTAATTGTTTGGTCGTTACACAAAAATAAAATTTTAAAAATAATTTCACCATACTTGTGAACCCCTCTATCATAGGTCACGAGCCGCCACTGGTATCCAGGGCGGGTTTTGATATCTTGGGTTCCTGTAGTTTCGCATTCTAATGGTAAAAACCTTTTTGTATTTTACCTTTATGTAATAAGTTAAGGTTTTAAAAGCCATAGTTTAGGATAGGGTTAGGTAAATAAAAATCTATGCTTCTTTCGGCATGTTTACATATATTTCAAATCAACTATATAAAAGTGAAAAAGTTACACTGTGAAAGACGTTGGTAGAGATGTGTGTATGTATGGCATTAATACCATAGCTGCACAAAAAGTTTACAACACAAGCGCAGCGAAATATAATATAAAGAAAATTATACATTATCTTTTCCATACATCACAAAAATATAATAATATATAGATATATATGTATAAAACGTATGACATTTATATCCGAAATAATATAAGCAAATGTTTTTAACTAAAGAGGTTAAAAAGCGATCGTTTGAGCGTTTATTATCACAGGCCCAAACGATCTTTGTTGGTCCAAGTCAGGTAAAATATAGTATATTCTTGTTCCTTAAAGGATACTTTTAATGAACAAAGTACTCACATTACTCCATGGACATGTGATCGAATACGTTAAATTGGATGCACATTAATGACGATATTAAATATAACGCCGAACGCGGGTAGACGCTAAACGAATTCCACGAAACGATATCAACAAAACACATTTCTTTTAAATTTCTAATCTCCCAACAGAACTTTTTGATTTTATAAGTTAAAATATAAGAACATTTTTGTACCCCAGTACTGTAAATCGCCACTTGTCCACGGACTATTGACAATGGAAAAGTTACCTGTTTCATATTATAATCTGTATTTCTTAGTTATGTGTATATACTGCCGTCCAAAATCAAAAAATCGCATCTGAAAATTTTATGAAATTTTTTACTTGTAGATATTCAGGACTTTTCTTTACACATTTTGCAAAGTACCTTAAAAGTATTAACATAAATATGTCATAAAAATTAGTCGCAAGGTAGTTTTTTAAAATGTCAAATAGGTATCTCAAAACAATAAAATATTGAGATATGCCTTTTTGGCTTAGGATTGCAGTATATTAGGAGCAGTGAAATCATATGGCAATTGGCAAAATACATCTATATTTATAGCATGATCGATAAAAATCAATAAACAATAACACACAACTACATTACAACTTAGAAGTAAAATAAGAGAGCCTAGCCAACGCTATATAAAAACAACGACTATACTGACTAGGGCAAAAAAAACTACTAAAATAAAAACATTCTGTCAAAAATGTATCGGAGATCATTGAAAACAGGAGTCTATGTAAAAGTCCCAAATTTTTTGGGAAGTCTCTTTTACATTTATATTTGCCATTTAGGCGTAATCACAGAGGTGCTTTGAAGAGCTACGTCTAGCGATAGCTCCTAGAAAGGAGCTACAATAAAAACTTAGAAACTAAATCTTAAAATACATATAATTGCTTTATTTGTTTAAAAATATCGGCATTTTATATATTACAATCTTACGACTTATATTGTAAAAAAGTAGAAAGCTATATAACATGCATGTCCGAGGCCAAGTCTTTGAGTAACTTTGAAAAATTTTATTAGACTCAACCTCACAATATTTACACAGTAACAGGACAATTTAAAAATTCACACTACTATATTTCTTAAAATTTCTTTAAAATACTTTTAAAATTTTTATAGAATATCGAAGTTTATTATTAGACTTTACTTCTCTTATCAGGTATCAACATGGGCAATGTGGTTAAAAAAATACAATAAAATTTACTTTATAAAATTTTTATAAAAATTCGTGTAAGTGTTTTAAATTATCCTGTATAGGTGCGAGCTGTAAAAAAATCAGCTCTCTGGCCGCACCACTATTCTAACTACGGAGATCATTTGAAAACCTTTTAAAGGGCAGTAAAGTTAGGGACTACCTTTACCACTCCATTTTTATACACAAATAGACAGTCAGACTCATTGGCAGCTAAAGTTAACTGTTTAAAATACGGTCCTCATAAATGAATAAAACAAGCATCCTCTTTTTGACTTGGCTTTGTTCTATCAACATTTTTTAAAGGTGTGAAGCTCCCTTAAAAGATCTAATAGACACATTTGCTAATAATATGCAGGCGCGGTCAAGAAAATCTT
This sequence comes from Barypeithes pellucidus, assembly GCA_963991005.1. Lineage (NCBI taxonomy): Eukaryota > Metazoa > Arthropoda > Insecta > Coleoptera > Curculionidae > Barypeithes > Barypeithes pellucidus. The sequence goes on from OZ022566.1 coordinate 17,746,038, forward strand.
AAAAACAGTTACTTTACAAATGTAATTTTAATAATTATGTTTTTTAGAATGTGACCTGCAACCTGAACAATTTAGTTAGTAGATACCTGTTATTGAATTCTACAAGTCAAAGAAGACGTTATTTTTGGCACTGTGAAGTCTTTCTTTGGCTCTGCTGAATCCAACTTTTGAAAAAAAATCATCTTTATATACATATAATTACAGCATCTTCGCAAAACGAGAATTTTATAATTTATCTACAAAGTACAATGAAACATTTTTTTTCGGATCTTTTTTCGTAACTACAATATAATTTAGTATATAAAATATATTTTGCTTTATTTTTAAAAAGCTTTACGAGAACCACAAAAATATCAACATTTTTTTTCAACATTAACTTGCGTGTTTGGTATTTTTTAAACTTTTAAACCCGCGAATCGTGAATATATTAAAGTGTATGCTAGATAGAGCTTATTGACTCCTGTATTTTATAAATGATTCTAGAAATGGCCGCAATGAACACCAGATTATTCGTACTTACATAAATTATCCATCGTAATATAAAAAATATATTTAAATCCGAAAACATTTGACTCCACAGAAGTCGAATGCATCCATTCTCGTTTTGCAAAGTTTAAGTGAAAACAAAACTGAAATTTTTACCTAAATACAAATATAAAAATTCCTGAGTGCAGACCTGCCTTATTTGGCTTCGGGCCTAACTGAATGAGATCAAACACTTTGATTTACTTTTCTTTCTTTGGAACACCAACACAGTATTTTTGTTAGGTCAGTCTGCAAAAATATAACATTCTAGGCTATACATCAGTCAATTTTTTTAATAACTTTATAAAGAGAAACATTGAAAAGTCAATGAAGTAGCACACAAATGTATATGGAAGAAGTATTGATAAATAATTGATCTGCATCTTGAATATAAAATTGTATTGTTGAGTAGGAAAAATTCTTGAGTTAAAATAAGACGGATCAGTCTTGGTAAAAATGTTACCACTTTTTTGGTATTTTTTTTGACTTTATTAGTAATATATTCGACAGACTGACCTAAATTCACAAATGACCTGCGTATAACATAATTCATCTCGAAACAATTTCCAAGAAAATAAAATCTGATTATACGACACATTATATAACAACAAGTGCGGTTAGAACATTACCACACCAAATCACATGATTTGCTTATTTGCTTGGAAAATATTTATTTAATATAAACCCCTAAAGTTAACCTAACACTCAGTATATTTATGTATAGAATACTATATAAAAATGGAAATAAGAACATACCGAAAGTATAATAGGGAAAACAATATAAAGCAAAAACATAATATATAGATGCAAAAACTCTTAACTATCGTTTCGATCACTTAGGCTTTGGATGAATTGTGCAAATTAATGCCAGACGAGCTTTGGTGAGGCTTACCGAGCTCGAAATATGTGCCAACCTACAAAGCATATCATTGCAGTCATCAGCGAACATGACGATACTGACGCTGGCATTATTTTCGATAGAAGTCCATCCGTTGGTATTGATTTGGATTCTTCACCATCGATACAATCCATCTGTAAAGGAAGAAACATTTTGTTACATTTATTTTCATAAAAAATAACCGATTTAATATTTAAATATGTCAAGTTTAACATTATCAGAACAGAGCAGCAGTCTTCAGTAAACAGTAGAAGATATATTTAATTTAGCAAAAAAGTGTAACCTTGCTTGTAATATAATAGGTTCTAACGATTTTGAGTTAATAAAGTTTACGACTGATGTATAATTCGAGAAATGATAATAATCTTTGATATATTCTTCGCGCCACAGAAGATTGCGAAACTAATGATAATGATATTTACTTCTTTCTACGTCGTACAATTTGTTAGTGGGTAAGGACAATTGCTTGCAATATGCATTTTTAACCTTGACTACCGTTTTATAGATAATTATAATGTAATTATTATTTATTCCATTGTTTGTATTACATGTTCACGGTTTTCTTTGTTTGGGAAATATGATATTATCTAACGATTTTTTAAATTCATTTTCGCCGTGTTAATATATTTTAATTAATCCATGGCATTCTACAAGATTAATAGACGTTAAACGAATAGTAATCTGGAGATATTTTGTAAGATTACGATTTGCAATTTTAAAAATAAGAACTATTAAAGTTGAAAATATGTACATGTTGTACATAAGTACATAATAGCGTATGTTTTACGAATATTGCCAAGATGTATGCTTGGTTGCATACCTAACGTGCCATAAAAAGAGCGTATGTGCTATGTTCATATTAATGAAGCATATTATGATATATTTAAATCATTAGATTCTTGACTTCCAGTACATGTGAACATATGGCGAAACCTGTCATTTGACTTTTACTATAAGCATTTACTGCAAATAGGCTATTGGTTGTGTAAATTATAATACATATAAATTCTGTTTTGTATTCATTTATAATATTTGTATTCTTAAATTTATGAGAGCCTAGTTTCCTCAAAATATTAAGTTGATATTCGCAAAATTTTACACTAATCAATATTTTAAAGGGTTTGTTCGTGATATCTAATTATGAAATTGAAGGAATTCTTCATTTTGCTTTAGTTTCATCTAATATTTCATATATTTTCCCGTTTACTGAGGCTTTAAAATAAAATCAAGTGAACGTTATTGACTTAATTATCTGTATGGTGTTATTTTTAGGACTGAAATAAAACCAAGAGGAAAATAATTATAGTGAACCAAAGCAAAATCAAAGTATATCCCACGATTAACCTGTCCCCGCAATTATAGGTTTTAGCAGTATGTAATGCAAGAATTTAAATTAATTGGCAATAAAACTGAACTGGAAAAGAAAATATTTACATGCAACATAATTTAAAATTATACCTTTGAAAGGAAATTAAATTAGGTTTCTTCGCATAATTAAGCATATAGTTGTTTTAAAGAGGAGCAAAAAAAAATAGGAACTCCGATTCTTACATGTCTAATAGACATTTTTTTACACAGCCTTATCCATTGTTAAGTTTTTGCTTCTGAGGCTATGAATATTTTATCTCAGATGACAAATTTTTGACAAAATATCTAATTGGTAACCAAAATATCCAATTTCTACCAAAAAGCAAACAAAAAATATTTTGTCAAATAAACAATGCATGCAAAAATTAGTGGGTGCGACGGCCAACAAGAGCACACACCCACCTGATTTGTTAGGGATGGCTGGAAGTCGTCGGCAATTTTTCTCAGGGTGACACCAACCTTGTTCCAGTCTTGAGCGTTGTAACCATTATGAACGGTAGCTGTTACGGAGATCTTGGTTTTATCGCAATTCGACGATTCGGAACTCGTTCTTCTTCGTGGAGATCGTATGGAAATAGCGGTTAATGGCGAAGAAGACTGAGAAGTTCCACTGGCAGAGGCCGCAAGCCACGATAAGTTTGACAGGAGATCAGGAGACACGTTCTGAGCTGGGTACGAGGTTGTTGTGTCTGATTCGGTCGATCCGCGAGTTCTGACTCTACTCGATGGAGTATGGACTAGAAGAAAGATTATATTTAGGATTTTGAAAGCTTTTACAATTTTATATGCAGCTTTAGATACGCACAAAAGAAGAAATATTTAGTTTAAAAACAGAAAACAAATTTTACGCAAAGAAATATATTTTCAAAACGAACAAACCCGAGCACTTAATCTTATAGAAAGGAATTAATTTATAAAATAATAATTATTATAATATTTATTTATTTATTTATTCACTACAGATATTTATGTATGTATTTAAATACTTGTTTTGAAATTATGTTTCGATCTTTACGTAGAATTTATTCTATTTCAGTATTATGGTTTTAAACCGAGCATTTATTTTTTTGGCGTGTACTACAAATTTAAAATGAAAAAAAAAAAAAATTAAAAAGATTTTGAATAAAAATGGAAAAATAATAAAAAATACTTTTACACTGATGAGCGACGTGGTAAATAAATGAAATTCCAAAAATTATTGAAAATATTTTTAATTGCAAATATGTACATATTAACTGTTAAATTCCTAATTATTTTTTAAACGCTCGGCTTCAATTGCAATAGTAGGTATTTGATAATTTTAAAATTTATATCTCATATTCGTCAATAATTGGCTACAAAAAATGACATGCATAAATAAATACATTTTTTTTTTTGTTTTTTTTTATGATCAAACACAAGCACTATAGGAAAAATCCTTTAGGGCACCCGAACAAACCCATTAGACAATTTATACGATATTTGATTTAAAAAATCTATATAAACTTCGGATTTTAGATATGACACAATATTTTCCACGTAGCTAATCCACTAAGATAACGTTGCATATACGGAACAACCTGCGGTGCCCTTCAAGTCCAGATAAAAAATAAACACAGCTGTTGTATCTACGTATATAAATAATTATTATTGGCTCGGGCGTTTCGTAAAAACAAGGCCATAGATGTTTTTTCTGGAAAATTTTTAGAAAACACTACAAGATATATATTTTGTCGAATTTTACGCATAAATTAAAATATATTATTTTTCACTAATATTTTGCAATTAAAAACTTCTTTAAATAAATTTAATAAAATTTAAAATAAATTTGTCTAACTCCTGTCATCTTTGTTGTCGTTAACTTTTCTTACTACTGTCAATTTTATTAATATTCCTTTGTTTTTAAGTTATAGATCACTAATCGCTATAATTTTAAATTTCTTGCATAATTATTTTTTACTTTTTATAAACACGCACTACACGAAGTCTCAACAAGTGTTTACACTGCTAAAATAATTTGTCACCGACGCATTTCTAACGTAATGGTATTTTAGTTTAATTTTATAATTCAAAAATATTTTTTTTTAAATAGATTTATTTTTCCATTTGAAATATTGTACTGATGATCAACATGAATTCGCAATAGATTTGGACAAACCGCAAAATTTTAAGTGATTTAAATATTGCCGCCTTTTTTCTTTCTTCAGATTCGTTCACATAAAAAAAAAACAATATTCACTGCGACATCGATAGGTCAACGTTTTTAATTTACCGCAAAAAAATGGTCAAAAAAAATATTTATTGGCCTTGAAAAGCCGGGATAGGTGTCCCCCCTCGCGTTGGGCGCCAAATAAATGTTAAGTGTCGCGGATAATTTCTGCCTGGGTATCGTGTCGCGAGTCAATGAATTTATGGCCTTGAAACCCGTGCAAAACATGCATTGCCCGCGAATTTTAGTCGTTTTAGCGTTGCATCATTTTTTTGTATTTTTTATGTTCGGCCATGAACTCCATGGTAAAGCAACAGGTCGTGGCGTAAAGCGTTGTTCCTGATAATTAAAAAAGTAAACAAAAGTTTTGGCGGGAATGTTTTTAAAGGTGACTTACCTCGACTTCCACTAGGGATTGACGATGTCGACGACACAGATGTTTGTTGCTGTTGCGATAATTGTTGATTACACCGAACAGCGACCTGAAGTCTGTTAAGAAGTGTTTGAAGTTGGACAAGGAGAACTTCCACTTCGTTTTGATCTTCAGGCATATTAAAGGGCACTGCCATATTGGCAAACTCAATCACAGAAATTTTCAAAATCTTGAACACAGAACACTAAGTTCGAACTCGCGAAGGCACGCGACTAGAGCAGCTTAAAGCGCGTCCGAACGTCACGAAGTCTAAACGAGGTTTGATCTGCGTGCTTCGTAGTACACGCTACTAAAGCGACTGTTTCAGTGTTGTGTTTCTGACTCTCACGTTTACCTAGCTTCACCCCGCAACACGATCACATACGATAAGTGTTTTTACGCACTGTGTCATAAGGGTGAACTGTGTTTTTCGCGCTTCGACCAATAGGCGCCGACGATAGGCGTGTCTACCAAAAACCGAGCGAAATATTGGCCAAATATATTTAGAAATACTAAACCTTTGTTGTTAGTTAACAGCTACGATTGATATTTCACTGGGTTTAGGTCGAGACGGTGCACTGGGGTATCCTATTTCCAAGTTTTTTAGCCTCTGACGATGATGCAGTCCACGTTCGCTGTTGTCACCTTTGTCTCGAAGACTAATATTAAATTCGAACAGCATCCAACGCAACGCTTAAAGATATCATAAGATTTTTAAAAAATTATGTGTTGCTACTGTCACAATCATAGGGCTAACAACCTCTTTCTTTTTAAATAGGTCTTTGTTTTTCTGTAGTTCAGTAAACAACTATTATTTTAAATAATTTAATGCGTACGTACCTATTTTTCCGAAAAACAATTTTTGTGGTTTGTGGTTCGGGTGATGACACTTTCAGAAAATATACAGATAAGGTTATCATTAATTAAAATTTATGCGCCTAATATTTTTGTGGTTTTAAAGTGCATTTGTTAAAGGGAGAAATGAATATATTATGTTGATAATGACAAAATATCTTGATTAAGGGAACTTTTTTTTACAATTACGTTTTATTAACTACTTTGTCCCAACAATATACCATTTTTGATTATGTATATTTAAAATTTCAATTATTTGTACACTTTATAGGTATTTTTTGGTTAAATGTAAAATTAATTCAAAATTTTTTTTTGGTTTCTTTCATTATTTAAGGGATTATGATAGGCTGATGTTCTTATCATCACAATTTTTGAAAATATAACACACATTTACTTATTCGTTTCTCAAAAAATATTTATGTACGTAATCAGTTTTTAGTTGTGGGGTAATAGTACATCAATCAATCGGTATCAATATTCAGAAAAATCTAAATACCCTATATGGGCAACGAAACTACACAGACAACAAAAATAATTCAAAAATTATAATTAACTGTATTCGCGTTTAGCAGTAAATTTTTTAAATAATCCTTTGTGTGTATGGCCATGTCACCGCGTCCATCACTAAATAGATGATGATTGATTTTTTATTGTCATAAATTCTTTAGTGAGTTTTTATTAATTATTTAGTAAATTACGTGCATAATTTTGTATGCGATTCGTATATTTTTATTATGTTTTTTTTCGTATATATTGTTATATATTCTTTTCTTATTACGTAGGTAATATATATTTATATGTTAAATATAAATTTAATATAGATTCTATTCTTGGATCGAATTCCAATAGACACAAAAATCCTCTTTATTTATTATTATATTTATTTTAAATATTATTTTTTGCCCGCGACAATTTTACAGCCCTACACCGCGAGGGCAGCATCGGTTTAATTATAGAATAGAATATAATATCAACTTATTTTTAATAGTTTTTTTGACTATTTATAATAAAGTGTGAATCTTTATTATTGGCAGCCAATATAGGATTTTTAGGTTAAAAACTGCTTAAAGTAGGTAAAAAAGAAGTTTTTTACACTTCGCCACTAGGTAGATAAACCAACCAATGGACCTAAATAAATACAATAATCAAACAAAACAAATTGGTCATATAAGTATTACAAAACCTCTTCCTGATTCTGAATCACTAAAGGTGAATCATCGATGTACAGTTTAAATACACCAAGTGCAATATTTGACTTTTATTTTTTCTCCATACCTCCGTGGGCATTGAGATGCTTCCCGTTCTTATTTGACAGATCGGACATTGGAAACTGTTAGTTCGTTAGCTGGAGGTATCTTTGTTGGTTTGTCATACAATCGTAATCAACTAATAACTATTCATTTATAATTCTTTTAAAGAGTTGCAATTTTATTTTGCTCCAGCTTATGGTTTGGTGAAGAGAGCATCTGTTTATTGAAATATTTCTTTTGCCATGAGCAATTAAAGAAATTATTACACAAAATAATCACTAAATTGTTTGATAACAGTTTGTAAATATAAAACAATATTCTGGGAAATGAAATCAAGTGTAACTTAATATAAATAGGCACTCTGTTTCTCGGTAATGTCATTTATCTGTATCAGTCATTGGCACCACCACGTCTGGCTATACTTGCATATACATTTCACCAGTTTGATCGGTAATACCAACAATAATCAAAAAATGCATAAATGAATGTTATGCTGAAATATTCCGTGTAATTTGTAGTTTGAACGTTTGTGTGGAAAGCTGACGAATACTAAGTTAATTTTTGCAGTTTCACTAACCCGCTAGTTAAAGGACGTTTTTTTCAGTTTCGCTAGAAAAAATACATCTTATTTATTATATTTTGAAAATAGATACAAAAATGTTTATGTGTATCATAAATATATACATAATTTTTTTTAATTTGGTCAGACGAATGGGCACAATTTTTATTTATTATCGTATATTTATCTAGATTATTTTGATAGGAGAGGCTCCGAAAAGGCTGATTAAAGTAAATCAAATAAATAATAGAAAAATTGACCCATTTTCATTAGAAATTTTAGAACAATATAGATACTAACCTGTCAATCACTGATAAGATTAAAACATGGTTTAAAAAATTAAATAATAAAGTCCTTCACAAAGTCAACTTCCGCAAATGTTCATTTAATTCATTTCTATTATTTTTCTTTAATTAATAATTTTATTTGAATGACATATTGATTATTTCTAAAGACACAGGAATTGTTTAAATAAATGTTTTTATTTTCTTTAAAGATGTAACTTAATTAATTCGACAAATCTGGCTTTTCAAAAATTATTTTTAGATTTTAGTATCAAAAATTAATACGCAATAATAATACATTTATATAAAAATCAAGCTTTTAAAAATAAAAAAAAAAATTCAAAAAGCTGTGACATGGGATAAATTCACTTCACATAACAATATGCCTTCACTCTCCACTCATAATTGAAAGCTAAAAACAGGGTTTAAAGCTCTATAGAGGTTGATGCCCCTAAAGAGAGTTAATCAGATCCACACCTGATGCTTTTTATACAGGGCGTATCGGTTTCTTTTCTTTTTATAACCGATTTTTTAGTTCTGATGAGTGATGAGTCACACACCTATGTTGTTTAGTTTAATTTCAGAGATCATATTTTACTATTTTTGTAATCTACTGTCGTACGAATATTAATTTAAATGATTGTACTGCAAATGTCAAAAATATTTACTTTAATAATAAGTAAAAAATTCTATTTCCAAGTATTGTGCAACATGGAATTAAATTATTTATCTTCTTTCTTAAGGTCACAAATCAAATAAACTGCTTATCTAGAGATTATTTTGGGTTTAATCACGCCATTATCAGGTGACATGCTGTCTGGAACGTCGGCTATTTTATTTTATTGAATTTTTAGGAAACTGGGTTGTTTTGTGGTGTATTTTGGAATTTGTGGGCCTAAATTTTGTGTAATTCTGTGCTAAAATTAACAAGCTCTCGAACCACACTACACTAAAAAAACTTTCTTAATTTCTTCTAATTTTTCTCTGTTTTACTAAGCATTCAAATTAATTTAAATTTAATTACTTACAAGATCTCTTTAAATAAAGCAAATTTAACAAGATAGGAAAATTTTCGATAGATTTTAGTAGGGATTTAATAATTTGGCCTATGTATTACAAATTTTTGTTATTTTTAACTGTATCTTTAATACTACCTACTATTACAATCAGTGGCGGCTCGTAACCTATGATAGAGGGGGGTTCACAAGTATTGTGAAATTATTTTTAAAATTTTATTTTTGTGTAACAACTAAACAATTACTTTCTAGGCGTTTTAAATGTGGAAAGAAAAGAAGTAGAAAATGCGTTAGGTAAAACATATTTTTATTTATTTTTTAATTTTACACAAGGAAATACAACTTTTTTAGTGTGTATATTGCTTAAACGTAAAGTCCGTTCTTCGGTTCTTAATTGTAGAAAATTGATCAATAACAGCCTCATTAAAGTTTGGAATACCCTCTATAAATTTTTTTTCATATATTTAAGTTTTAAACTTTCTAATAAAGTCCCTAGATTTACCCTTTGTGGTCTGCGTTAAATTAATTTCGGGTTTAGGTCTTCCCGCATTCTTCACTTCAATTTTTTGCTCCAAACTCAAAGAGCTAAAGTTATTTCTTAAATAGTCCACCGTCAACTATTAATTTTAACTTAATAATTATATAATATATTATTATAAAATATTAAAACATACCCGCTCGAATCTCTAACTGCGGCGCGGCGCACACTAAAATTGTGCGCCTTTCCCATGTTAAATCGCCATAGCCCCTCTGTCGCCCGCCACCTGTTACTACACATAAACTGCATTAGGCCCCGCCTACTTAATCGCACATGCGAGCAAGTTCACGTCATAATCGTCATTAACCTCGACCGAGGCACGGTTGCCGGATCGAAAGCATATAATATACAGTTCGTTCGGGTCGGAGGGTCGGACTTTATACGATAATTGACGGTACGATAAAATAAGGGAGGGTCGGACTTTATACGATAAATAATATTCAATGAATATAAATTAATATTTTTTTATTCGTTTTGGGGGTGCACGTGTGCATGTGCTCCTGTGGAAGAACCGCCACCGATTACAATTCCTAAATAAATATATAGGGTTAACCACAATAAGCTGATTTCTATTACAGAATCATTTTATTTCTGTGAAATCAATAGAGCTCCTTTGGAAGATTACATTTTTCTTTGAACTTTCATTAAATACATATAAATCTGCATTGTTACTCACCCCCTTCTATATCAAAATATTACATTACTTTGAAAAAAAGCTGTCGCAATCATTTTTTAAACTAAAGAATAAACGGTTATCTAATGAAATTTATATAATATATCAATAATCATTGGGATTTAAAGGTTTTAAATAAAAGAAAATGAATCACGTCAACGTGATGTATTTATAAAACATACATTATATATAGCAATGATAAAATTGTCATCAAGGACAAATAGCGGTTATACGACACTTTGTCGAAACAAGTCAAAAGCAGACATAGATTACTATGTTCCTATTCTCCTCTTAAACTAGTTTTTTATCGCTAAATTCGAGTAAATTCTTGTTTTACTTTACCCTATTGTGAAAACATCCAGTAATTTTTAACATTTATACTAGTTCTAATAAAATATTTCATTGTTCTGTTATTCCACTGGTATTATTGTATTATGTTATCTTTTTGGATTTATAGGGTCTTTATAAATAGCACTCAGATGCTACTCAGCCTATATATTATATGGCCTTACCATAATTATTCTAGATATACTAAACACTAACATTACCTGATCATGACCTTACGTCCTTACGTATGCACTTGTGCAGAAAAACAGGAGGGCTGCATAAAACCCATAATAATTTGGTCACTGCATAAAAGACGTAACACCTGCGAACTGAGTAAAACAATCACCAAAGTTAGGACAGGTTTCGACCTGTCTATGTCCGTCGAGAACGCCTCAGAACCAGGAAAGCGGTCCTAGGTTCGAACTTGGATTGTCTGCACCAAAGGGATATTGCTATTTACAATTCAATAGGTGCATATCGTGCATATCGTGCATACCATACTCAATCAGGAAGCTGTAATACATAATGTAAAACCACCAGCAAAAGGTATAGTTATTTACTGTCGATAATACGTATTAACAAACGTTAGGGCGTTTTTGGAACTGTATAGCGAAAATACTAAAATACACAAATTTGTCTGTTGTTTACATTTCATTACAAAATTTGCTGTAATATTAGTTATACAATAAACAAATATAAATTTACTTTTGAGATCTAATATTACAGCCGTAAGCCGTAACTATTTATAAAGATCACATAAATTGTGGTAAATTTACCTTATTGGAAATTAAAGTTAGTATATACAACATACTTTGCAGTAGAGATTTAAGCATGGCTCTGTTCAGCATAATGTTCTATGGAATGGAAGCTTGGACCTTGATGGACGCGATGTGTAAAAAATTGGAGGGCTTTGAAATGTGGACATACATCGTGTTCCGTCAGCGTCCTGTCAAACGAATCCTGAAAGGACTCGACATCAAAAAAGCTACTGGTCCAGACGAAATTCCTATTATAGTTCTCAAGACATGCGCCGATGAACTAACACCAGTATTTTGTAGACTTTTCAACTTATCCTACAAAAAAGGAATATTTCCATCTTGCTGGAAGACGGCGCGAGTCCAGCCTATTCTAAAGAAAGGTAAGAGAACCCTGCCTAACAACTATCGACCAGTCGCATTGCTTTCAGTTATATCAAAAGTAATGGAGAAAGCTATTAACCAACATCTTCTAAAGTACCTGGAAGGCTTCAACATCATCAGCGATCATCAATATGGTTTTCGGAAGTCCAGATCAACTGGAGATCTTCTAGCCTATGTCACCCATATTTGGAACAACGCAATCGAACATCATGGGGAGTCTCGGGTTGTTGCGCTGGATATTTCTAAAGCTTTTGATCGTGTTTGGCATGAGGGGCTTCTAAGTAAACTGCGATCCTATGGTATGCCCAGTCGATTCTGTGCATGGTTGTCTAGCTTTCTTAAAGACCGCTCTCTGCAAGTGGCGATTGACGGATTTCTCTCAGACACCTTCACCATCAATGCCGGTGTTCCTCAAGGGTCCATATTGTCTCCCACTCTCTTCTTACTCTACATTAACGACCTTCTAGTGAAAACTAAAAATCCGATATTTAGTTTTGCTGACGACAGCACACTTATCTCATCTTTCTCTTTGAATGCGCAAACATCGGCTGCCGACGCACATCTTCGCAGACAGCATGAAGTATCACGCCTCAACAAAGACCTGGAAGAAATTTTGGCTTGGGGTGACAGTAACCAAGTCGAATTTAACGCTAAAAAAACCCAGGCAGCAATTTTCTCTAAGAAGGTTAACATTACAGAACCGGAAATAGTCATGGCCGGACACGCAATCCCACTGGCTTCATCCATTAATTTGCTGGGTGTTAATCTGGGAGGAAATATGTCTTGGCATAACCACGTTGCGGCAATCGCCAAGATGGCTTCTCAGAAGCTTGGCGTACTCTTCCGGACCAGAAAGTTGTACACACCTCAACAACTTTTGACACTATACAAAGCCCAGATTCGACCATCACTAGAATACTGCTCTCATGTCTGGAGCTCTGCACCCAAACATACTCTTCGGCTACTGGATTCCATCGAAAGGAGGGCTATTCGTCTGATCGGAGACCACGAGCTGACGAAGAACCTCGACAGCCTAGAACATCGAAGACAGGTTGGGGATTTGACTCTCTTTTACAGATATTTTCATGGAAGGTGCTCGGCTGACCTTGCCCTCTTAATTCCGCCCAGAGCGACGAATAGCAGAAATACACGACGAACCACTGCCGCCCATCCATATGTGGTTAAGCTTAGTACTCCTCGAACTTCACTATTTAAGAATTCTTTCATCTGGAGGACTTCATCCTTGTGGAACGACCTTCCCGAGGTCGTTTTTCCCAACGAATATAACCTCCAACGATTCAAAACCAACGTGAATCGCTTTTTGCGCACACGCACCACTCCCAGAGTGCCCTAAAGGATTTTTCCTATAGTGCTTGTGTTTGATCATAAAAAAAAAAAAAAATACAGAAGGATCATGAGACAGAAAGAGTGCGTAACACAGAGGTACTTCAACGTCTCGATACACAACTGGAGGCTCTGTTCACATTGAAAAAGCGCAAACTGGAGTATTTTGGTCACATTTTAAGGAATGACAAGTAGCGACTCTTAAAATTCATTATAGAAGGGAAGATCGAAGGACGGAGAGGCCAGGGTAGAAGAAGAATATCCTGGCAGAAAACCCTAAGGCAATGGTACGAAGTGAGCACCACCACATTGTTCCGTCGAGCTGTAGACAAGGTTCAGATAGCGATGATGATTACCAACGTCCGAGGCGGACAAGGCACCTGAAGAAGGTTGTGTCAGAGGTTAGAAAGTATCCCTTTCTTATTTGGCCATTAAATGGCCAGACATTTTAGATTAAAGACTCGATTCCGTTGTCGCATAAACAGTGCAAAGATATTCTTGACGTAGTTTAAAAATGTCGTTCAGGATGGTTAAACGTTGGTGCATATGGCCTATCTTCAAGAACCCACAAATTATGATTTCTTTTATAAAGATCTTTTCGAGCTCACAAGAACTGGTTTCTTATCTGTTTACTAAGCAATTAAAACAGTATTATTTTAGGTTTATAACTATTTCAATGACAATTAACCTAGTTATTAGTCATTTTGCAAAATTTTAAGATACATACATTTGATTATTTTTTAAAATTAGAAATAAACAAAACAAACATACCTACTTACGTGATTTGTAGTAGGCTAAATTAACGATAATTTTTATTATGCAAAAATAGCTACTTTAATGCTGTGAGATTAACCTGCTTGAGAAATTACGATGCAATGTGACGCGATTGGTTTTTTTTTTAGTTGCGTCAAACCTCCCCGACGTAAATTAAATATTATTACTCATTCGTTAATATTATAACGCACATTAATTTTTCTTTAGAAATTGGCATCAAATAAGATGTATAATGTTTTGAAATTTAGTAGGACAAATTTTAAATAGGGAGACTGTTTGTTCTTGTTCTAAAATACTCGACTTTAGCCACAGAATATGTCCACGGATGGGGTTTACAAGAAGACAAATGGACTAAAAATTGAAAGATACGAAAAAAGTCACTCTTGATAAACGTATTTGCTTGTCTAGAAAATACGATTCATCATAAGAAACTGCAAAAATGTTATTTTGCTTAAGAGTAAGCATAATTTATTTTGAAAGATACGAAAAAAAGTCACTCATTATGAATGTGTTTTCTACACAACAAACCGAAGTAGAACAATTCATTAAAAGGTTTACCTATGTAAAAATTATTTCCCAAAAAGTATTCTCTGGCACACCTCTGACTGGTGAACCTAGTTAAAATAATAATGACACTAAGGTGATAGGTACTTGTTGTCAATGTCTTTATTTAATGAAGTTATTATTTAAGTGGAAATGCTATCTACTGAACAAGTTTTTATAATACAATGTTATGGGGATGGTCAAGTTTCATACCGCTACGTCATGGAACAATTTACCGATAAATTTGTAGGAATCCCAATAACTAGGATGGCAATATGCAAGTTAATAAAAAAGTTCAAGAGAACTGGTTTGGTTTTGGACCTCAAAAAAAAGAAGAAATACGACCATGATGATGCTGCTGCAGTCTTAGTTCTTCATTCTGTTGAAGAACATCCTATGATGTCCCTTAGAAATCGTGTTACTCAGTTGGAAGTTGTGAAAAAAAGTCTAATTCAGAAGATCCTTAAAGCAAATAAATTGTATCAGTATAAACCGCACTTTAATCAAAGATTGGAAGAGGGAGACGACGCGAAACGACTTGATTTTTGCCTGTGGATAGGACACAAAATTTTAAGTGGAGATTTTTATAAATGTATCATGTTTTCTGATGAAAGTATATTTTCAACAAATGGAACCGTTGCAACCCAGCACGTTAGGTACTGGTCTTTAAAAAATGCCGATTTCCGAATTATGACGAGAAGACAATATTTCACAAAAATGAACGTGTGGTGTGCGATATCCATCCATGGCATTATAGGGCCATATTTTTTTGATAACACGTGCAATAGATTATCATATTTAGAAATGCTGGATACATTTTTCGATGATGAACTCGAAAATCTACCGTTTAAAACAAATTGTTTTTGCAACCGCAATACCAAATGATATTGAAGTGCTGAAGGGCAGAATTATCCAGGCTGTCCAATCGATATCTCAGGAAGAAGAACCAGAAATTCTTTCACTTATTTGAGAAAGCAATTAGAAAAATGGGGGTGGAGTTTTTGAATTATGAAATCGTTATCGTATTCTTTTCATGTTAATAAAAATGTTCGTATTATTATAATTACTTCATTAAATAAATACATTGACAACAAGTATCGCCTATTCATTATTCAAGTAAAAACGTTTATTAAGAGTTACTTTTTTTCATATCTTTCAAAATAAAGTATGTTTAAATACTCTTAGCAAAATAACATTTTTGCAGTTTTTACCCACCCTGTATAAAAAAATTGAAGTTTCTTATGATCTCTAGACAAGCAAAAACGTTTATTAAGAGTGACTTTTTTCGTATCTTTCAATTTTTAGTCCATTTGTTCTCTTGTAAACCCCATCTGTGGACATGCTGTATATTATGATTTATTTAACGAAACTAAGATAAAAAGCAAACACACGCTCTGGGACAAATAACATAATTAATAATATATATACAATACATTAATATTATTTTGTAATTAAAAATAAATTTTTCCTCGTTGCTGGTAGAGATTTATTTCTTTTTTTTTTGTAGACATATCCGGCCTCCAAGATACAAACTATAAACACTTGATGCAGGCGCTAATAAGTACCTTATTGCTTTTTTGATAAAAATGGCAAATTTTCTTTGTGTTTTTCCACCAGTCAAATGGATTTTGATCTCGTTTTAGACAGTAAATGCGGAATTCGGTCAAAAATGTTGACAGTGGTTCCGGTATCAGGTATTTTGAAAAAGTGGCACCACTAATTTGTACATTTAAAATCATATAATAAACCTTTGATTTTTCAGATGTATTTAATCAACTGACTTGAGCAGAAATAAAGTTTATCTGGTTAAATGAATGGATAACAATTATAAGGTTTTAGTTTCTGATGAATGTTGGCCAGAAAGTAAATTAATTTAATTACAAAATTGCATATTTTTATGCGGAAATGCAATTTTTAGTATAGTCAGTAAAAACGGTTGCATCATATTATTATTCCCTGCACTGTGGAAAAATCAAGGCCGCTTGCCACCGGCACAGTTTTAAACGAAACGATTTTTTTTCGTTGTGCAGATGTTCACAAAATGTCAAGGCCATCACGAAGTCATATTATTACATGGTTGAAGAAAATAACACCTTATCTTTTGTTTTGTATACACAATTAGATAAGCCTTTACAAGTACTGCAGATTTCTGTAATGAAAATTTATGTAATTTTAAAAAGAATCGTTTCTTGTTCATTTGAGAAATTAAGTCAAATATTGAATAACCGCAATGTTATTTTAAATGTTGATTATCGGGATTTTTATTGTAAGTCGGCGCCCAGTCGTTTAGGTGATTACCTGCTGGACGGTAGTCCGATAACAGGCCCAACAATTTAATTTGTTTAATTTTGTTTGGTAAATAGGTCATTATGGCCTTTATAGTTAATACGATTATTTTATTAAGTAAAGTACCGTCATATTAAACAATTTGTTATTGCAGGAATAGTCTAGAATAATAGATATATCCATTTTTAAGAACACGTGATTCATTTTGCTAATCCGTTATTTTAATCCTAATAACTAATCATACAAAGATAGTATGACCCAGTTTTTATTTTAAGATATCACCTGATTTTGGTGATCTGATCGTTATTTCTACGTATTATGGCAACTAGTGATGCTACGGGATTCACTTGTTGAAGATGCCAAATGCCGAAATCAACGGTATTATTTGCAAATGTAAAATAAATAACCAATCTGGGAGGAAATATGTCTTGGCATAACCACGTTGTTGCCATCGCCAAGATAGCTTCTCAGAATCTTGGTGTAGGTACTCTTCCGAACCAAAAAGTTGTACACACCTCAACAACTTTTGACACTGTACAAAGCCCAGATTCGACCATCACTAGAGTACTGCTCTCAAGTCTGGATGCTCTTCGGCTACTGGATTCTATCGGGGATTATATGGGGATATGACTCTCTTTTACAAATATTTTCATTGAAAGTGCTCGGCCGACCTTGCTCTCTTAATTCCGCCCAGCGCGGCGTATATCAGAAATACACGACGAGCCACTGCCGCCCATCCATATGTGGTTAAGTTTAGTACTCCTCGAACTTCACTATTTAAGAATTCATTCATCTGGAGGACTTCATCCTTATGGAACGACCTTCCCGAGGTCGTTTTTCGCAACGAATATAACCTCCAACGATTCAGAACCAACGTGATTCGCTTTATTCTGTAAATAAAAAAAATAAAATCCGCTAGGTTGTTTAGTAGCAATAGCTTCACTAAATAACGTTATTTACTATTTACAAATATAAACAAAAGTGAATAATTGAATCTAGTATTCAGGAAAATTGCATTGACCTTGAGCTGGATTTTAAGGGAAAAAACAAGCGAACTACTAAAGTAGGTGCACTTGGATTTCAGAACAAAGAACCATAACGCAAGAATAATGCGACAAATTTTAAAAATAAATATTGCGAAATTTTCAGACTCTTGCAGCGTGCAGCATATTATCGTATGATTTTTGGACCGTTGCCATCAGAAACCGTCGACTGTCAGAATGGTTTTCAATGACAAATAAATTTTCCTTTATTACTTTGGGGTTTATTTATAATATCTTAAAGTTTTACACTTTGGTTCAAACGCGAGCGGAATACTTATAGTTTACGGGACCTTTAAGGACAAAGCTTGAATCCGTAATTTTTCGATGATGATGTTTTATGATTTTGTAAACGGTTCAGTAGTTGTAAAATGTGACTGCAATAATTTAAATTTAATTATGGGTTCTAAATAAACAATCTAAAGCAATAAAAACATTGGCGTAGGTATTACATATTTTATAGTAGCAACAATTACAATATAAATACAGCTTTATTAGGATATAGGGAGTAACATCTATGCAATTGTGATAACTGTGCAGCGACGATTTTTATTGAGCCCAGCAGGAGCTGGTTTTATTGAATAAACGCCTCAAGGAACTATTAGAAGCGTTTACCTACAGCAATGCGTTAAGATGAGGCTCCCAAACAATCCCAAATTATCAATCAGAGCCATCTATGTTCCATCAATTTAATTAAAAAACATGCCGCTGTTTGGCAGGTTAGAAAGAGACGAAAGTCATCAGCTGATCAATATTTCTTTTCGTGAAGTTTTAGCGGTTAATAATACATTTTTGTAGTTAATTCATTGATATTTAGATTGTCTGACATGTCGATTGGGGTATCAACAAGTTTCAGGAAGATCTGTGACAAGAATTTGAAAATTGTTCATATTTGAAATTGTTATTATTATAGCATTATATTTTTTAACGCAATTTTTTTATACCGTGATTAAAAGCAGCTCTTAACAAAATCACGTACGGCTACTGCCCAAAAAATTGGCAAAAAAAAGTTTCTCTCCCTAGCAGCGACAGTCTCCGCGATTATTATTTTTACAAAATAAATAATGAACCAAGTATCCAAATAATTAGATGTTTTTAACAGACCCTGTATTTACTTACTCTTAGAAGACCATGCTGTATACTAAAATGGCAATTCGGGTACCTACACAAATTAAATAAAATACATATATACGATAGCAAAGACCTGACTGAAAAAGCGGCAGTGGCGTAGATAAGTTTTTAGGATGAAATGCAAAAAAACTTTATATACAATCTTCCATCAAATCTTAAAGGGTTATTATAATTAGGCGACCATACATACAATTGACTGGTAAATCATCTAACGTATAAATATTTGTTCGTGCTACTGAATGCGATTCCAAAGGTCTGTTAGCAGGAAGGAAACGCTGATTTTTCCCCATCAACCTATCCTTCCTGCATAACGAAGAGTTGAGAGGTTTATACTATACAGGGTTATTAAAGAAAAACGGATCAGGCTTTTATACAGGGTGTTATGGAAATAACGTATTATATTTAAACCGGCAATTCCTGAGATAAAGACAAATTGAAGAAAAATGCCCATAAATGGCGCTTTCAATTCATTCAACGGTAAAAGTGACCTGACGTCAAACCAGAAGAACACCTGTGTGGCACTGCGATACATGTAAGCAATCAAGGAATTCTGGCCGGTGTTGTCATATGTACACCTTAAACTCTTTAGACAAAATAAAATAATTAAACACTTTTCCATTCTGTAATACCTTTTTGTACAATTAATTGAAGAACATTTACGACGGACTATCTTTTAAACAACCCGAAAAAACATATGGAATAGTAATAGCCACGTACGTCACTATGTCAAATACCAATGACCTCTTGACACCTTACATCGGCTGAGCGAAGTAGTTTCATATAGCGCCGCATGCTTGCGGTCTGTTAGTTGAAGACCAACCAGCGGCCGGATACGTTGTGTCTCGTCGATCACCAACACACTCTCAGCAATCCGCCCTATTTTTTCGGTTTATGCGTGTATCTTGCCCGTCCATAAATAATCTTTGAATATTGTTTTTATTGACGCGTTGCTTCTGGACGTCAAATTTCGTCGCGTGTAATAAAATCTAATAATCTGTAGTATAATCTGTATTATTGTCTTTTCAAAAGCTAAGTATCGGTTCTGTTTCACTATTACTGTGTGTACATAAAGTGTTTCCAGGAGTGTTCCCATGATTGTGTTTGTGCCTGTATTTCCTCGCTCTTTAGGTATACAGATAAATACAGGTACAAAATAATTTATTTTTATAATTTTATATGGAATTTCAGTTTTACATTAAGTTTGGCAACAATGCCATTGGCTCTGGGTAAAATGTTGTACAGTAGCGCGGACTGACCTGTGAGTAACAGTGT
The DNA here is from genome assembly GCA_963991005.1 of Barypeithes pellucidus. Lineage (NCBI taxonomy): Eukaryota > Metazoa > Arthropoda > Insecta > Coleoptera > Curculionidae > Barypeithes > Barypeithes pellucidus. Next base: position 17,766,460 of record OZ022566.1, read on the forward strand.
TTGTTACCCCACTTATAAAACGATCGATTTAAAAAAAATAAAATATGTAGAGGTTCTCTAGGACACCCAAGGAGTGACCCAATTAAATATAATACGTCATTTCCATAACACCCTGTATAGAAAATCACTCACTCAATCGCAAGAATCGCTCGGACTCGTCAAATATATAGTTTTTAAATACATTAAAAAAATATATTATACAGGGTGAATCATAAAATTCTACTATGTTTTTCGATATAGTAACGTCTCGAATAAATCACACTCTCGAATATACTGACAATGACACTTTGACGCTGCTGAACTTAGATAGATAACCGAAGACCCTAAGGGATTATTCTTCAATACAATTTTGAACGTAATGACTTACGTCGTGGACGCCACTGGCAAGGTTCTTACATATCAGGTGTGTGTGTTGTGTGTGTCTTTCCTTTAGCAAGCCATCGTGTCTGGTTTTTACAGCCCATCTCCGAGAAGTTTGTGGCCATTTCTCGGAACCCAAGCCTACTCAGGGCAACTTTGGTAAACGACACAGATGGTAACTTAAATCCTTAAGAGCCTCGCTTTTAATGCTTCGTGTTTTGATTATATAGTGCCACATGGGGTACCTGTTGTATTTTTACTGCGTAGAAGGAAGAAAGAAAATAGTCGAGCGCTAGAGAGCCACGCGACTGGTGCCTGCTCGAAGGAAAAGTTATGACCCGTCCCTTTTCCCTTAAAAAGGTTTAGTGGCAATAACGTTTGTTGGCAGGTATATTTTTTCTTCCTTATAAATAAAAAGACTCGTAAAATAATTATCACCCAGTATCATTAAAACCGAAGAAGTAGTTGATTAAATAATATTCATTATTGTAATCGGTGTCCTTAAAATCAATATACAATTTAATTCAATGTCTCAGTCACAATAGTAGAGTTGTTTGTAGACACAACATTGCAGAACTGGATAAATGCAGGACACGCACTGGCTTCGTCTATTAATTTGCTGGGTGTCAATTTGGGAGGAAGTATGTCTTGGCATAACCACGTTGTCGCAATAGCTTCTCAGAAACTTGGGGTACTCTTCCGAACCAGAAAGTTGTATACACCTCAACAACTTACAACATTACTGATACAAACCCGAAAATCGATGCTAAACATTCTGATATTTATAGTTGTTGCAGAATTATACCGTTGACTCTTACTGCCATAAATAAACTACCTGATTAAACCCTATTGTGACGCCTGAACCTCTTCAAAGCTCAATAAATGGGATCAGGGCCGGCTTAAAAATGTATACCACACCACATGATTTATTTTTATAATTTAAAATTAATAGATAGGTATTTTTAGTTTTAGGTACCTATAATAAATGTAAAATAATGATAACAATTAATGATAATTGAAAATAATATAATTTATAAGTATAACTATTAGGATAACAAGTACAATAATAATTAATTAAATTCTAAGAAACTATTGATAATTTATTCAAAATTTAACTCTGTATCACTATCACTAACTTCATCTAAGTGTAAACTTATAATTAAGGGTTGAACATTTCTAATCATACAATTGTAAGAATTTTCCACCTTAAGTACATGCTGTACACAGTTTTTCCAGCTGTCTGCAGAAATTTTTCTTACTTCGTTTTTAATTAATTCTACTACAGATGCATTTAATGTAGGAGAAATATTATTTCTCCTAATATTGGATTTTAATTGATGCCATATTAGCTCAATAGGATTGAATATACAATAGTACGGAGGAAGACGCAACACAGTATGTCCATTTTCTGCTGCAAGTTTGTCACACTCGTATTCCTTATTTATTTTAAAAGCTTTTAATAATTCTAGCAGTTCTCGTTTTTTGTAAGTTTCTTCAAAATATAAATCATTTTCAATCATAAAATTTGGAATTTCTGCTTTTGTATTATTAGAATTGGGAATGATTTTTGCTTGCCGAGTATGATAACTAGCATTATCCATTACAATGACGCTATTTTCAGGTATATTTTTAAGGAGTTTATGTTTAAACCAATCTTCAAAAAGTTGTGCGTCAGTATCTTGATGGTAATCTAAAGAAGAATCTGCTATGTTTTTAGCTGAAAGCAACAGACAATTTGGAACAAACCCGTTCTCTGAACCAGCATGTAATATTGTGATTATTTTGCCTTTATTTGATGGTGCCTTGGTTTGACATTTTTTGGAAGAATCATCCCAACCTTTCCTTGGAGTGTCATGGGTATCGAACCATGTTTCGTCAAGGCAAATAATTGGACGATTTTCTTCTCTAAATTGTTTAACAGCTGTTAAATATTTAAGTCTCCATTCCCGTAAACGTTGAGATTCCATTAATATTTGTCTTTTATCAATGCTTCGGCATTTAAAACCCATTTTACGCAACATTTTCCTAAGGCTTGAAAGGCTACAAGAGATATTTGTTTCGTCTTTAATCAGCCGCTCTTTGAGGGAAATCAAAGTGGGTACAGTTTGTGCCTCATACATGTGGTAAATCTTCCTTCTTAATAAATCCATGTCATTTTCGTCAATGCTTCTAAATGTGCCAGAATCACTCCGATTTTTTCTAGGAATAACAGGTTTAAGTACTATATCTCTTACCGAAGATAAAGGAGTTTTTGTCAAAGAATTTGTATACCTGGTCCGGCTCTGCTCGAAAAGGTTTTAAAACTTGGGATTTCCTTATTTATTTTATGGTCGAATGGATAATGGGTTTTATTGCAGTCAAAAGATCAACGGTATAATTCTGCATATACTATACTTAAAAAGGTTGCTTCTCACTTTGGCCCTTCTTCACCTAGTCTTAATTATGTTGGAGAATCATTCTTATAGTATTCCTTAATTAATCATTAACCAATTCCCAATGGTTTTGTTCCTTCAGATGTTATCATGCGGCACTGTTGCAGGCTAAAAAAATTAAAGTGAAGAAATTTTTAAGGTATTTAGGTCTTATTGGTGCCACATGTTGAGACCCTATTTTACATGCCTAAACCTGAGTGATGGTAAAAGAAAGGAGTTGCACACTTGCAAAATATTAACAAAGACCTGGGGCAAAAAAGGTCTAAATTACCGAGCGAGCTGCTGATGCTGTTGTTTTGTGTACAAAACGTATATGGGTTATTCCCAGGTAAAAATATGTTCGTATGTCTCCTTATGTTTTCTGTGTTGAATAACACTTCTCAAAGATACCTTATACAATCGGTAAACAATTAAGGTACGTGTGCTTAGTACTGCTAAGTAATGTTACTTTAGTTGGCTAAAATCACGATTAAATAATTTGCTTCAATTAATTTTAAAATACCTATTGTATTGTTCTTCTAATATCTTTTACCATAAGATGTTAATATGTATAATAATTATTTAACATGAAAACGGAAAGAATACTTAGGTTAATGCCTAAACATTAGAATATAATCAATTACTTTTAATTTACTATGCCTACGGATTCAAAATAATATTTTATATTTAAAATAGTTTCCTCGGTTCAAAAATAACTTATCTACCTATCAGCTTGGGAATTACCCATATAGCCTCCAGGGCTGGTGGGTTTTACAATCGACTAGATTTGTTGAAAACATGGGTGTGCTTTTAAATAAAAACCTCTTTTCTATTTTTGCCTGTTTGGTTAGTCAAGGCCAACCTTGGGCCGTTTGTTCCGAGATTCGTCGCGGTCAATTTGGTTTTATGACACAGTTTTGTCTGTAGCCTGGGCTGCCTGGGATGCTTTTAAATAAGACAGAGATCAACATGTGGCTCCAAATGTTAGCTAATTTGAAAAATGTTACTGCGTTCGAAACAACTTTTTCTCTATTGTCGATTATTGGCAATACCTAGGTTGGACAATAATGAGTATAAAATCATACTATCTCACTCAAATAAGTCCTATATGTGAAAATAATAGTTGAGACAAATAATCGCTCCTCGAACTTCATTATTTAAGAACTCTTTCATCTGGAGGACTTCATCATTGTGGAACGATCTTCCCGAGGTCGTTTTTCCCGACGAATATAACCTCCAACGATTCAAAACCAACGTGAATCGCTTTTTGCGCACACGCACCACTCCCAGAGTGCCCTAAAGGATTTTTCCTATAGTGCTTGTGTTTGATCATAAAAAAAAAAAAATCGCACAAGGACAAAAAAATAGATAAACATCGAAGAGTTTTTTTTTTGCAATTTATTCCATATCGTTGTCTGATGGGGCTTACAGCTTAACGTGGGTTCCGAACCCCAATCCTTGGCCACGCTGCTTCCCCTAGGGCAGGGGTCGGCAACCTGCGGCTCTTTAGTTCCATACGCAAATATTATTTATTTTATCGAATAAAAACATTAAAAATTCGTTCTGAATAGATTAACGAGGATTAGGCACCGATTCTATCTCTCAGCCACTTGTACTCGCTTTTCACCGCACCCCTCCCCCGTGACACGCGTCGTTACTGTCGTCAGTCCGTCGAAAGCTCTCGAATGACGCCGTCGTCGGATGTTTCTATGTAGGTTTTAATTCGTTTTCGACGCAAGACAATTTGGCGTCTTCACCAGTGCTTTTGCTGTGACCAGAGGTCGGTAACCTACGGCTCGCGAGCCGCATGCGCCTATTTCGATGTCAAGTTGTATCTCTTTCGATATCAAATTGCGGCCGTTAGTGGCTCTTTAAAAACTGAGAAATTGTGTAAATTATAATTTTTGGCTTTTCCGTCTCAAAAGGTTGCCGACCCCTGCCCTAGGGCTATCAACCATTGGTTTCTCGCCTTGCGGTATGCCCTACCAATGAAGGTCGATTCTCACGATAGTTCAAGGCACGTGCTCGGCAACGGCAACCGGCTGACGGGCCGTCGCTTGTCGAAATGTTGCGCGTATAATGTGAATTTACACCCGCAAAATCCATATGATTCAATGATAAATATGTTTGGCCGAGCCGGTGCCTTGCCGTTGCCGATAAGGGAGCGAGTACCGTCCCCCATACATCCGGCCTGGTTAACGGCGTGATGACTTCCTTCTTTCTCATCCTAAAGTTCCCAGTGATTGTGAATTTTTGTACGGAAAAATAATGTCTGATTTTTTTACAGCTTAAAATAAGCAGAAAGTGTAAAGCCCAATTAACCCAATTTTTTTGACTTGTATCTTATAACTGGTTAATTATCAATTCGGAGAAAAATTATTTTTTATATAATTTTCTCCGCATACCTGCCCGCATAGGTGTATTGTTTGGATGATTCACTTTATAATGTGAATCATGGTCTACTATATAGGTTTACAACGTAAAAATATAATAATGGCATTCACCTATATTTGCAGCTTTGTGTAACATTTAAATATTAAAAGCTTCTGAGTCATATTGATTCGGTACAAATTAATAAAATTGTTATCAGATTTTCTGGTTATTTTTATTAATTATTTTATTCCTTTTTAGTAGGTACCTATATAGAAATAGAATTGTATAAAATTGTGTTTTTGAACTCTGGTTGTCCGTCTGTCTCTCCACCAAAAACCTTTTTTTCAATTTAGAGGCTCAGGACTTAGCATCTGCATGCATATCTGATGATCGCTATAATTCAGGGACACTCAGTTTTAATTAATTTTCGTGAATGATATAATTATTTATATGTTACTTGTGCTGTGTTTTCTTATGTCCCAAGGTCAAAGTATTTGAACCTATTTTAAAGCTAAACCTATTTTAAAGCTAGATTATTTTAAATACAAAGCCCAGATTCGACCATCACTGGAGTACTGCTCTCATGTCTGGTGCTCTGCACCCAAACATACTCTTCGGCTACTGGATTCCATCGAAATGAGTGCCATTCGTCTGGTTGGAGACCACGAGCAGACGGAAGAACCTCGACAGCTTAGAACATCGAAGACGGGTTGGGTCCATCCATATGTGGTTAGGCTTAGTACTCCTCGAACTTCATTATTTAAGAATTCTTTCATCTGGAGGACTTCATCATTATGGAACGACCTTCCCGAGGTCGTTTTTCCCAACGAATATAGCCTCCAACGATTCAAAACCAACGTGAATCGCTTTTTACGCACACGCACCACTCCCAGAGTGCCCTAAAGGATTTTTCCTATAGTGCTTGTGTTTGACCATTAAAAAAAAATCACACTCTTCTTTCAATATCTGGCTGTCGAAATATGATTTTTCTATTTGGGTTTCATTATGGCTACATTATGACATGCAAAAAAATTGACTAACCTGCCACTTTATGAAACGGAAATTTGATTTTCTTTATGTTGCCAGCAAGTAGGGTTCGAATTTTAGGCTTATTTCAATTTCGTTGAAATTAGTTTTCGAGGCATTATGGATTCGACAGAATTTTTTTATGGAAAACTTTAAAATACTAACCTTTAGCCTTGCAAATAGATCATTTTTACTATATATCTATCTGAAATACTTATACTCGGAAATATATAACATGCTGACGGTGTTCGTCAACTAATTTCTAGTTACAACTATAAAACAACCTAAAAATACTAGAAATATCTTCCAGTTTATGCTCTATTTCTAAAGTTTTATTCAATAAAGTTTTATTCAATAAAGTACTATTTTTATTTTTAATTCAATATAGTATTATCCATAGTACTTTATATATACATATTTATAGTAACTGTAGACAGTTCCTGGGCATTAATTGTTATTCCTGTCAAATTCTGTGTCGACACAATATTTCGTTCAATAGCATTATTTATTATTTTGTTCAATATTTTGAACTCGAACCATTACTCTAAATTTTGAATATTCTTTTTAAAAGTTTTTCTAGATTGTTTTCTGCAATTTTTCGTATTTCTGAAGGAGTACAACTTGGCATTGTTGTGTTCAATTGTTTCTATCATGGCATATTTGATACTTGTAACATTTTATTAAATTGTAAAACTATTGCCAACACAAGAAGAAAATATTAATTCAAATGGAAAAAATGTACTATATTTTTTAAAGTTTTTCAGACTTTAAAGACCCAGATAGAAAAAGTATTATAAAATACACGGTTCATAAGACAATTAGAGCACTTGTACTTTAGAAAACTCCCCGCTTCGCGGGTCGTTTTCTAGATTAAACGCATGCTCTAAGATAATGTCTTATGAAACTTGTATCCTAATATACTATTATGCTTCGCTTGACAGAAGAGGGTTCAAAGGTTCAAACCTATGAAAATTTGCTAAATGAATTATATATCAACCCTAAAAAAATTACAAATACCATCAGAGTGTGATTTACAAATTTAGCTTGATAATACCTGAAAATCCAGCTGCGCCAGAACAAAATTTATTTAATCCAATAGCATTAAAATTTAAAATTCGATGGAAATTGGTACAAAAAAATCCGTTAGGCCGTAATGCGATGTATGTACGGACTCTGTCATGTACCCGTAATAATCGGATTTAAAAATTAGGCTCTGTTTTATTCTAAAACACAACCGGTTTACGAAATCGAAATATTTTTTTTGTTGGAAGTTGAAACATAATATTCCGAAGAAGATCTATGTATGTATGTAAATCCTCAAATAATATCGTTACTTTAGTGTCAAATACAGCATTAGTTTGTTGTTAATAAAATTTGGTGGGTTTGTATGAGATATTAACCTTTGATGCCCAGTTGACATTCAAAAGTAATATACAGGGTCCGCAAACGAAGCGTGGACGGAAGATTAAATCGTTATCGAAGAACTTATCAACAATACTGAAACAGCTTGAGATATTGGATTAAAAGCGGCATGTTTTAAAAATATTTTACATTATACAGGGTGGCCCAAAAAAGGGTGACAGCATAAAGTTATATTTTTTTAAATGGGACACCCAGTATTTTATTGGATATTTAGGTTCGTATTACTATCGTTTATAAGTGCCCCAAATTTTATTTAATTTGGTTTTGTAGTTTCGGAGAAATAAATTAAAAACTAAAAAAAAAAGTTTTGCAGTCCTGAATAAAAAAATCAAAAAAAACAATCCAGAACTATTTTTTTAACCTCGGCATTGCGTGAAATTTATGACAAGAGGTCTAGAGATACTATGAATGTAATTGCGTTTATTTATTTTATACAGGGTGTTCATAATAAGCTTTCAAAAACCCCACATTTTAAAATAATTTTTCTCAAGTTTTTCAAATGGAACACCCTGTATATTATTTGGCTATTTGACGTAGAATTCATAGACAATTTTTTTGTAATACAAGCATATAAGTTATATCCAGCCGTTTTCGAAATAATTGTAAATATCATAAATTATGTTGTTTAAATAGAGTTCTTATTGGGAAATTTTGTTATAGGCGACTAGACTAATAATTGTAAACTAAAATAAATGGTCAAAATAGCTTCCTTTTACTTAATTTAATGATTTTCCTCTACTGCCAACAGAACTCTTAATTCATTTTCTTCATTAATAACGGGTTTATTGATTATCATCCCTTTTGTGTACGCAGTGCTTCCTGTTGCTACAAATCTTTGCAACAACTTCTTGAAGGTTTTTTGTCTCGGCTTTCTCTCAATATCTGGATATCTTATAGCACACACTCGGCTCGCGAGTGTAAATATCTTATTTACCATTTCTAAAGTTGTAAAATTCGACATTTTGTGTAAGTTAGTACTTAATTTCGATGACTTAACAAATGTAAATAATTTTATTTGTCTGTCATAGTGACAATCTAAACAAAAAGAAATCATGGCAACTCGATTAAAAATAAAAAATAAAATTAAATAATAAAAGTAGCAAAAATGTATGCTATAAAAATTTATATCGAAATAACTAAAATACAGTAAACTCTAAGAGTAAAAGGAAGCTATTTTGAACTTTTACTTTAGTTTACAATTATTAGTCTAGTCGCCTATAAGAAAATTTCCCAATAAAAACTCTATTTAAACAACATAATTTATGATATTTATAATTATTTCGAAAACGGCTGGATATAACTTATATGCTTGAATTACAAAAAAAAATTGTCTATGAATTCTACGTCAAATAGCCAAATAATATACAGGGTGTTCCATTTGAAAAACTTGAGAAAAATTATTTTAAAATGTGGGGTTTTTGAAAGCTTATTATGAACACCCTGTATAAAATAAACAAACGCAATTACATTCATAGTATCTCTAGACCTCTTGTCATAAATTTCACGTAATGCCGAGGTTAAAAAAATAGTTCTGGATTGTTTTTTTTTGATTTTTTTATTCAGGACTGCAAAACTTTTTTTTTTAGTTTTTAATTTATTTCTCCGAAACTACAAAACCAAATTAAATAAAATTTGAGGCACTTATAAACGATAATAATACGAACCTAAATATGCAATAAAATACTGGGTGTCCCATTTAAAAAAATATAACTTTATGCTGTCACCCTTTTTTGGGCCACCCTGTATAATGTAAAATATTTTTAAAACATGCCGCTTTTAATCCAATATCACAAGCTGTTTCAGTATTGTTGATAAGTTCTTCGATAACGATTTCATCTTCCGTCCACGCTTCGTTTGCGGACCCTGTATATGATATAGCCAGTAGATCGTCTAGAATGTATGGATTTATTGTTAGAAATAGTAAGGAGCTTAATGTAGTATCTATCAGGACTTTGTATATTTCATATGTGAGGAGCATATTGGAATATTGTTGTATAATATGGAGTCCGTGTTATGGAATTCATAAATATAATATTGAGAAAATACAAAACAAGTTCTTGAGGTATATACACTATAAGGAAACAGGAGTATACCAACTACATATTACAAAATTAGATATAATGAAAGTACATAACATCCAAACACTTGAAAGTAGGAGAAATGTTTCTGCTATAATTTTTTTATATAAACTACTTAATAACATGATAAATGCTCCTGATTTATTAGCTCAGCTAAACTTTTATGCTCCAGCATATATGACGCGATATCCTTTAAGTTTTTATATTGATAATACACGTACAAACTACTACAGAAATTCCCCTGTTATTGTTATGTGCAAATTATATAATCAAAAGCGATTAGAGTTTGATATATCGTGGGCTCAGTATTATATTGTTCTATGAATCCAAAATGAAATTGTTGGGAAACGATGATTGAACATTATAATAGTTAACGGTTTTTAAATATGAGTGATAGAACAATTTAATACTGGTTTTATTTAAGTTTGTGTATTATATTATATAGGTTATTACGTACACATAGAACAGAAATTTTTTGTACTATTTTTCTAGCATTAAAACGGATTTCGTGCCAAAAGTGCTGTTAGAACAGTATAATACTGAGCCCACGATATGGACTATTAGCTCAGTAAGTAAACTCAAAAAAATACTCTATGGAATGTTTTAACATTAACATGTATAAAATTTTGGAATTCATTGTTAAATTCTTTATTAAATGCAACTTGATTAGTAGAATATATGTATGCATCAGGTTTCGTTTACTGCCCTACACTACAAATGGATGTAAATCTGTTGTGTTTGTACTAAATAAATAAATAAATAAATTTGCCATTTTATGACATGACGGGCTTGATGACCCCAACTTTAGTGTAAAAAAATGAATGTATTCCTGTAATTTAAACAATAAAAAAATTATAAGGCTGAGCGTTCCTTCTGAAACACCCGGTATAACTATGGGTAGCGAGGGTAGCTGAACGATTTTGTTTCATGAAATCAATAGAAATTGCACACGAAATTAATGTAAATTTCTATTCAAACTAAAGGAGATAACTATTGTTTTGGTTGCGAACAAAACCCCCGTAAATATATTGCTAGTTGTGACTAAACAAATGTTTAATTCGATTTTTAAATATCTGTTTTGTACATTTAGTTATACCCCTTACTAATCGTGAATTTTTAAATCTTTCTTAAAGCGAAACGATGTATTATTGTATCCTCAGCTTTTATGCTTTCAACTTAATAAATTAAACCTATAAAACCCTTTAAATAATAGTTTTAAGGTCCGAACCACGGAGAAAGTTTTTTAATTTAGGATATCTGATTCGGTAATAACATGTTGCCGGTTTTTCAATTATTTCACCCGAAAAGAACCTGTTGATTCGAATTCAAACAGGTTCTTCTGTTTTGGTTTCTACGTGGTAACGTATTAGGTTATTATTTATTAGTAGAATGATTTAGTTGAGTGTTGACCCGAATCTTTTCAATCTATTTACTATTATATCAAGTTTAAATAACTGAACTTATCGGTCATATTTTTTTTAAAGCATTCTACTATTTACAGCGCTATTAAATATTCATATCTGTGCCTTTGCTTTAATTTGATTATATAATTGAATCAGTTTTAAATTATGCACCAAAAACATTTATTTTTGTTCGTGGAACATAATTTTCAACACAAATGTTGTACACTTTCATAAATATTAATTGCATTACATATTCCGCATATTTCATTTAATCAGTTTTAATGGACATACACTTTCAGATGTTTTTATATTCTTTTCCTCTTTTTTAAATTAGTTACTTGTCTATGAACACTTTTTTTGTTTCAGAAGGAAAGAATTAGCTATCAAACGGAAAACTGCTATTTCTCGTTGAATTAGAACAGCAAATGTATTTCTTAAAAGGTAAGAATATCTTTTTAAGGAGTATCGTTCAATTTAACGCTTATGAAGATATAGAGATATAGAGAATAACAGTATAATAAAAATGCAAAGTTCGACATTTCTGCTTTAATTTTGAATTTAAAGTATATTTTTTCAGATCTATTCTATGATCCCTCTGCTCCTTACTGATATTTTTTTAGACAGTAAAGATTAAAGAAATATATTTTTTATTACCGTTTCCTACATACTAACAAAAATTTTTTATTCTTAATAACAAACTACCTATAATTTGAAAAAACGGTCAAGAAAACAAAACTGTATGTACTTATTCTTTATATTTGAGCGTGTAACTCTTTAATTAAACCTTTATGTCATTAATGAGATGCAAGTCGCCCTTTATTGAATTAATAACACTTAGTACACCATAATTACATTGTCCTGATTAGCTTGTGACTCGTTCAGGTATAAAATTAAAAGTCAAAATCAGCCCTGACTATTATCCCCTTTTATTTACAAACTAATTAAATTATTTGGGGAATAGTTGACTCCTTAAAGGGCTGTAAATTGGTAAAGAAAGGCCTGGGGCATTGTATTTATCTTTAAAATTACTAAATAAGGAAGCAATGGTTTCTATAGAAATACGCCAACAAAAGTCGTCGTCAGGTAGTTTAAGGTCTGGTAAATGCGGTGGCTTTAATATACTTTATCTATTCGCGTACGGTAAGTGACTACTTACCGCACTGATTTGAGTGTGGTAAGTAGCACGTTGCCGTAAGTAATTACATACTATAAAAACAAGTTTTTATATTAGTCAATAAATTTTTATAATTTATTTCCCTAGCAACCTGATATTAATGAATTGTTGATAACGACTTACGAGGCACCTACGGGGTAAATTAAAACAATGCTCTTTTAGTTTTTATTATTGGTGCCCTAAAACACGCTTGTAGATAAAATATCGTACAATACACTTACGACTTTTGAGTGATTTACCAAACTCGCCTTCGGCTCGTTTTGTTAATCATCACGTACCTACCGTACTTGCATTGTAATATACTATTTTTTATTTGGGTTTCATAATGACTACATTATGAAATGCAAAAAAATTGAATAACCTGCCACTTTATGAAACTGAAATTTTATTTATTTTATGTTGGCAGCAAGTAGGGTTCGAATTTTAGGCTTACTTCGATTTCGTTGAAATTAGTTTTCTAGGCATTATGGATTCGACAAAAATTTTTTATAGAAAACATTAATATACTAACCTTTAACCTTGCAATAGATATCTATCTGAAATACCCATACTCGGAAATATATAACATGCTGACGGTGTCCGTCAACTAATTTCTAGTCACAATTATAAAACAACATAACATAAAAATAATAGAAATATCTTCCAGTTTATGCTCTATTTCTAAAGTTTTATTCAATAAAGTACTATTTTTATTTTTAATTCAATATATTATTATACATATTACTTTATATATACATAATTATAGTTACTGTAGACATTTCCTGGGCATTAATTGTTATTCCTGTCAGATTCTGTGTCGACACAATATTTTGTTCAATAGTATTATTTATTATTTTGTTCAATTTTTTGAACTTTGTTCTGCTCGCACCATAACTCAAAGTTTTGCATCTTCTTTTTAAAAGTTTTTCTAGGTTTTTTTCTGCAGTTTCTCGTATACAACTTTCTTCCTGACTAATTTTTATTAACTTTAATAATATATTTATTTTTAATTATGACGGATGGGAAGAAGCTTTGTTGTGTTCAATTGTTTCTATCATGGCATATTTGATACTTGTAACATTTTATTAAATTGTAAAAGTATTGCCAACCCAAAAAGAAAATATTAATTCAAATGGAAAAAATGTACTATATTTTTTAAAGTTTTTCAGACTTTAAAGACCCAGATAGAAAAAGTATTATAAAATGCACGGTTCATAAGACAATTAGAGTACGTGTACTTTAGAAAATTAAACGCGTGCTCTAAGATAATGTCTTATGAAACATGTATCTTAATATACTATTATATACTTTTCTGTGGTTAGTTAATAGAAGAAGATAGATGCATTTTTATATCGGAGATCATCAGCTGTTAATAAATAGTGCATGCATTAATCTTTTATCTTTTATGGCTTAGGCCACCTTGTCTCTATTATGTTTTTAAAACACTTGCTAAGCACGTTGTACCCAATAATTGGCAACATTGAATGTTGACTCATCACATGAAAGATCCTCGGACCAAACGATGTCTACCATTCGTCTGGCCCACTATTATGACTCACTGATGGCCAGATCTGGTACCCAGGTAGATTTAATATCGATGGTCAAGTAGGAAAAGCTATAAAGCTCTTTTTTCGCTGCATTGCAGTTTGTAGACAATGACGATTTTGAAGCTATTGAAAAAGTGCGTTTGTTTTATTGTGACTAATGCTCGGCTTATTTAAAGATCGTAGCATCTATTGTTGGTATAGAAATATGAAATAATAATACAGTTTTGTTGTAAAATTTGCACAAGATGAATATTTAGTATCACGAATTGATGATATAAAAATATATATTGTTTGAATATTTTGTTGTTATATTTATACAAGAACTGAATCAATAACTACTTTTATATACTTATTAGAGGTTAAACACATTTTAAATTAATTTCGCAATAATTTTAAGTCGGCTGAAACTTTTAACTCGGACAATAAAATTTTTAATATACACCGTATAGTAATTTGTAGTAATAATGGGGTAATTTATATAATTTTAATGATTTTTCCATTGTTGGCATTACGAACAAATACTCTGAAAAATAGTAAAAGAACTGAAGAGATTAGCTACACGAGACGCGAACAAAGAAATGCTCGAATAAGTTACTTTGCGACACAACTCAAACTACTTTATTTCAATGAAGTGGAAAGGTCAGCTCTTTAATGAAATTTGAAATAAAATACACAATGTCACATTCTATCTTTTTTTTTCAATCAAATAGGTATGGCATATTTTTTAAATATAATATAATTAATATTATAAATATTTGTAACTTCTTCATAAACTTTTCGTCGAAGTGCAATTGTCATTGCTCCAAACAGAATAAATAATTAATATACAGGGTGTTAATTAAGTATGTACAGTAATTTTAAGATTCTTTGGGTGATTCTGAATATAAGCATGGATCCGCAAATGCTTCGTTTTCAAGATACGAGGTGTTAAAAATATGAACTGACCAGTGGCGGCTCGTGACCTATGATAGAGGACGTTCACAAATTTTTCTATGCGTTTTAAATGTAGAAAGAAAAAAAGTAATAAGAAAATGCGTTAGGTAAAACATATTTTTATTTATTTTTTAATTTTACACAAGGAAATACAACTTTTGGAAAATAACAAAGGTTTTCTTAGTGTGTATAGCTGTCGGATCTTAACGTCGTCGCATGCAACCCTCGTAACAATATTTATACAGTCCACTACGAATACTACTAAAGCCATCTACGAGCAATCAAGAAAACCGAATGATGTCCAATACTACTACCGCCATCTACGAGTTATCAAGACAACCGAATGATGTCTAATACCACTACGCCATCTACGGCTACGTCATTAGGCGCAACCAAGACGAGAACAATAGTTAACTGTTTTATGACGAGAGCGAATCGAGCCACGAGACTGACAAGTTGGCATTCTTCATATTTTCAGTGTTTTTTAGTTTAAATCCTTAAATAAAATGGTTTAAACTCATATCGAGTATCATTTATCGAAATACACAACATTTATCGACCCTACACAATAGTGCTTAAACGTAAAGTCCATTCTTCGGTTCATAATTGTAGAAAATTGATCAATAACAATCTCATTAAGTTTGGAATACCCTCTATAAATTTTTTTTCATATATTTAATTTTTAATCTTTCTAATAAAGTCCCTAGATTTACCCTGCGTTAAATTAATTTCGGGTTTAGGTGTTCCCGCATTAATCACATGAATTATTTGCTCCAAACTCAAAGAGCTAAAGTTATTTCTTAAATAGTCCACCGTCAACTATTCATTTTAACTTAATAAATATATAATATTAAAATATTAAAACATACACGCTCGAATTTCTAACTAGATGCACGAACAGACAACAGCGCGGTGCACACAAAAACTGTGCGCCTTTTCCATGTTAAATCGCCATAGCCCCGCTATCCCCCGCTGCCACCCGCCACCTGATATTACTTAATCGCACGTGCGAGTAAGTCTCGTCATAATCGTCATTTACCTCGACCGAGGCATGGTTGCCGAATCTATACAGTTTGGTTTGACGGGATGATACAATATTAGGGAAGGTCGGACGTTTTTAGTTTGACGGTACGATAAAATATTAGGGAGGGTCGGACTTTATACAATAATTGACGATACGATAAAATATTAGGGAGGGTCGGAGTTTATACGATAAATAATATTCAATGAATATAAATTAATATTTTTTTATTCGTTTTGGGGGTGCACGTGCGCATGTGCTCCTGTGGAAGAACCGCCACTGGAACTGACGTAACTTCAATAAAAGTAACTAAAACTAAAAAAACTGAACCATATGGAAGAAAAATTAATACCAGAAATACTTTCTAATCACAACATTCTTACTTATAAATAAGCTGACAACTGTCAAGTTAAATGCTGCAATTAATTTCCAAAGCAAATCTTGATTAAAAAAGAAAATGTCCATGCAACTCCAGGGACATGCATCAAGGTGGTTTTTATTTTTTTTTCTCGAAAACAAAGTAAGATCCGAGAAAAATTCAAGAGACAAAAGTGGGGTATTTTTAGTCGCTTAATCCGAGAAAAATATAAAAGTTTCAAAAAAGCCAGTGGCTTACTTTTCTTCCAATAATATTCGTTAAGGTGCCGCCCGGGACGCCACTGGAGTCAATAAATTTAATCTACTTAGAGCTAAATTAGCCCCTTAACACTACAAATAAAACTGCCAAATGTCAACAATATCGACAAAAGGATATTTAAGATATTTACGAAAATTGGATAAAAAAATTTTTTTTAACACATTGTATCTTGAAAACGAAGCATTTGAGGACCCATGTTTATATGAACTTTTCATCTTAGAATCACCCAAAGAATCGTTAAAGGTACTGCACATATTTAATAGATACGAAAATTTGCCTATACTATGCAAATTTCAATGTTTTTCTTCTATCATATGGTGCTTCATTTGAAAAATTAGAGCTATCCAGTTTATTATATTTTATATCGCCGTGGTGGTCCTGGATGATGAACGATGTTCGTTTTTGAATTTCAAATCATATCCCTTGATAAATATCATATGAAAGACGCCATGTGAATTTTTATATTAGCAATATAAAACTTCTCTCAAGTAAATTTTGTCGTTTATAGTTTATAGGTGGTGAAATTTAAAAACAAAGAGAGGGTTTGACCCAAAAACACAACTATAGTAATGAATAATCTTGGAATTTTGTGCAATATTACTGATATTAGGTAAATAACGTTGATCCCCTAATCTTTTGGCAAATAAATACAATGGATCATATCGCCGTAAATATTTGTTGGACTTTTTTTAATACGTCATTTCGCGGTGATAGGTTAGGGTAATACAAAAAACTCTTAACGTGTTTGTCATCATAATAATGCAGTGGCGTATCCCGGAAATCGTTTCAGAAGGTAAGGTTGCTGACGGTAGAAAAACCGCGATGTAAGACGAGCCGCGTTGACTGTTAAGAAAGGATTACGGCATCGCTACGCGAGTCAATTAGAGCTTATTGCTTTACGTTAATTAGCGAGTGGGAGGGAATGGGAAAAGGATTATTCGAAGGGTTAATTCGAAAATGTTCAGCCGCAACCAACGGTACATATTGACGCTTAAAAAGTTTCAAATCAATATCTACCCCAATCCTAATTAAACAAGGCATTACAGAGTGGGCACTCAAAGTTATCATATCAAGGAAAAGCAATTACTATGAAATGGCATATTATAACATTATTTTCGCGATTTCAGCTAAACGATTTAGATTTATTTATTTATTTATTTATTTACAAAAATAGGGATACAACAGGCACTGAGCCCAATATAGCATCCACGTTGTGGTATTGGCTAGTGGTAGTTATTAATGCTTAAATTAAGTATACATTAAATTATATTAACCTAAAATTTATGAACATTTATAGCATTGATTTTACACATTTTTTAAATCTAATTATAGACATATCGAACATTTCCATCCCTAAAGAAAGCCTATTACATGCCCTAGTCGCTCTACAGAGAGGAGAATTTTTTTCCAGAATTTGTATTTCTTAGTGGAATATTAAAAGTATTTTGAAGCCTTAAGTCCCTAACCGGAACATTAAAGCTTAACTTTGACCTCAGCGTTGGCGAATCAACAAGACCGTTCACCAACTTGTAGATCATAACTACATCGGAAACCGTTCGTCTCTCAGTAAGTGGCATTATAGAAAATTTTTCCATTATAGGCTTATAGTTGCTATTGGCTATAGCTATGTCTGTTTTTCGTGATAATAACCGTAAAAAAATGTTTTGAATACTTTCCAGCCTTCGCTGGTAAATCGCGTACTGAGGGTTCCAAACAACCGATGCAAAACTAAGTTTACTAAATATAAACGCATAATACAAGTTTAGAACTGTTTGAGGATTATTAAAATTTAAACTATTTCTTATAATAAATCCTAAAAATCGATTACACTTATTGATAACCTGTTAAATGTGAGAGCTAAAAATTAACTTAGTGTCCATTATAACACCCAAATCGCGTATTTCATTAATTGATTCGATCACTATTATTAATAGTATAACGAAAATTGTGTACATTCTTGTTTCTGGTAAACGTAATCGATTTGATTATGAATTGTGGGTTAAGGTTTGAAATTTTGCACTTTTCTAACTGAGATCTTGGACTAAGTACCGCATAATTCAAGATATATGCTTAATTAACAATATCGACAAATGCTTTGCGACTCCTTGGTGTCTTATTTTTTAATTGCTGTTATGTAAGTGCTACATTGTGTGCTACAGTGCTGCAGTTTTCTCTAAAAAGGTTAACATTACAGAACCGGATATAGTCATGGCCGGACACGCAATCCCACTGGCTTCATCTATTAATTTGCTGGGCGTCAATCTTGGAAGAAATATGTCGTGGTATAACCACGTTGTGGCAATCGCCAAGATAGCTTCTCAGAAACT
Source organism: Barypeithes pellucidus (assembly GCA_963991005.1). NCBI lineage: Eukaryota > Metazoa > Arthropoda > Insecta > Coleoptera > Curculionidae > Barypeithes > Barypeithes pellucidus. The sequence continues at coordinate 17,785,151 of OZ022566.1, forward strand.
TGGTGTACTCTTTCGAACCAAAGGGTTGTACACACATCAACAACTTTTGACACTATACAAAGTCCAGATTCGACCATCACTAGAGTACTCCCTCATGTTTGTAGCTCTGCATCCAAACATATTCTTCGGCTACTGGATTCCATCGCAAGGAGGGCCATTCGTCTGATTGGAGACCACGAGCTGACGAAAAACCTTGACAGCCTAGAACATCGAAGACAGGTTGGAGATTTGACTCTCTTTTCATGAAAAGCGCTCGGCTGACTTCATTATATAGGAATTCTTTCATCTGGAGGACTTCATCCTTATGGACCGACCTTCCCGAGGTCGTGTTTCCCAACGAGTATAACCTCCAACGATTCAAAACCAACGTGAATCGCTTTTTGCGCACACGCACCACTCCCAGAGTGCCCTAAAGGATTTTTCTTATAGTGCTTGTGTTTGATCATAAAAAAAAAGATCGCCTGCCTTACAGCAGCCACACAGGTCACCTGCTGCTGATGCTCTTTCAGTTTTATATTTAGTATAAGACGTCACAAGCTTAAGTGTGGCTATATCCAAGTGCCGGTAAACTTCCTGTTACATTAATCTGGCTGTTACCAACAATAGTGAATAGGATATTTCACTGACGGATACAATTTATCTGACTGGCAAGCAACAGCTACTTTATCAGGACTTGGAAATAGCCGCCCTTAATCTGCTAATAGGCTAAACATGAAAGATAATGGCACACTATACTAAAATAATTGTAATTGCATGTTCTAAATTAATAAAAGAGTATTGTTATTTTTGGATCATTTTACAGGAATTATTGAGGGTACATCATGCAAGATCAGAAATAATTGTGGCAATTTTATATATTTAATTTAATCGACCTATAGCCACTGCAGCAATTCTGAAATACATAAATATATATTGTGTACTATATCGGCAAAAACAGAATACATTTTTTCGTACCAACCCTAACCGCTAAATCATGTCAATTAAATACGCTCTAAATAACTTTAATTGAAATGCACGATGATCACTGTAATTATGGAACCCTAATTGCGTGATTAGAAGTAAGTATCCGTATAGCGTTAAAAACATCGAACGAAGTCAATTCCCATGGGAGGTTCGCATACTACATTTTAAACCTGCAACTTTTCCGGTTTCATATTAAAAAATTACGCAGTGGCCATACAACACAAAAGGGCCCTATAGGGAAAACATAATGATATCACAAATGACGAAGTAACTACAGTTTCGGATTCAAAAATTATTGTGATCCCTTATTAACTGCAATTATTTCCGTGCACTCTCCCCACATGTCCTATGTTTCTATTATCTTTCAACCCTCATCGTAATTACCGGTTGCTTTTTTTGTAAAAACAAGTAAAAACTGAGTTTTGTGTTATACAAATACGATTTCATGGTATACGACTTAATAAAAATAAGTGTTAAAACCCTGCGAGACCCTCGAGCACGCATGGAAGGTTTTATCGAAGTAAAATGGAATTTATCTCATATACGTCCAACTAGGACAATATGATTTACGTTTTTACATCTTCATATTATGACCAGTGATAAAAAATTTATGCAGATATGTCTTTGTTATTCTGAGGCGTCAATTTTTTGAGAGATGACCATAAAGTTTATATTGTCAGAGCGTGCCAAAACATTTATGTAGGTTCTTTTAAAACAGTCAGTTTCTTGACTCAGGCAATGTAAGAATTACGAGGGGATTTTGAAAAAGTTTCCTCTCGAATAATGGAACAATATTCTTTATCTGACTTTTTTATTCAGAAATTTGAGAAAACATCTATACATGATGTTCATTAATGACGTGCTAATATTTCAGGGTGTGGTTCCTTAGGTAATTTTATAAAGAAAAGTTCATATGAACATATGTCCTCAACGGCTTAAATTTTTTGTTACAGGGTGTTGAATATTTATTTTTTAAATAGTTATTTTTTAATATCTCCGAAAGCACTTTAGATATTATTTTCAATTTTGGTATGTCTTAATAGGATATAGAACCACAAATTTTAGTTAGAAAAAAAAGGGTACGCCACTGATATTTTTCCATGTGAATATTTTTCTGATTAGCCTGGTCAATTCTACATGAAAATGGTCTCTTGAGTTTTTCTCGTCAGACGCACCGTTCTTGATTAAAACCACTAAATTCATATTGAAACTCATTATTATTATTAACATTGATAAAATAATGAATGATAAATTTTGTTTTATAAAAATTGTTAGAGTGGGAAATTCGATGCGAAGATGAGAGGAAGCATGATTTTTAAGTGAGGTGGTCATTTCCAACAATTTTTATAAAACAAAATTTATCATTAATTATTTTATCAATGTTAATAATAATGAGTTTCAATATGAATTTAGTGGTTTTAATCAAGAACGGTGCGTCTGACGAGAAAAACTCTAGAGACGGTTTTCATGTAAAATTGACCAGGCTAATCAGAAAAATCCACATGGAAAAATGTCAGTGGCGTACCATCTTTCTTGTAAATAATATCAGAGGACATGTTTGCAGGGTGGAACAATTCAATAATTTTTCTAACTAAAATTTGTGGATCTATATTCTATTAACACATACCAAAATTCAAAATAATATCTAGTACTTTCGTAGATATTAAAAAATAACGATTTAAAAAATAAAAATTCAACACCCTGTAGCAAAAAATTTAAGCCGTTGCGGACATATGTTTATATGAACTTTTCTTTAGGTACGTTGAATGAGTGAGGATTTCAATCGTCAGTCGAACCAATAAGATAATGGGAAAGCCTACATCACAGTTAACTCTTCTTCTAGAATGATTCTGCATGTTATGATTGTAATTTAGTAAATCTTTGGTTATATTCAATTTGTGTGCCTTGAAACTTTGAGCATACTGTTTCAATCCATATGTTGAAAGGAGGAGCTTAGCGAATTATAGAATTGCACACGAGATGGGATCTCAGAGAACAAACCCGAACAAACCCTCAAATAATCATGCAACATCATTAAAATCCTTAAGTATTTATTTCTTTTCTAAAATCTACGTATAATATATGTACGCTTTATTATTGTAGGATATAACAAGTTTTAATTATTTCGGAACCCGGAAGAATTAGCCTCTAATTGTTATTATAATTAACACCTTTGGGCCGGTAGTCTGAATTGCAGTTTAGAAATATGTACTTTTTTGTTCACCGAACAAAACATTATTTGACATGGATATCTCTAATTATCGTAAAAAACCTTTTAATAAATCCATTACCTTCCAACTGACGTTTGAATAATTATTAAGATACATTTATTCGCCGCATATTAAATACCCCAGTTAACTAATCATTTTCATTGTTCGATTATTGATTATTGTATGTATGCACCCTTTGTTACCTTCCTATTGTACATACACTGAATTTCGAAAAATGAACTGAATCAAAAAGCGTAATTAAATTCAGGATTACAAATTCAGTTATTTGGTAATTTTAGGAACAGAAATAGTACATTACATAACGTGGAAAGTGGTAAATTTTAACGGAGGTGCTATTGAGTTTGAGGTAGTGGTATTTTTCCACGTCGTGTGAATAGATAACTTGTATAATAATTGACAATTCTACCAAGCACACGACACTTGGCGAATACGCCATTACAAATATTGGCCTTGTTATATGTAAGTATACAGGGTGGCCCATCGAAAACAGTCCAGCAAGGTTTACGCTGTGTACGTGAAAATTTAAAAAAACCTCGGACCCGTAAACTTGTGTTTTCAGGGGGACACGAACAAACCCGTTGTTTTTTCAAATGGGAATGGGTATGTTGTGATACATCTTTTTAAAGGTTAAATTCTCTTTAAAATGGCGCTTCGTTTTGTAAATTTGAGCTACGCGCCGCCGAGCAACGGAATTTGAAACATTTCACTGCACCTCTTATCAAGTACACAGGTTTGTGCATAAACAATTTTTTTAAAAATAATAAGTATCAGTCAATTCAACTTTATCTTCAGTGAAGTGGTTGATCCAGATCTACATACGTTATTTCTGTGCTATTATTTTCTTTTGATTTGATCGTGACATAAAAAATGGTTTATTCTATTGAGGAGAGAGTGGAAATTATTGAAATGTATTTTATAAACAATCAATTTGCAAGAGTAAGGGCAACTATGTTTAATGATAGACATCCAGATAGACACGTACATCATGGTTATATCCTAGAATTAGTGGCAAAATTTCGGCAAACTGGTTCAGTGGCAAATAAAAAAAGGATCATTGAAAATCCGGTAAGAAATGAAGCAGTAGAAGTAGCTGTTCTGGATCAAGCTAGTATGAATCCAATATTAAGTACCAGAAAAATGTCTGATGTAACGGGAATTTCGCGGACCACTGTACAGAGAATTCTGAAACATTATAAATGGCACCCATACAAAATTCAACTTCTCCACGAATTGAATGAAGATGATAATGACCGTCATTTAAACTTTTGTGAAGTAATGTCAGAACAAGTATTAAATTATCGGAACTACCTTTTTAACGTTTGCTTCTCAGAGGAATGTTCTTTTTTTCTTAATGGCACTGTCAATCAACATAACTGTCGTTACTGGTCCGTCACGAATCCAAGGATTTACCACGAGGTTCATACTCAAAATCCTCAGAAATTAAACGTTTGGGCTGGTAGTTTCGGTGATCACATAATTGGACCATTTTTCTTACCGGGAAATTTAAATGGAGATACTTATTTAGACTTGTTGGTGAATGCTGTCAACCCAGCGCTGATGGATGCATTACCCGTACTCCACTTTCTGGATGAAACGTTTCCTGGTAGATGGATTGGGAGGAGGGGTGCTATTGAATGACCTGCGAGATCGCCCGATTTATCTCCCCTTGATTTCTTTTTGTGGGGACATCTAAAATCCAAAATTTATGCCACCCAACCCGAATCCTTAGAAGATTTACGGAACCGCATTACTAATGAATGTCCACAAATTACACCAGATGTTCTTCACAATGTCCGAGAACACTTTGAACAGTTGTTGTACTATTGTATGGAAGTGAATGGCGGACATTTTCAACATTTAATAAGATAACATGTAAGTATTACTCAATAAAATTACATTTTTTAAAACGCAATTTCTCGGCGGCGCGTATCTCAAATTTACAAAACAAATCGCCATTTTAAAGAGAATTTAATGCCCTTTAAAAAGATGTATCACAACATACCCATTCCCATTTGAAAAAACAAGGGCAGCAGCCGCCCCCGCTAGGGGGGTTGAGGTTGCAGGGATGAAATTAATAGTGAAACGTGTCCACCTGAAAACACAAGTTTACGGGTCCGAGGTTTTTTTTTTAATTTTCACGTACACAGCCGTAAACCTTGCTGGACTGTTTTCGATGGGCCACCCTGTATACCGATTACCATAAGAACATTTCAGTATTGATTGATTTTCGTTTATTTAAAAAGAGTCTACGACGCAATAATTTTGAAACCTAGTGTAATACTTCAAGCTATGCTATATTAATTTGCTGTGTAGAAAAAATAAAAGGGAATAAAATAGTCATCGTCGTCATCGTGCATAGTTACAACGGTAAGGAATGTATTGATTTGTCAGTAAAGAGTGTCACTGGGAATGTGACGACTTTTTCTTCAAATACTTACCGACACGCGAATTGTTAGTCGATAAATTCCTCCTACCAGGCATTTTTGGGATTCCTGGATTATGATTAATCAAGCGTTACTCGCTTAAGATCTACTATACAGGGTTTCTCAAAAGTCATGCATAAAATATTTTTTAATACGTGCATTGTGAATAGATCGCGCAAACAAGTTAAGATATTTGGAGGCTTCTCCATATTTTATTTGTTTAGGTATTCGCGTCAACCCTCTAACCCCTAGCATGGTTTGCCCTAAAATATCAATTATGTACGTATTGTGGAGGCTTGTCAAAAACTGAACCCAGCTGGACATTGTATTCTGATACGAGAAACAACTTCAAGTTTCATTTACCTAACGACCTCTGTAGGGTAATTAAATTTGGACCGCCAAGGATTTAAGGAGGTTTATACAGGGCCTGATAATGTTTCCCCCTAGTAGCAAATTAGAAATCAGCCCGGTGCCACGTGACTTCGCAACATATCATTTATCACCCTTAACTCTTTGACTCAGTTAAGATAATTAACTGTCTTGGCAATTCAAATCATTTGGATTGTCTTTACGGGCGTTCGATCGACGCTGTCAAACCGTCGAAAAATTAACTTAAACCCTTTTTAATTGGCGTTTAATTTTACGAGGAAAGGGCTGATTTAAACCTCTTTATTTTTCTGAATAAAATAAAACTTTAAGGGTTGATGAAATGCGATACTTTTGTACGATATAAAATAAAAAATAATGATAAGGCTTTATACAAATCTGATTTTCATGTCTTTGTACAGTCAATGTATATACATTTAATTTTTCTTCATTTCAAGACAACAGGTTCGTTTGCAGAGCAGTCAGAACCAATTACAAACTGTCCCAGGCATGCGCAGTTGGTTTAAGAGCTGCGTTTAATCACAGGTTGCCAAGCATTCACTATTTTATGCGAACGTTTAGCCAAATGTACTTAATTTTTTTCTCAAATACCAATATGGAAAATTATTATTTCCAGACCACCCGATGATCCTTATACAAACAATAAGGGCGTATTTTTGTCTACAGAGTAGCACTTTAAAATACTATTTCAGGTCGAATGGTACTACCAAGGAAAGGAAGCCCTCTCCACTGATAGGATGCAACCACCTGTAGACCGGTTTCGAACTTATTTGTTCTCGTCAGTACAGGGTAGGTGTACATACTCATCATCAGAGAGGACTTTAACTTAACGTCGTACTATCGACGGTAGTCGATAAAATACAGCGCGCAGCGCCATCTCTTAGCAGTCCCACATAATCTGAACAGACGTTATTTGATTAAATCAAATTTTAAAAAATCTATTCAAGAAATAAAAAGTCTATGCTTGTCAGGTGGTATTAATATCAAATACCAATATGGAAAATTATTATTTCCAGACCACCCGATGATCCATATACAATAAGGGCGTATTTTTGTCTACACAGTAGCACTTTAAAATACTATTTCAGATTGAATGGTACTACCCAGAAAAGGAAGTCCCCTCTGATGATGGGTATGTACACCTACCCTATACTGACGAGAACAAATAAGTTCGAAACCGGTCTACAGGTGGTTGCATCCTATCAATAGAGAGGGCTTCCTTTTCTTGGTAGTACCATTCAATCTGAAATAGTATTTTAAAGTGCTACTGTGTAGACAAAAATACGCCCTTATTGTATAAGGATCATCGGGTGGTCTGGAAGTAATAATTTTCCATATTGGTATTTGATATTAATACCACCTGACAAGCATAGACTTTTATTTCTTGAATAATTTTTTCTAATCTAAAACTGGATTCGTAAAGTTAAAGGATTGGAAAATGGTATGAAAAAATTACGTTAAAAAATATAATGTCATAAGAATAATAATATCAATTTCAAATATGAATAATTTTCAAATTTTTGTCACAGATCTTCCTGAAACTTGTTGATACCCCAATCGACATGTCGGACAATCTAAATCTAAATATCAATAAATTAACTTCAGAACTTAACGGCTAAAACTTCACGAAAAGAAATATTGATCGGCTGACGATTCTCGTCTCTTTCTAACCTGCCAAAAAGCGGCATATTTTTTAATTAAATTGATGCAACATAGATGGCTCCGATTGCTAATTTGGGATTGTTTGTTATCCTCACCGTAAAGTGTTCACAGAAATAAAATCTGCGCAAAAATTCGGTGTCGTAGAGCAAAGTGTATCGATCGGCAACTGATTTGCTACCGTCAGAATTATCCGCGTACTGGTGCGGAATTGTGGGTTTAGATTATGCACATTTGCTCGTTCGGCTGTTTGTTTACTTTTGATTTATCGTCTGTATCGATTCCTTTTATTTTATTTAGCAATGCGTAACACTGATACAGTTTTTAAAAAGTCAAAACAACTGGCTGTTCCGTTTCCGGCTTAAAATTTGCCAAGCAAATGATCTTGCGGTCTCTCGCGCTTCCGGCGTCCGCAATTTGAATGCTGATAGGAGCCAGTCGGGTAGGAGACGCAGATAGCATTGACTTTTTAAGTCTCGACGACAATCCACTTCATATCGTCGAAACAATTGCCGCAGTCAACTCAAAAGATGGAAAACCTTCTGAAATATGCAGGTCCTTGTATTCATGAAATTTTTGCCACAGACTGGAGTTGTCGTTTTTCGTGCAAAAAGGAAGCGTCTCTCTATTTTTTTTATGTTTTATTGTCTTTATGGAGAGGTAAATATTTGAAATTGTGAAGAATTTTCTGCCTTGCAAACGAGTTCAAAATAAAGTAAAAAATACGCGGTATTAGACACTCTCATTTGCGTCTCCTTTATGGCGCCATCATTAAAGATTCCATCACTTCTTTTTAAAACTTCAATGGATTACTTTCCTAAGTAGAAAAGTTTTAACTTTAAAATATGAACTTTCATCAGGATCTGAATACTCATTATAAATTTTAAATCAATTAATTCAAGAAGTATACATATAAGTACGTAGCAACGTTATGAAACATCACAGTATGATTTATTTTTAAACTAAGCAAGAACTAAAACAAATAAAATCTGGAGTGTACTGGGCCCGGTTCTTTACTTGCTACACACCAGCGACATTCCATCAGTTCTGAAAACAACACTATAGTTAACCGTTTCTAATCACACTTATCGTATCAAATATAGAAACATGTATTGGCCTATAGAAAGAAATTCTACTCTGTCTGTATGTAACCAAGCATTTACTTTATAAGCAAATACTAAACCTTATATGGGCTTATGGTATCCAGTTATGGAGCTATACCTAACGGAGTAATGCACACAATCCAAAGATTTGAAAATAAAGTACTACGGAAGACCATTAAATAGTCCTTGGTATCTTAGAAATAGTATTTATTTTAAAATTGTGTAAACAGAACCTAAGGAAGGCAGTCTGTTGGATAAACCTAGGACTGGTTCATTAGTCAGTAAGATTGATTGCAATTATTGTAAAATAGTAAGTGTAAGAAGTAAGAAAAAAAGAATTTACAATTTTAGAAGATGAAGGCCTATTATATCTACTTGTTATAGCAAGAGGATAGAGATATATTTACAATAATATCAAGTTCACGTAGGTTCCTCAATGGATAAGGATTGCGTTGAGATAGAAAAACAGAAGGCATTACATAACTAAGCATTCAAATCGAAAAATGAAAATAAAATTTCATTTCCTGTTTCAGCATAATTCTTGCATAATAATGAACCTACGTATAAGATATTATTGCGGATGTTTCTTATAAAAATAAAGTACAGGCAAAAATTTGACATACTATGGGGATGTAAAGAAGCTTCCCGCTGTTAAGTTTTTAATTAAATTAGGCAAGTATATTAATTTCAGAGTACCCCTTATATGACAAGTAAACTAGAAAACAAATAAACCCTACCCAATAAAAGAAAATCACGACTCGTGAGAACAGAACCGCAGATATCGGAGTAGTTTCATTTATGAGCTGATAAAAGTATGATTAAACGACTGCTTCCTACCCCGGGGGACATATTTCGCTTGTCTCATTTCTTTCTATATGAAGATTGAATCGCTACAAATAAATGTGACCACTTGACACCCCAACGAACGCCTCGAACAATAGGTGCTTTTCGATCCCCACAATTCTTATCTTTGGGATTTCTTTTTAAGAGAAGTGGCTAAAGCTCCGAACATGAGGAGGTATAAGACTTTCAAGATGTAAATCATTAAAACACATTTTGTATATCGATAGGTTTTCAAAGTGATGAGTTTAAAACCAAAAAATATGACGTAAGTACTTACAATAATTTTTTTTTTTAATAAAATATTTATTCATCCAAATTTATATCTTGATTACAAGTCACTTATCCTAGTATTTAGATTAATATTGTTGTACAGTTTAATATTTCATCAGTATGTTTAGTTTTTTTTTTCCATTCTATGCTATACTAGCCATTAAGAGATAATAGAATTTTAGGCATCTTTAAAAACAGAAAATCTTTTTATTTAGTTTTCCATTATTTCTCAAAAGCCTGTATCTGTTTATTATAAGTATGTTCTTAAATTCTTGTAGATTATTATTTTTATATTCTAAGTTGTAAAAGATGACTGCTGATACAAACCATTTCAGGATGATACAATCACTATTATTTGGTATATCTTTAAAAAGTTCATATATTGTATTACAGCCAGATAAGTTAACTTTAAATTTTTTCAATATAATGTTTACAATCCAGTCCCAACATTCCTTAACTTTAATACAGTTCTTAATTCTATGCATTAGTGTATCTACATTCATATTACATTTTTTACAGAGCGGATTATCGCTCAGTTTATGCTTTTCTAGTTTTTTTCCCGTAGCATACACATTATTTACTGCTTTGTAGACAGCCGATTTCCACTCTGTGGGTATAATACGAATTGTAAATAATTTCCATAGTTTTTCCCAATTTACATTAACATGCTTTTCTTCAATTTTTGGTTTTAACAGTGTTGGTTTCAGTATTTGTAGGTATATTGGTTTGGTCCGTAGCTTATCATTTTTTGTAATTTTTAAAATTTTTATTATCTCAAAAATTTTGTGAAATGCACAATTTACATTTCCTTTTTCATTTGTTTCAAAAATGTTATTTATAGAGGAATTATACGAGAATTGACTATTTTTAACCCATGACTTAAATTGCGTTTTGATTAACAGAGCTTTTGCTTTTATTCCGACATTTTGTAAACCTAATCCACCTTCATTAATTGATAGATATAATTGTTGTCTACTTACCCTATATATTTGCCTCAATAATAAGAAATACCTTAATTCATTGAATTCCGGCGTTGTTTTTTATTTTATCTATGTAACATATACATATCTTTAATTATAGAAACTGATCGCGACTATAAAAATTTATTTAAGACACATTTTGGGATTTGGGATATAGATTTAAACTTCCGGATATGTGAATCTATTGCAACTCCCCCTTATTTGACTATTTCTCGTGATATCTTGATGACATTGCATGATGTGGATGGTTCCATTACCATATCAGCCGTATATTTGCATGAAAAGAAATACTGTTATGAGACCTATTTTGCTCTGAGCCAATGCAATTTACACACTCATTTTTCAACTGCCTTTTTTCAATCTTCTCTTTTGGCGCGTTGAGAATTTAATAAAGGAAATATAAATGGCTCTCTGATTCAAAAAGGCTCGCGTCATATTTTTGTTTTTATATTATTATTGCGCCCTCCCCTATCTTGACTTTTATTTAAGTTTTGTCTTAAACTACATCTCGTATTTTATGTATTTGTTTTGTTTTTCCGTATCAGTTTTATCAGTTACTTTATGTGGTTAGCTATTTTAACAGCTTCCAATCTCTAATTTAATTAAAAAAATGTTTATCATGAACATGTGTCAAAAAATTATTAAATTTTAGTAAAAAATGTACAAGTTATAAAGTTTTAAAGATGGGGCGGGGCTATTCAGCTCAATAGTAAAGCAGTGGCGGTTCTTCCACAGGAGCACATGCGCACGTGCACCCCCAAAACGAATAAAAAAATATTAATTTATATTCATTTAATATTATTTATCGTATAAAGTCCGACCCTCCTTAATATTTTATCGTACCGTCAAACCAAACTATGTATATCTCTCACCGTGGCGCGTTCCGGCCTTCGCGCCAGTCGTCGCTGACATCGTTGATGACGAGAGATGTTCGCATATGCGATTATTTAGGCGGTTTTTTTTTTGGACAGCCGAGGAGAATCTGCTGTTAGGTAGTGTCGGAATGGACATAACTTTTCTGAGTGAAAAGCTCCGACCGACTAAACTCCCCGTGTGAGTCAGGTATAAAACCTTCTGTCTATCATAAATATGATTTTTAGGTTAAGCCTTTAGGAGTTGTTGATGATGTTTGGTGTCAGCTCTAGTATCTTCCTCATTTGAACTTAATCAAATGAGCAAAATATGGGAGCTCCGTAACATATTGGCGGTAGGTTTAGGGTAGGCGGTGTATATTCTACAATAATCGTATAGTGTTTGTGTTTCGTGTGGTTTGTATGCAGAACAAGTTCTTAAATAATTTTGGGTATGTATTTAGTGAGTGAGTCTTTAGATAGTTTATACTTGTGGTGTGGCTGTTTATGTATGTGCGATACAAATATCTTGTCATTGTTGGCTATGTTAGCCTTAGTAATTTAAGCGGGACATAATGCAGTTTCTCTTTAGTGGTGGAGGCGGGGGATAGCGAGGTTATGGCGATTTAACATGGGAAAGTCGCACAATTTTGGTGTTCGTTCGTGCATGTACATATGTAGTAATTCGAGCGTGGATGTTTCAATATTTTAATATTATATATTTATTAAGTTAAAATGAATAGTTTGACGGTGGACTATTTAAAAAATAACTTTAGCTCTTCGAGTTTAGAGCAAAAAATCGAAGTGAAGGATGCGGGAAGACCTACACCTGAAATTTATTTAACACCGACCACAAAGGGTAAATCTAGGGACTTTATTAGAAAGTTTAAAATATGAAATATACGAAAAAAATAACTGGATTTGTGGATGCAGCACAACTGACCGTTTGTTTTGTTTTTCCTGTTTGTTGTCAATTTGAAATCTTCCTACCCTTAATATCTCCTTTCTAGTAAATAATCTTAAATATCGAAGAGAAGCGTCAATTTTATAGTGATGGGGGGGGAAAAGAATATTTTGCATTTGTATATTTTTTAGGTTGTTTTTATTTCTGAACGTAGTTTAATAGTGGGGATTTAAAAATCTTTAATATCAAACGTTATTCTTAACCATTGTAAAATATTTATAGCGTATAAATATTTTAATACCCAACAAAGCAATATAAAAAATAAACGACTAAAAAACTTTACGAGCAATATAGGGATAAGAGGTAAGCCCTATGGAGAGCATCTGACGGTATCTACTTCAGAAATTTAGATATAAAATGGCGAACGGATATCGTACAGGGTGTACGTGTATACTTTGGGGCCGCACCTACCCTCAGAAACTACTTTTCTACATTTTTTAAATTCTGTCATAGCTGTGACTTATTTGTATACATGTTACATATATGTGTAAAGGAGTTGCATTTTTAAATTAGGAAAATGTGTAATAAATATGCCATTTTTGATTTTTTTTTTAGATATTGCCGTTTAAAAATTACATTGACACATTTCAACGGACTGTAGTATTGGAAACGATGCATCTTAGAAACGACGACTTCTACTTTCCAATCTTATTTTGTATCTCTACCAGTGGCGGTTCTTCCACAGGAGCATATGAGCACGTGCACCCCCAAAACAAAACGAATAAAAAATATTAATTTATATTCATTGAATATTATTTATCGTATAAAGTCCGACCCTCCCTAATATTTTATCGTGCCGTCAAACTAAAAAAGTACGACCCTCCCTAATATTTTATCATCCCGTCAAATCAAACTGTATAGATCCGGCAACCGTGCCCCGGTCGAGGTAAATGACGATGTAGTGCAGTTTCTCTGTAGTAATGGGTGGCGGGTGGCAGCGGGGGATAGCGGGGCTATGCCGATTTAACATGAAAAAGGCGCACAGTTAGAAATTCTAGCGTGTATGTTTTAATATTATATATTTATTAAGTTAAAATGAATAGTTGACGGTGGACTATTTAAGAAATAACTTTAGCTCTTTGAGTTTGGAGCAAAAAATTGAAGTGAAGAATGCGGGAACACCTAAACCCGAAATTAATTTAACGCAGACTACAAAGGGTAAATCTAGGGACTTTATTAGAAAGTTTAAAAATGGAATATATGAAAAAAAAATTATAGAGGGTATTCCAAACTTAATGAGGCTGTTATTGATCAATTTTCTACAATTAAGAACCGAAGAATGGACTTTACGTTTAAGCACTATTGTGTAGGGTCGAAAAATGTTGTGTATTTCGATAAATGATACTCGATATGATTTTAAACCACTTTATTTAAGGATTTAAACTAAAAAACACTGAAAATATGAAGAATGCCAACTTGTCAGTCTCGTGGCTCGATTTGTTCTCGTCATAAAACAGTCAACTATTGTTCTCGTCTTGGTTGCGCCTAATGACGTAGCCGTAGATGGCGTAGTGGTATAAGACATCATTCGGTTTTCTTGATAACTCGTAGATGGCGGTAGTAGGATTGGACATCATTCGGTTTCCTTGATAGCTCGTAGATGGCTTTAGTAGTATTAGTAGTGGACTGAATAAGTATTGTTACGAGGGTTGCATGCGACGACGTTAAGATCCGATAGCTATACACACTAAGAAAACCTTTCTTATTTTCCAAAAGTTGTATTTCCTTGTGTAAAATTAAAAAATAAATAAAAATATATTTTAACTAACGCATTTTCTTATTACTTCTTTTCGTCCTACATTGAAAACGCCTAGAAAGTAATTGTTTGGTCGTTACACAAAAATAAAATAATTTCACCATACTTGTGAACCCCCTCTTCATAGATCACGAGCCGCCACTGATCTCTACCCAAAATGTATGCGAACTTTAACAAGTTAAACTGTACAACTAAAGTAAGCGGGCCACCCCGTATATACAATGCAGTGATTTGGCGGATGTAATAAACGTCACTGTACATATTCTTCGCGTAGAGATGCTGAACGTTTTAAATAGCCCCAAAAATTGGATTCGCCGTTCAATAACCATAAAAATATATGGCGTTTTCCAACTCTGTGTTTAATAGCCTTGGGGCAATGTTTATAAAATAATGTAGTAAAATGAGCATTTTAAAGTCTAATACAGAGCATTATAAGTAGATATAAACCTTCTTCAGAAAGTTGTAAAACTGGAATGACCCGCTCACCCTCAGTTGATGGCATCTTGTAACAACCCACTCATTAAAACAAGGCTTTATTCCTTATATTCACATCGACTTTGAAGTATTATAACAACTTTGTAAATGGGACATTGCAAAATATTTTTAGATCATTATTTTTTGATCATAAAAAAAAAAAAAAAAGGCGATGAAAAATATCCTAATTTTTAGGAATTTGTTAAACTTGATTAGGACAACTCGAAAACAATTTTTTTTTGGTTTATTTACATATTATGTCGTACTAGCGTACAATGTTACACCTTACAGACTTTTTATTTATTTCTGTAGCATTTTTATATATAATGTGTCCAAGATAAGGAGGGCCAGTACTTACAGGGATCTCGGAAACCGTAAGAGATACGAAGTCGGTTAAATGGAGGTAAAGTTGGGCATTTACGTGCCTAATAATATGCCGTTTAGAAAGTTTTAAAATTCCGAGTAGTTCCGGAAAAAAACGAAATTCTGAAAAATCGTTTCATTGTTTTTCTGGTTTTTTTTAGATCGAATTCTAAAGTAAATTGCACTTTTCCATTGCCACTTTTTCCGCTCTATCTAACAGCGTTAATTGTTTTGTAATCCGACGAGTCGTCTTCGAAGGGCCATTATCAACTTTCTTTTTTTAAATACGGTCCTGTTTTTCTGATATTGGAATTTGAGAGCTTTTTTCTTCCGAATGCAACGATGTACGACACATTGTGGTTTAATGACGTTTCGAGGATTTTTTGAACAACATCAGGATATTTTGGGATACGGTCCTGTATTTCTCCTAATTTTATAAATAATGTCTCATAAGTAAGCTCTAAATTTTTTACTTATGTTAAACTGGTTCAAGAAATGGCAAATAATTTAATAATAAACCACAAATAAGTGAACAAAAATCATTCCAAAACAGTAATAAAACGAACAACGAAAAAAATAAGAAACTACATAATCAGGTGTTCAAAATGATTTCCATTATTCTCTAAGCACAAATAACGTCTTCTAACTGCCACATAACAGTTTTTTTGAGAAATAAAACACGATAGAATACAAACTTTTCAGCATTTGTAAAATTATGTTCCATATTTTCTGGAAAATAGAAAACCTCTTAAAACGCTTTCAAACTATCACAATGGGAATGTCAAATGAAACAAATGACGCGTCACCATCTTAATTTTTTTGTTTCAAACGCTTACTTTTCTTTTAAATCCCGAATCAACAGAAGTTTGAAATAATGTTTCTGTATTTTGTTCACTTATTTGTGGTTTATTATTAAATTATTTCTTATTTATTGAACTAGTCCAACATAAGTAAAAATTTAGAGCTTACTTATGAGATATTATTTATAAAATTAGGAGAAATACAGGACCGTATCCCAAAATATCCTGATGTTGTTCAAAAACCCTCGAAACGTCATTAAACCACAATGTGTCATACATCATTGCATTCGGAAGAAAAAAAGCTCACAAATTCAAATATCAAGAAAACAGGACCGTATTTAAAAAAAGAAAGTTGATAATGGCCCTTCGAAGACGACTCGTCGGATTACAAAACAATTAACGCTGTTAGATAGAGCGGAAAAAGTGGCAATGTAAAAGTGCAATTTACTTTAGATTTCGATCTCCCAGAAAAAAAAATAAGACTATTTTTCAGAATTTCGGTTTCTTGCGGATATCTCCGGAACTACTTGGAATTTCAAAACTTTCTAAACGGCATATTATTAGGCACGTAAATGCGCAACTTTACCTCCATTTAACCGACTTCGTATCTCTTACGGTTTACGAGATACCTGTACCGGCCTTCCTTATCTTGGACACGTTGTATATGGACTATTCGAATGGAAATGTAATAAGTCAATGATCGTTTATCGGTTATATTTTTATTGATATTGCAGACATTGACAGATAAAAATATGTGTTATTGTGTAATAGCCTAATTTTTAAATTGCTTTAAAATAAATTGTAGTATATTAGAAGTGCTTATTACTACTTTTATCTTTGAAATAATAATAAAAACTCGACTCGAAATGGTGAATGCCCTCACTGGAAGAATTTTCTTCCGATGCTTTCTGACAACCCCAGCTCAATCATCTAATTATATCAGGATTTGCGTCTGCATGGTTTGGATTAGCGACATGAATGAAAAGTACTTAATTTTTAGTCAATAGTTAAAGGTATGTAAAATCCGCTGTCCTAAGTTTATATTATATAGGACGTTAAAAAAGGGACCATGAGTGTTACTGCTAATCCGTCCCTGCAGCTGTAAGTACACACACACACAACAACACCGTCTTGGATAGTAATTTGAAGGGTCTTACGTGGTATACATCATATTAAGAAAACATTATAAATATACCTGGCGGCTCAATAATTATGTGTTAAAAAACTTGATTCCATTGGAGCTCTTTGGGAGCCCATATATCCGAATAGGAGACCTATACGAAAAAAGTTTATATGATCTTGTAGTACTGTTTTCACTTTTTTTCTTCATATCCGGGAGATTTCCCACATTTCCCGGAGATCCTGTATAATAGATCTTTTCGATAACACAATGTATACAAAAACAAAGTTATATCGGCAATATTAAATTGAAATATTAATTCAGCTTTTCTATCAGTACGAAAAGAATATTCAAATAAATGGCATGAAAGAATAATCAAATTTCGTGAATATCATATTCATATCCCCTTGATTTTGACAAATCGTCGAATATGCATTAAGGGTTGTCTGCATAAATGGTTCAGTGGCTTTTAGGCTAAGACAAATGATATTATCGATGCATTAGGTGGTTTCTGTGTGCGCTTCTCAAAATTCTGACCGGAAAAGTAAATAAATGTTGGAAAATCTAACAAACCAAGATAAATGGTCCGAACTACTCGCTCGGAAAAATGTCTGTGCAACTTCACGGACCTGCCAGCTAGTGTTGCCGGTCCATTGTGCAACCGATACACAGGGATGAACACGCATTATACGAAATTGTACATAAAAAAGTCATTTGCGGGAAATTGTAACAGTCAATTCGATGACGTTTATTGATTACATCAGTTTTATGCTTTATTTTTTTTTTACACTTGCACTGTAAAGGGCTCCTACAATAACCCCAGTCATATACATTTTCGATGATTCAGTAAAATTGAGTTTGTGAGGAAAACTGGCTTTTATCGTCTCGTAATTCTTCAGGAAACCGATAACTAAAAATCTAAATTTATGACATTTCTCTGTCACATCCTATTGGGTTTAAAAATGACAACTATCATTAGCAAAGCGAAAATAGTCGTTATTAATATTACTTTTTCATCGCATCATATATGTGGACTATAAAGCTTAATGCTTAATTTACCATACAAAAATTCCCATGCAGTTGTGGAAGCATAATTAATTGAAGCTACTTAAACTTTGACTTGGCAAAATCATTTGAATAAAATGATTAGATGTCAAAGGTAAGTGAACGGTGACGGCTATATTATGACGTGCTACCCTAATAACAATGGCACAGGAGACAGCGGTCATTTTTCTATCCCTTATACAGACCAGATCTAGGTATGGCAGAATAAAAAGTTTCACGCTTATTTTATATGTATGAGATTTTGAATATGATTATAGCAATCCTGTACGGTGTGACATTATGCAAAGGACGTTTCGCAATTAAAGGAGGTACCCTATCATTAATAACCACTGTGCAAACATTGTCATCGGACATTAACAGTTTGTTAACAATGGCCTGTCAACCTATGCGTGCACCCATAGAGATTCATCATTTTGCGCCTTGCCAGCTGATGCATATTTACGTATGGTAAATGCTATTTTTTAGGCCTTATTCTATCGCTATGCCGTCAACTAAGCTGGTCCATTTTTTAAAATAATGTATATAGTTATTATCACAGGTACATGTAACTTCGACAGGTGTGCATATACTTAACGAACTCTTTCATCATTAAGATCATAAAAAATATGAACAATTTGTAAATCCTATTCATCAACATATGTACAGGGTGAGCCAACGATACAGTAAAGTTCATTTTCTCCTTTATTTTTTTTTTATGATCAAACACAAGCACTATAGGAAAAATCCTTTAGGGCACTCTGGGAGTGGTGCGTGTGCGCAAAAAGCGATTCACGTTGGTTTTGATTCGTTGGAGGTTATATTCGTTGGGAAAAACGTCGATGTTAAGAATTAGATAAAAACTTGTAGAGATCATTAAGGTGCATATTCTAAAATTATATTGGAGTATACAGGGTGGCCCACAAAGAAGTGGTGATTATGACTTACGTTTTTTTAAATGGAACACCCTGTATTTCTATAAATTTTTGGATTATGCATAAGATTCTGAATATTTTTTAGATATCATGTTATAGTTTTATAAATATAATGTTATAGTTTTTAAGTATTTCCATTTTTTCAGAAAAATGTCAGTTTTCAGCGTTGGATTTAATTGTTAATACCTACACTACCTTTACAAATTAAAGGTTCATATTTGGAATGGACAGTATATGGAGTTAAGGCAAATAAATTATGGAAACAAATTTACCTCACTTTTTACAGGGTGTTCAAAATAAATTTTCAAATTTCTGTAACTTTAAACAAAAAAATCTCGGTTTTTTAAATTGGTACACCCTGTATATTTTATTTCTTTCTGATAGAATACGTAATTCTCTTTAACTTTTATTTAATATATAATATGTTTATTTTTAATACTTTTCAACATATTTTAATTTTTCTCTATTTTTCATTTATGTTTTAACGTCGTAGTTTGATTAATTGATAGAAATACAGGGTGTTCCATTTAAAAAACGTAAGTTACTTATATTCACCACTTCTTTGTGGACCACCCTGTATACTCCAATATAATTTTAGAATGTGCACCTTAATGATCTCTACAACTTTTATATTTCAAGTTTTTATCTAATTCTTAACATAAAGGAGAAAATGAACTTTACTCTATCGTTGACTCACCCTGTACATGTATGTGCGTATAGAAAGGTTTTTTTTTAAGCTGTGCAAGAGAAAATTCTCGTAGTTGTCTCAATAATTATCAATTTATATTGATTTATTCATGTATGTATAAATAAAATTTTATTATTACTTACTAATTGTTTATGTGTTTGTTGTAGTGCGTGATATAGTGTCTTTGTATTTTATTCTTCACATATTATAATTGAAGCGATTATCTCTAAAAATTTAAGAGTGTACAGGGTCCGATATCTATCACGACACGGTTAATAACAGGTTTTAAATTTTTCCTTAGGATAAATAACCACCAGTCCACCCCCTACCTAGTAATTACAGTCAGTCAGGAAGTTATATTTTCTTTTTTATGGATCAATTGCTCTATATAGCTCAAATTAATTCGATTGTCGTTCGACTTTTTTAATTCTCGCCGCGTACTATTATTAAAAGAATATTACACTAATTCGATCATTTGTCATTTGGAAATTCGTTATAATTGGCTTTTTGGTGCAGCTTGTATTTAGAAAATATAAAATTTTGATTAATCGGTATTAATTTATGGGTTCACTCAATTGTTTCGGCTTGGGTTACATTTGAATAGGTGGTTTACTTCAACTAGACACACGCCGTTATTTATCAGCTTTTGTTTTGATTGTTACGGCTTCGATAACTTTTCTGTTTTAGTTTGCAATGTTTTTAATCGTATTTCTAGAAATTTGACTACTTTTCGCATTATACATATGTTATTTAACATGCTGCTGTGTTACGTCTCGACAAAAACATTTCCGTATATACGTCGAAAGTATTTATTTATCTATCAACTATTGATAAGAAATAGATTATTAAAATTTTCCCTTTGTTTGGATGATTCTTGACACGCCATTAATGTTTATTGCGAAATAAATAAATACGAATGCAGGACCAATGGTTCTATCCAGATTCGAACTCGGGACCTTCGATTTATCAAGCGACACATATAATATAAACACAGCTGCTGCTGCTGCTTTTTTTTATGATCAAACACAAACACTATAGGAAAAATCCTTTAGGGCACTCTGGGAGTGGTGCGTGTGCGCAAAAAGCGATTCACGTTGGTTTTGAATCGTTGTAGGTTATATTCGTTGGGAAAAACGACCTCGGGAAGGTCGTTCCATAAGGATGAAGTCAAAGAGAGTCAAATCCCCAACCTGTTCTAGGCTGTCGAGGTTCTTAGTCAGCTCGTGGTCTCCGATCAGACGAATGGCCCTCCTTTCGATGGAATCCAGTAGCCGAAGAGTATGTTTGGGTGCAGAGCTCCAGACATGAGAGCAGTACTCTAGTGATTGTCGAATCTGGGCTTTGTATAGTGTCAAAAGTTGTTGAGGTGTGTACAACTTTCTGGTTCGGAAGAGTACACCAAGTTTCTGAGAAGCTATCTTGGCGATTGCCACAACGTGGTTATGCCAAGACATATTTCCTCCCAGATTGACGCCCAGCAAATTAATAGATGAAGCCAGTGGGATTGCGTATCCGCCCATGACTATATCCGGTTCTGTAATGTTAACCTTTTTAGAGAAAACTGCTGCCTGGGTTTTTTTAGCGTTAAATTCGACTTGGTTACTGTCACCCCAAGCCAAAACTTTTTCCAGATCTTTGTTGAGGCGTGATACTTCATGCTGTCTGCGAAGATGTGCTTTGGTAGCCGATGTTTGTGCATTCAAAAAGAAAGATGAGATAAGTGTGATATCATTATCAGCAAAACTAAATAAGGGGTTAAATAGAACTGTCGATGACAGAACTGGTGAATCATTTTTTAACCATATCTAGTTCCTTTTAGACCATTAAAAATTTATTACGAGGAACCCTATAATATTATTGTTCTATACAGGGTGTCCCCTAACTTACGGGCCATATAGCAACTAGCAATCTAGACCAGGGGTCGGCAACCTTTTGAGACGGAAGAGCCAAAAGTTATAATTTACACAATTTCTCAGTTTTTAAAGAGCCACGAACGGCCGCCATACACAACTTGACATCGAAAGAGCAGCATGCGGCTCGCGAGCCTTAAGTTGCCGACCCCTGGTCACAGCCAAAGCACTGGTGAAGACGCCCAGTTGTCTTGCGCCGAAAACGAATTAAAACCTACATAGAAACATCCGACGACGGCGTCATTCGAGAGCTTCCGACGGACTGACGACAGTAACGACGCGTGTCACGGGGGAGGGGTGCGGTGAAAAGCGAGTACAAGTGGCTGAGAGATAGAATCGGGACCTAATCCTGGTAAATCGATACATGTTTTTTTTTCGATAAAATTAATAATATTTGCGTATGGAACTAAAGAGCCGCAGCTTCACATCCAAACCCGACCCCTGGTCTAGTTTGATGTTTAGGATCTCCAGTTGCTCGCTGGCCCATAATTTATGAGACAACCCTGTATCTGAAACTGTATTTCAGTTAATTTGTTAAGAAGCATTCCTTTTCTCGTACGCGGCTTATACATATTTGTGGGGAATCGATAGCCCATTAATATTCTGAAATATAGATAACATTTTTATTACTGAAAAGAGACGTCTATAATATATCACCTCCAGGCATATCTATGTGCAAACAGGAATACTACACACAAACACGTTGACAAAGAGTCATTTAAGCATGTTCTTATATACATGGACAGTAATAATCTTGAATCATATAAACATTGTTAGATCCTTCTAGTCTGTATGTATTAATAAATGTCATAAATAAAGGCATTATTATTATTATTTAATTATATATTTTTATAGAACATGTTTTGATCAACTTATTTGTGTACACATACACTTCTTATGTAACACCTCTTTGTCATTCTCTAACAAATATAATGTCGATGGTCCGGACATGCCGACAATATGACTCACTCACAAAGGGTAGCTTAAGTTTCAATCGTGTTTGCTTGACCTCTTAAATCGCCCAATCATTATAGCCTTATAGTTGGATCGAGAAGGAACATCGATTTTTGTAACGATATCAAATTTAAATATATAATGGACAATAAAATGAAAATTTCCATGATGTAATATTTAGCATTACTTACAAAAATCCCTAGATTGGATCCCGTACTATGGACATACTAATAGATAATAATGAATACGTAATACGAATCAATTACAACCTCGTAGTATACCTAGTAAATTTATTAGAAATGATTGAATAAATTTATTTTATGTGCATTCGAGTATATTGTTCGAATTAAACCAACAGAATCTCTGCGAACAAATAAGCTCTCTGTATCAAAGACAGGTCTCCCAAGGGAAGCTTAGTCCCCTGCCGCAGAACATAATCTCTGGAATCCGCTCAGCTACAGTTTTTAAGTTGCTATTAGCTAAATTATATTATACCTTTAGCAAATAATTTGTGATCAGATGCGCATTATTTTTTATAATAGTACTTACGTCGTTACTTTCGGTAATCTCATTGTAATATTAACGTTTATGGTCGAATTGTTTCTTTGCTAATTATATAACGGATGTACAGGGTGTCCATTTTTGGGTAGTTTTACGGGGTATCTCCGTTATTAGTAACGATAGAGGGATGCGGTTTTCGCAGCACTACTACTGCTACTTTTTTGTGAGACAGAAGATGCCGTAATCAGAATTTTTCTAGGTCGCCTTGTTTTTGATATACGGGATGTTTTTGAGAATTGTGCATTTTGGGACACACCCCCCCCCCCCCCCATATCTCGGCTACCCCGTAACGTATCAAAAAGAAATAAAATGTTCTTTTTGTAGTTTTTTACGTAGAATCCAGTGGCGTACTCAGATTTTTCTACATTCAATAGTTTTCAACGGAAATAAACAAATTTGCTTTTTTTAAATGGATCACCCTATATATTTTTTAATATAATAATACAATTTTTTTTAGTACGCCATGACGGATATTAAAAACATACAAAAGAACTATGTGTCATAATAATAAAATCTTCTAATTCTGTCAGAGCATTCAGGTTCTGTAAGTTGTTTTAAAATTTCTTCACTTTGAGAAGTACGACATGCTCGTTTGTTATATCCACTGTAACGAAAATGCAGATGGAGCATTAGAAGTGTATTTGATTAGGTAAATGTCCGTATGTAGTAATTCTATGAAATTTATAAATTTTCTTAAATTACTTGTAGATATCCCGAAAGACGACAACCGGATAAACGAATTTTTTCAAGAATAAAATCAAATTTAATTGAACACGGTTCATTTTCTAAACCTCGCCCTAAAATCTACCACAAGGATAATCGCGAGACTGATGCAATAAATGTGTTAGCTTCAATTGAAACAAATTCAAGTAATTCTTGCAAAAAAGTCGAAGGTTCGGTCGGAATAAATAAATCAAGAGTGCAAACAATCCTAAAAAAACACAATTTTAAGCCATATAAATTCCACCGTGTACAAAACTTACATTCTGGTGATGCACAGCGCCGTATAGAGTGTTGCAAATTTTATTTACAAAATCTGAACAGGGAAAACAATTTTGAAAAAACGGTTATATGGTCTGGTGAGGCTTATTTTACCAGTGCTGGCATGTTTAATCGACAGAATATGAGGTTTTGGTCTCAGGAAAATCAGCATGTAATATTTGCAATGGAACGGCAAGGCAGATTTGGCATTAGCGTTTCATGCTTTATACTGAATAGCAAAATAGTTTATAATATATTTGAAGGAAGCCTTAATGCAAATAAATATTTAAAAATTCTGGAAAACGTTGTGCCAGAAATAATAGAAGATGTGCCCTTAGCTGGTCTCAATAACTTGCATCTTCAACAGGATGGAGCGCCCTCTCACAATGCCCAAATTGTAAGGGCCTACCTAGATAATAACTTCCCAGGTCGCTGGATTGGAACCAATGGACCTGTAAGGTGGCCACCAAGGTCACCCGATTTGTCGGTTTTGGATTTCTTCTTATGGGAATACCTTCAAAATAAAATTTGTTCCATTCAGTATCAAACAATGGCAGATTGAGGAATTGCAATTGACAGAGCTTTTAGGGAGTCACAAACGCGGCCGTTTATTATTTTTAATTCATTAAGGCGAATAAGAACCATGTGTGAAACATGTCTAAGGCATAATGTAGAACAATTTGAGCAATATTTATGAGGGAGTTCAATAAATTTTCAATTTTTGTGTCTAATATTTAATCACACCAGTATTTTTTTAATATCTGTCATGGCCTACTAAAAAAAAATGGTATATTTTTGAAAAACGTATATTTCGGGCCTAATACTAAGACTAAAAATAAAGTGTTTCCTTGCTGAAAACTATTGAATGTAAAAAAAATCTGAGTACGTCACTGGATTTTATGTAAAAAACTACAAAAAGAACACTTTATTTCTTTTTGATACGTTACGGGGTAACCGAGATATGGGGGGTATCCCAAAATGCACAATTGTCAAAAACATCCCGTATATACAAAACAAGGCGGCCGTGAAAAATTCTGATTACGGCATCTTCTGTTTGACAAAAAAGTTGCACAGTACTGCGAAAAACGCATAATTGACACCCTGTACGTTGAAAAAATGTTCCCTTACTTTAAATTTTAATAAAATGTTGTAAAGAAAAATTTCGATAGATAATCAATTCGTTGGTCTTTATCTGCCAAAGTATAAGAGCAAGGGTCGGGCTGAATTATGGTTATGTTTATAGCTATGGCAAAAGCGACTGAATTTTCGTCGATTACTTTATTATATCACCACAAGGCTCTCTTACTTTTACCTCGACTATATGTGAGATGATAGGCCATAACTGCCCCTTTGTTCCATAATACAGCAGTAGATTTAAGCAATACATTTCGGCCATTGATTACTGTTGCTGTTTTTCCTTTAAGGTCTCTCCTCGTTCTTTGTTTCCATTATTTCATTCGAGTTGCTCTCGGACCATTATATTGCCCTATAAATAATACGTCACCGATACAGGAATATATCGTACTCTGGAGCAATATCTTTGGGCAGGAAGCATTAATTACGACATAAATTTGGAATCAGCCTTTGCAGCAATCTTATTTACGACATTTTTTCTTCCTGTTTTCGGTAATGTGACAGTTGTCCTCTCCTTATTATCGTTTATTATCAAAAATATTCTTTCGTATATTAAAGAAGGGACTTTATCCAAAAATAGAACAAATATACCAATGTGAAGGTGAAGATTTTTATAAAAAATGTATTTGTATCCGATTTATTTATTCAATTTTTTGTATTGATTACACCACTATACAGGGTGATTCACGACTAGCTTGCATTAGAAGTCGTTTATCGTTTTCTCAGAAAATCCAATTTTATTCCGAAAATACTATTTGTTCAAGTGTGCTATGAAAACAATTGTACTTAGGGGCCGAGGGTTTGAGAAAACGCTTTGATATAGGTATAGGGCAGTAAATTATATTTATAAAGAACAACTAAGTTGCCATCAAATTAAACAAAAATATACAGGGTGTTCCATTTAAAATAAGAAAGTTTTTATTGGTTGAATTCTTTCATAACAAAGCTTGAATCGTGACCACCCTGTATATTTTCTGCCGAATTTGAAATATTTTTGAGACTCGATGATCTTCTAGCTATTCGGTGAGAAACAATTTTTATTCCAAGAGCTAAGGTAAAAAAGTTATATGGATTATTTCATCGTCATGCATTTGCCAAATAATTTCAAAAAGTCCAGATATCTCAAAAACTAACAGAGTCTGACAAAAACATGTTCTATAAACTGTGTTTAGTATTTAACGCTTAATCGAAAAATGTAATAAAAATTACCATGTTGTATTTAAAAAACGAAAGTTGGCAGCTACTTCCGGTATGACCGGAAATGACAAAAACATGTGAATATTTTAGTTAATGTATATGTTACAGTTAAAACCCGATTATCATAGGGAAAACTAGTTTCAACTATTCTTCCGAGTCAATTCTAGATTTAACTAGTTTAAACTAGAATCTACAAATATTCTCAGTTAATTCTGGTTTGAATTTGATAAAAATTTCAAGTGATTAATCGCTCGAGCCATTCGCTCGATTATTAAAATCGCTCGAGTATAAAGTACTCGATTATTAAAATCATCGGGTTTTTCCAACACTAATTTTTATTTCCATGGGAATTCGATCACACAATAAAATATCAACGAAAATTATATGAACGAAGTTTAAATTAAGTGGTAAATACAATCAATATAAATCATAGGTGGGTTATAGTTCTATCAGTAGAACATATCAAACCGATTTCTCAGTTTTAATTGATATTTACCTTCTTATTAAACGAGTATGATAATTTTGGTTTTAACTAAAATTATAAGGCAATTCTAGTTTTAAATAGTTAAATCTAGAATTGACTAAGAATAATAATTAAAACTAGGTCTTTCTAAGGATCGAGATTTAACTGAAATCGATTTTTGACGGTAACGTATACATACCAAAGAGTGCTATAACTATACATTAGTTACAACAAGATTTGACTCTTTCTTACAGATATTTTCATGGAAAGTGCTCGGTTGACCTTGCCCTCTCAATTCCGCCCAGAGCGGCAAATATCAGAAACAAAAGACGAGAACCACTGCTGCCCATCCATATGTGGTTAAGCTTAGTACTCCTCGAACTTCATTATTTAAGAATTCTTTCATTTTATGGAACGACCTTCCCGAGGCGTTTTTCCCAACGAATTTAACCTCCAACGATTCAAAACCAACATGAATCGCTTTTTGCACACACGCACCACTCCCAGAGTGCCCTAAAGGATTTTTCCTATAGTGCTTGTGTTTGATCATAAAAAAAAGAGAAGTGTTTAAACGGTTTGCCGTTATTAACAGTCGAGCTGCGAAATGATTACTTGGTCAGCAAGAGTTTACAATTGGTCAGTAGAAACAAACATGTCTAGAAGCAGTTTACTTCAGAAGTACCAGGGCACCGTCAATTTACGTAACTTTCTTGTGTGTAGCGGGGGCGGGTTTTCACTTCTTTTTCCAGGGCACTGTGATGATTTAGAAATGTTTGTTTTCCATAAACTAGCCATTTTGTCTGACCGATTACATTTTCCTGTTGGCAAAAATAAGAATATTTTGCTAACCAGTTAAATGATACCCAAAAAAAAAAGAATAATATTTTGACAAGAAACAGAACTATTCTCTTTCTGGTGGAATGGAAGTCATAGGGTACCTACCAAAATTTTTCAATTAAAATAACACACTACAATAAATTATATTTGTATCCTTTTTCACAATCATTTTAATATTTAACGTATTTTTGTAAAATTACGGGAGAAAAGATCGTGACGTAATGGGATACTGCCTGATACCAAAAATCAAAATTCTATTCACACTGCGTAAATTTTTATATTCACAAACAAAATTTATATATCGGAACAAATATTGGAAAGAAATTATGTAAAAGAGAAACAAGTAATGCCTGCATACAAACAAGTGACCACCCTTGAATAATTTAATGTCCGATACTGTGAATAAATTTGTAGGGTCTACTTGGCCGAATAAGATATGATTTATTTCGTGCTTTTAAAACATGAGTGCGATTTAAAAAACAGTCCGACCGCAAGGTCCGCAGTCAAGTGAGTTATTCCTCCCCAAAAAAAGACATTTGACTGCAATATTTCATTTAAATTACATGAAGATGACCATCTACAATGTTACAAAATGTTAATGTCGGTTAGTATATTACACTCTAATAACCCTTGGAAATGCTTCATTTACCTTTTATAACCCTAAATGGAGGGCCGATAGACTTGGGGGCAGTTCCGACTGACTACTCATCTTTGGTAGTGGGACAATAAAAATATACGGCTTTTTTTAGAAAGATATATTTATGGGGTACCGTAGATAATTTGGGGATATAATTGATTTATCAGGTGGAAAATGTCGGCAGAAACTTTATCAATAAAAGTTATAAATTATATTATAACAGTTATATCAGTTTTAGTTCCAGTTCTTGTAAGAAACAGCGTTTAGTATAAATTGTGATATTGGTGTATTTTAGAACCGTAAAAGCCGTATTAGAGTCGGCAATTTTTTTTCTTTTGCGCCAGCAATGGCAATTATAATTGCAAGGATTCATGCGCAGTACACCGTCCTCGATCAGCTGGACCAATACTGCTCGCATTGCGGGCGCAATGCGAGAATGGAATCCGTATTACAGTCGGATTCTACTCTTCTGGCAATTAAAATTGCAAGGATTCATGCGCAGTACACCGTTCCCGATCAGCTGTCTCTCATTGGCAGAAATGGTGCAAGCGCAATTTTCATTGCCATTGCCGGTGCAATTGGGTAGAGATGGATTATTCTGTTATTTTTAACTATTTATTATTTGGTCGAAGCAGGTATGAACAGCTAATGGCTATATAAACTCACTTGTACTTAAATTAGCAGTTCACATTCTTTATTAAGCTTATGTACTGCTAATTCGTCGCGACTTTTTTGGCCTCCTATTTGTAAATAACAGTAGCTGCTTTAACTGGTTTGCCAATTTCTAATTCTGGGGATATTTTAGGGATTTCGACAGTACCAACTGCTGTTCTGACTGTTGGCACTGCTCCCGCTGATCGAGAACGGTTTACTGCGCATGAATACGTGCAATTATAATTGCCATTGCCGGCACAAGAGAAAAAAATTGCCGACTCTAATACGGCTTTAAAAAAACTGACAAGAAATTACATTTATTTTTAAATTTCAGTTAAACGCTATTGTTTATCAAGAAACTAACTACTTTTACGCATTCCTGTTTATAGTTGTGACCTTAAACTCTTATCATGTCATTGGCTACTTTAACTACTACGCCTTAATTAAATCTGACAATGTATAAACACACTGCGTCGATAATCCTTATCGAGAACCGATGTTAGACCCGTCATCTCGACACGTTATTTGTTTTAGTGCAGCTATCTATAAATAGGTTTTAAAAAAATAGGACAAATAATAGATCTGTAAATGAACCAGACTATGTAAGGACATGCATTAAAATTTAACAATTTACAAATCAAAAATAAAAAGTCTAAACTTTTCAGGTGGTATTAATATCAAATACCAATATGTATGGAAAAATTATTATTTCCCAGACCACCCGATGATACCTAATACAATAAAGGCGTATTTAGTCTACACAGTAGCACTTACAATACTCTTTCACATGAATGGTCCTATCAAGAAAAGGAAGCCTTTTCCATTGATAGGATATAACCACCTGCAGACCGGTTTCGAACTTTTTGTTCTCGTCAGTACAGGGCAGGTGTACATACCTATCATCAGAGATGACTCTAATACTTCACGTCTGTTCAGATTGTGTGGGACTGCTAAGAGATGGTGCTGCGTGCTGTATTTTCTCGACTACCGTTGATAATACAGCGTGAAGTAATAGAGTCTTCTCTGATGATAGGTATGTACACCTACCCTGTACTGACGAGAACAAAAGAGTTTGAAACCGGTCTGCAGGTGGTTACATCCTATCAATGGAAAAGGCTTCCTTTTCTTGGTAGTACCATTCAATCGGAAATAGTGTTTTCAGTGTGTAGACTAAATACGCCCAATACGCCCTTATTGTATAAAGTATCATCGGGTGGTCTGGGAAATAATAATTTTTCCATACATTGATGTATGGTATTGTGGTTACGTATGGCGTGTATAGGATTTTGCAATAATTGTGAAGACTGGAAACATAGCCAAAATAGTCAAATATATTTTTATACTCTTACCGACAAGTCCCTGGAGTATTATTACAAACTTAACTTGTTTGTCGTAAGGTTTAAAAAATAACTTTGGAATTGCAATAATTTTGAAAGTAAAGAACATAGTCGAATTCATAAAAGTTAGAACTTACCCAGAATTTAAATGACAGTAAATGGTGCTAAGTCTCCACTTCAAAAGATAATACGATTGTTTTTAAGTCACTACCGTTATGGTAATGCAAGAAAGTCAAACTGACGACACACTAATTTTAACCCATTAAGATTATGGTAATGTCCGTAACACATGTTTTAAGATACCAGGGCTTAAAATATCAATCGGCAATATGTTTGCTCCTCAACTAAAAACGTTGTTAATCTGGTTACTGTCAAATCTTGTGTCTTGACACTTGACACGTGCTCACGAACGAAATATATGAAAATAGATAGGAAGGAAAATAAACATTTGGTCGTAAAATGATATCATCTAATGATCTGTCGTAGCACCCGTATCTAAACATTTTTTATAATTACTTTTGCAATTTGGCACGTCAAGAAAGAGTCAGAAGCTAATATATGGACATTTTTTGAGTTATTTTTACATAACTTGGTTTTCCAGCTGGAAATATTTGGGCTAAAGAGTTTTATTTGTAATAATACAAGACGTGTAAAGATCGGAGACACGTCAATTTTATTGTGAAGTAAGACGCTTATAATAGTATATTAAGATACAAGTTTCATAAGACATTATCTTAGTTCTCTAATTGTGTTATGAACCGTGTATTTTATAATAATTTTTCTATTTGGGTCTTTAAAGTCTGAAAAACTTTAAAAAATATAGTAAATTTTTTCCATTTGAATTAATATTTCCTTTTTGGGTTGGCAATGCTTTTACAATTTAATAAAATGTTACAAGTATCAAAT